>OY740785.1:114595968-114942480 GCA_963514005.1 Raja brachyura
CGAGGTGGCATAGCCATGACCTCCGATGAGCTGACCCCACCACCTCCGCCAGCTATTTAAATAGCCAGACCGTTACACAACGGGGTAGTGCTCGACTATTCCTGCTCCCACACAACAAAGGGTATTCACTAAACGAGGATAACGTTACAACATTTGTTTTTAATTGAGTGCTTTATTTGAAAGGTGACCAGGGAAAGAACTACTCGGGGAAATGAAAACTGTGTCATGAGCAATAGAACAAATGAATTGCAATTGCAGAATGTGACTGTCAGCTAGACGCGTGAAGTTTGCTGGGCAAACACATTGGGGCCCTTCAGAAAGTCCTCATTTGAGTCTATAATGAAGGCTGCTTGGTTAACAAAAGACTGACGAGTAAACACTGCATTTAGTTTGGCTTGGGAGCAGCACGTTCTTTCCGCAGATTTTGCTTTCGAACTGTACACTTTACAGAGTCTCTGGAACAAGAGGGATTGTTTGATACAAACTCACAGTACAAATATCATTGTTCAATTGCTTTGGACAAAATCATGAAAGGAATAGGGTCGGGTAGATGCCCAGAGTAGAGGAATAGTAAGATTGAACGAGAACTTACCAAGTTTGAAGGTTGATCTTTATTTCATGAGGAGTTGCGGTGAGGGATTTCGTGAAGAGCCCGCCGGCACGCATGCGCGACATTCTTCAAAGCAGCGGTGTGGAATCACAGAAACAACAACAGAAATGACTTGGCATAGTAAGATTTAAAGAGACTCTGATTACCAGCTGAAGATGATCGAGGGTTGGGAGCGGAGGGCACGAAATCCCTCACCGCAACTCCTCATGAAATAAAGATCAACCTTCAAACTTGGTAAGTTCTCGTTCAATCTTACTATTTCATTTCGGAGTCACGTGAGTGACTTCGTGAAGACTTCAAAGCTTCTGTGATTACACGCCCTGGACAACGTCCATGCGGACACACCACTAGCAAGGATGGATTGGAGTAAACAAGTTGACGAAACGAGGTTATACTGAAACAAAAAGAAGATTTGTTAATAACACAACAAATAACACCCTTTTAATCAGGGACATCCCCACGTTCACACCCGGCGTTCAGCACGGCCTCTGCGAACTGAAGGGGAGCAGCAACAGGCTTATTATAGAATCGCTGGAACACAGCTTCATTCGCCCATCCTGCTGTGGCGAGGATATGGTCCATGGGTACCTCCATGACTCTCGCCGCCGACGTAGATGCAGCCCTGGTGGAGTGGGATGTAAACACATTAGTGTCAATACCTGCCTTATTCAGGACGATCCGGAGCCACCTGGATATCGTCTGGACTGTCACTCGATGGTGAGGTCTTTTGTGAGTGACAAGCAGGTACAACTCCATTCCTCTGATGCTCCTCGTCACCTTGATGTAGTAACGGATGTGAGTGGCTAAACATAGCCGAGCATCTGCAGGGTATGCCGGGAACTTCAGCTGCAGCCCTGTGCACCCAGGTCTATGCTGCTTAAGCAGCTCATCGATGAAAAAGACTACTTCTCCAGGGGTCGACGTCATCCTGTCAATACGTAGTTTGTGGAGCGTCTGAACCCGCTGTGCTGAAGTCAGCGCTAGTAACATCACCAATTTCATAGTGAGTTGGTCCAGCTGTAACCCTTCCATGGGTGACCACGACCTGAGCAGGGTAAGTACATCCCGGACATCCCAGGTGATGTTGTAGCGTGGTGTAGGCGGATTCAGATTGAATATTCCCCGCATAAGCCTGGACACTAGCCTGTTCGATCCTACCTCGATGTTGAGGTAGAATGATAGCGCACTCCTGGCGCTGTTGATGGCACTATAACTCAAGTGCTCATCATGGTGCAACCCCGCGAGGAATTCCAGGACGTCGGCTATGGAGACATCATCACAGGTGATGTGAGAGCGACTGCAGTAGGCTTCCCACTTGGTGATGTGGGAGAGATATCTCCGCCTGGTTGACTCTCGACATGATGCTCCAATGGTGTTCATGGCCCGGGTGGTAAGGCCATACTGCATCCATGGCCTGGTCAGAACCTGCAAGCCAGTAATTTTAGATAGGCATGGCAGGGGTGTAACTCCCCTGAGACAGGGTGAGAAACCAAATGTGGGCAACCCTCTAGAGGGACCCAAGGTTGACTAATCATGTCAGAGACCACCGGATACTAAGGCTGTGTAGGCCAGTCGGGTATGACAAGAATGCCTCTGGCAGAATCCATCCTGATTTTTTTTTTTTTTTTTTTGTAATACCCGACTGATGAGGCAAAACGGGGGGAATGCATAGAAAAACCACTTCCCCCAGTCTAGCGAGAATGCATCAATCGCTAATGCCCCAGGGTCTGGTTCCCATGAAACATATGTCGGTACCTGATGGTTCAACCGGGACGCAAAAAGGTCGATATCCGGTTGGCCAAATTTGGCTGTAATTTGGGCAAATATTTGAGGATGCAGCATCCACTCAAACTATCATTGAATTTGCGTGACCTGGTGTCTGCCACAGTATTAAGCCTACCTGGCAAATAGGTAGCTGAAATCCAAATATCTCGATCAATACACCAGCACCAAATAGTATTAGCCAATTTGTCACAAGAGACTGACCTGGTACCGCCCATATGGTTTAAATATGCCACCGCTGTAGTGTTGTCTATTTGGAGACGGACATGAGTACCACTAAGATGAGCACAATATGCCCGCAGTCCGTGAAATGCTGCAAGCAGGTTCAAATAGTTAATCCCTTGTATTAGCAACATGCTAGCTTCAAGGGGATCCCACCTGCCTCCACAACTAGAAGAGCTGTCCGCAGCTCCCCAGCCTAGAGAGCTTGCGTCAGTTTGCAAATATACCACCGGATTGGGCACAACAATGGGTTTGAATGCCTTGCCAATATTGGACACCCACCATTGTAGCTCAATCTTAGCATCGGAAGGCAGCCCCATAGGTCTGTCAAAATGACCAGCGTTCTTTTTTAACGCAGCAATCTTGGCCCTCTGCAGATTTTGATAATGCAAAGGTCTAAACCGGGCTGCCGGAAATAAAGCTACGATTTTCCCAATCATCTTAGCTGTATGCCGAATAGATGGTATACTGGCGGATGCGAGATCCTGACATGCAAGGGAAACATCCTCCACCTTGTGAAATGGAATGTTGGCCCTCATTAGAATAGAGTCCACCGTGAAACCCAAATAATCCATAACCTGGGATGGGTGAAACTTCGATTTTTCTGGATGGACTATAAACCCCAGCTGCTGAAATATAGTAACAGTTGCTGAAACAGCGCTTTCAGCTGCTTCCAGAGTGTTGCCAATAATCAGAATATCATCTAAATAAGCCATTACAATATGATGTTGTATACGTAATTTGGCCATAATAGGTTTGAGTAATTTAGTAAAGCCTAGGGCGGTAGTAAGCCCATTTGGTAAGGCCCGATATTGCCAGAGCTGATCCATCCAGACAAATTTCAAACATTTCCGGTGATGTTTCCGGATGGACACTGAATAGCATGCATCTTTCAAATCAATACATGCCATAAAGCAACCATGCGAAAGCAGTGATTTGGCTGTCTCAAAAGGTGTCCATTTTAAAATGTGTATATGTTACAAAGGTATTCAACTGGTCAAGTCAATAATCACCCGACAACCTCCATCCTTTTTTGGCCTAGTAAAAATATGGGAGACGAATTCAATGGGCTCGTGAATAGTTTTCTCTATCACGCCTTTTGTTCCGACGAAAAATTTCAGCCGTGCCTGCTGCCTGCTCAACGGCAGACAGCGTAAACTTCCGTTGAGGCATATGCTGGGATGGAGGACCCCGAATATCCTTCCCTCTTGGAGAAGTCTTCCCCGAAATTTTTTGATTCTGCTGCAGGAGGGGCTCCAATATCCGCTCCATCCTGGCCAATACGCCCCTTGAGCTAAAACTCGGGCGGCCGAAGTCCTCATGTTCTGCTGAACTGCTGGGGCTTCGTCCATCGGCCCACACCTCATCGAGGTGAACCTGGTGCCGGAAAGTTGTCGCCGGTAGCCGCTGCAGCGAAGCTGAGCGATTCCCGCGCGGGAGGTACTCTCAAACGCCTCCTCGGCGGAGCTTGGTCTCGCTGCCTCGGAGGGCAAATGCGATGGGAAGTCGGCACCTGACTTAGCATGGAGATCCGACGCCCGCGCGGGCTTGCCGGCTGCCCATATCATGGACCTAGCCGACGCATAGTCTCGTCCTCCCATCCATGGGGGACTCGGCGACCGTGGCGTATGGGCTCGTTGAAGGGAGGAGCAGTTCGCTGGGCTTAGTGTCTGCTGACGGTTCTCAACTTCTGCTGACGGCGGTTAACCTCCCTGTGCCTACTGGAGCTGGATGGCTCCTCTCCAGTAGCCGCGTCATGCGGCCATACGCCCTTCACCCTGAACACTGGGGTGGTCGGAGACCTCCGGCTCAGAAAGATTGCCGGAGCTCCTTTCATCGGCCCGCACCTCTGAGAAGTGATCTCGGTGCCGGAAGTTGTCGCTATCGGCCGCCGCAGCGAACCGCGCGATTCCCGCGCGGGAAAGGTGTTCAACCGTCTCCGTTTAACGGGAGCGGAAGCCGTTGCCACAAAGGGCCCTGACGGCTTGGGGTCGACTCCAGCAGAAGCATGGAGCGACGCCCGCGCGGGCTTGCCGGCTGTCCACATCGTGGACCTTGCCGACGCACGGTCTCGTCCCCCCCATCGACAGGGGACTCGGCGACCGAGGCGGGACCGTACCCAAGCCCCCCGTCCCAGCGGCGGGGTTTGGGAGTTGGATAGCAGATCTCACAGACCCAGGTCCCGCCGTTGCACCAGACCGCACCATGGCGGCTGGTGGAGCCTTGGCCCGAACCGGGTTTAGGCTTACGGGCTCCTCCCCTGCCCTTCAACGAAGGGCTAGCGGAGGGGGGTCGGGCCGCAGCACGACCCCTTCCCCGTGGTCGCCAATGGCGAACTTGTGGCAGGGTCCCCCCTTTCGAGAGGCACCCCGTTCTCGGCTCCTGGAATCAGCATTGGAGCTGCTGCTCCTCGAATCAGCACAGGAGCTCCTGCTCCTTGAATCAGCACTGGAGCTCCTGCTCCTGGAACCAGCACTGGAGCTCCTGCTCCTCGAATCAGCACTGGAGCTCCTGCTCCTCGAATCAGCACTGGAGCTCCTGCTCCTTAATCCAGCACTGGAGCTCCTGCTCCTGAACCAGCACTGGAGCTCCTGCTCCTCAAATCAACACTGGAGCACCTGCTCCTTGAATCGGCACTGGAGCTCCTGCATAGCGGCGGGTCGGGCCCGGTAACAACAGGGCTCCCCGACATCCACGTCTATTTCCCCACGTACCTGCAGGGAGAGAACATAATATACACCCGCCACAACAAGACACCAACTCACACTGGAGCTCCGGTGTATCGGCGGGTCGGGCCCTGTACCAACAGGGCTCCCCGACTACCACGCCTGTTTCCCGGCCCGACTCGCAGGTGAGCCGCTGAGAAAGGCTCCGGGATAAGTGGTGGCGACTCCAAATCCACGTTCCTGTAGGGAGAGAACACACTGCTCCCCCCCCAACAGGAAACACCAACTCTGGATTAGCCTTACCTGAGTCGGCCCTCTGAAGGGCTGGTCAGGAGCCGCGCTCCCGACCAGCCGTCGGCAGCAATGCGATGCGACGATATGTCGCGCATGCGTGCCGGCGGGCTCTTCACGAAGTCACTCACGTGACTCCGAAATGAAATCGAGTACCAGAGGACATAGGTTTCAGGTGAAGAGGAAAAGATTTAATAAGAGTACTTTTTTCACACAAAGGGTGGTGGATGTATGGAACAAGTTGCCAGAGGAGATAGTTGAGGCAACATGCGGACGGATACACGGATAGGACAGGTTTGGAGGGATATGGGCCAAACGCAGGCAGGTGGGACTAGTGCGGATGGGACATGTTGGGCAAGTTGGGCTGAATGGCCTGTTTCCACGCTGTATGACGAGTCTAATACCAAAAATTATTTAACTTTAACAAGCCTAAAAATTGCAAAATACATTACATCAAAAAAGCCAGTTATCCATTAGTCGACACGCATATATCGTTCGTCTTAAGGCATTCATCGCAAGATTTTGGGACATAGCTTCTTCCAGAAAACATAGTGCCAGTAATGCATATGTGCCAGAATGCCAGTAATGCATGATCTACAATTCCATGTGCCCAAGTCTTGTTGCATGTCACTCTTTATGCAGAATCCTCAACCCATCTTGCATTTTATCTTGCACTACACGTTATTCACGTTATTCCGTTACCATGTATCTGTACACTATGGATGGACCGGTTATAATCATGTATTATCATTAACCTGACTAGTTAGCACGAAACAAAACCTTTTCACTGTACTTCGGTACACGTGAAAATGAACTAAACTAAACTAAATAATGTACAAACCTCAGACGAGATTCTTGATTAGTATGGGTACCATGGTTTATGGGGAGAAGGCAGGAGAATGGGGTTGAGAGGGAAAGATAGATCAGTCATGGTTGAATGGCGGAGCAGACTTGATGGGCCGAATGGCCTAATTCTGCTCCTATAACTTATGAACACGAGTAAGTTTATGTGCGGGGAACAAGAGCACTTTCAACTGAGCCATAGCTACTAATGAAAATTAAATTTTAACTAATGTACCAGCATTGGGTTAAAATTCCCAACCTTTAGATTTCAGGAGGTAACCGGATATATGCTTAAAAAGAAAACATTTACAGGGCTATAGGGAAAGACTGGAGGAGTGGAACTAACTGGATAGTTCTTCCAAAGAATTGGCAATGGCACAATGGATCAAATGACTTCCTCCTCGCTGAATGATTCTAAAAAGGTCACCAAAATGAAGTGCACCATCAAGTATCATCAGCCCTTGTCACCCTCCACTGGTATATGATTGATTCACAAGCTGCCTGAAAGCATGTGGCCTTTTAGTTTAGTTTAGAGATATAGCGCAGAAACAGGCCCTTTCGGCCCACCGTGTCTGTGCCGACCAGCGACCCCTGCACATAAACACTATCCTACACCCAATGGGGACAATGTTTACATTTACCAAGCCAATTAACCTACAAACCTGTACGTCTTTGGAGCGTGGGAGGAAACGGAAGATCTGGGAGAAAACCCACGCACGTCATGGGGAGAACATACAAACTCCGTACAGACAGCACCCGTAGTCAGGATCGAACCCGCGTCTCCGGCGCTGCATTCGCTGTAAGGCAGCAACTCTACCGCTGCGCCACCCTGCCGCCCTTTTAGGGGAAACATAGAAAATAGGTGTAGGAGTAGGCCATTCGGCCCTTCGAGCCTGCACCGCCATTCAATATGATCATGGCTGATCATCCAACTCAGTGTCCTGTACCTGCCTTCTCTCCATACCCTCTGATCCCCTTAGCCACAAGGGTCACATCTAACTCCCTCTTAAATATAGTCAATGAACTGGCCTCAACTACCCTCTGTGGCAGAGAGTTCCAGAGACCCACCACTCTCTGTGTGAAAAAAGTCCTTCTCATCTCGGTCCTAAAGGATTTCCCCCTTATCCTTAAGCTGTGACCATTTGTCCTGGACCTCCCAAACATCGGGAACAATCTTCCTGCATCTAGCCTGTCCAACCCCTTAAGAATTTTGTAAGTTTCTATAACTTACAAGGTAATCTGAATCCGAGTATCTGAATACAGAGGTATGGCATGGTGGCGGAGCGGTAGAGTTGCTGCCTTACAACGCCGGGCTCGATCCTGATTACGGTGCTGTCTGTGTGGAGTTCGTACGTTCTCCCCGTGACCATGCGGGTTTTCTCCCAAGTGCTCCGGTTTCCACCCACACTCCAAAGACGTACATGCTTATCAGTTAATTGGCTTCGGTAAAATTGTCCCTGGCATGTGTAGGATAGTGTTAGTGTGCGGGGATCGCTGGTCGGTGCGGACTTGGTGAGCCGGCGAGCCTGTTTCCTCGCTGTATTTCTAAACTGAAAGGTTTGTAGGTTAATTGGCTTAATTCCTATTGTCCCTTGGTGCCTAGTGGCTAGTATGGCTAGATCGCTGGTCGGCACGGATTCAGTGGGCCAAAGGGTCTGTTAACACACTGTATGTCTGAACTAAACTAAACTAATCAATCACAAAATGTAACAACTGACAACTATCCCATCCAAGTGAACAGCAAAGTGATACAATTAAAATCTAGGGACAGGAAAGAACGAAAAGACTACAGGATATTGCTTCCTAATATAAATTTACAAATGCAACACTCCCCTCAGGGAACGTTTCGGGAAGAAGGGTCCCGACCCGAAACGCGCCTATCTCCTTCGCTCCTTAGATGCTTGCTGCACCCGCAGAGTTTCTCCAGCTTTTTGTGTAACCCTCGATTCTCCAGCATCTGCAGTTCCTTCTTTAACACTTCCATAAATGTTAGCCATTTAGGCAACTTTCTTAGGAGTTTTTTTTAAACCTTATTATGCAGACATGATTCAAGAACACAAAACCGTAATGGAATGCAATAAAGTTTCAATGAGCCACACCATGTTCTCCTGTGAATGGAGCTCCAAGCCTTTTGCAGGATGTGGAGATCTGATTACACGAACTGATACAAGAAAACTGAGCTAAACAGACGTTTTATGTACATTAGACCACCATTACCTCCAAACTCCCTCCATGAACCCCAACCCTTATCAACTGGCACATAATCCATACTCCTCCATTCCCTGCATATCCATGTGCCTATCCAAAAGTCTCTTAAATGCCACCATTGAATCTGCCTCCAACTCCCCTGGCAGCACGTTTCAGACACTCGCCACCCTTTGTGTATAAAAATATTGCCCCACACATCCCCTATAAACTTTACCCCTCTCACCTTAAAAATGTGCCTTCAAGTATTTGATTTTTCCATCCTATGAAAAAAGTACAGACTGTCGATGCGATCTATGCCTCTCATGATTTTATATACTATCAGGTATATAACCTTCACTTCAACTCCCCCTCCCATTCTATATCCGACCTCTCGGTCCTGGGCCTCCTCCACGGCCAGAGTGAGCAACACCGCAAGTTGGAGGAACAGCACCTCATATTCCGCTTGGGGAGTCTGCATCGACTGGGCTTAAACATTGAATTTTCTCAATTCTGTTAACCCAGGCTGCCTCCTCCCCCTCCTCACCTCTCCCTCAGCCCTCGGGCCCTGGCATTCCTTCTCTAACTCCAACCCCCCCCCCCCACACAAGTCACACTAGCTTCTCATTTTCACACTACAAACAGCTTACAATGGCCTGTTTCCTTTATCATCAATACTTTTTTGCATATCTTTCATTCATTGTTCTTTATCTCTCCACATCACTGTCTATATCTCTCGTTTCCCTGATCCCTGACCAGTCTGAAGAAGGGTCTCGACCCGAAACGTCGCCTACCTCCTTCGCTCCTTAGATGCTGCTGCACCCGCTGAGTTTCTCCAGCTTTTTGTGTAACCCTCGATTCTCCAGCATCTGCAGTTCCTTCTTTAACACAGGTAATATAACCTTATTTATCTATCAGATCTCCCCGCAACATCCGGTGTTCCAGAGAAACAATCCAAGTCTGTCCAACCTCCCCCTGTAGCCAATTCCACACTAATCCAGGCATCAGTCTGGTAAACCTCCTCTACACGTTTTCCAAAGCTTCCACATCCTTATTAAAACAGAGGAAACACCTGCAAGAGGTACAGAAGTGTGAAAATGCATACCTGTAGGATCTACTGAATCCCACAACAGAAAGCAAAGACCAAACGACACTTAGCCGAGCCAGACACCTTGTGTCACGTTTATTCCAGAAGCCCCTTTTACATACATTCTCACCATTCATAACCCGTGTGCAGATAAGGCCAAATTGGTGCGTATGACCTTGGATTTGTTATTGAGATCTTGTGGCTGGACCTTCTCGTGAGGCTGCTGGCCAGTCGCCAGCAGTGACAAGTTGTATGCAAAACCAACGTGGCGTGACGGCACCACACACCTCCAGATTCAGGGGCAGTTTCTTCCGAAGATAGACACAAAATGCTGGAGTAACTCCGCAGGACAGGCAGCATTTCTGCATAGAAGGAATGCGTGACGTTTCGGGTCAAGACCCGCGAGGGTCCATTCCTTCTCTCCAGAGATGCTGCATGTGTCGCCGGGATAAGGGCCTGACCCACTTTGCGATTTTTTTTTGGCGACTGCAAACGTCAGTGACTGATGCCCGTAGTCGCCCTAAAAATCATCAGGTTATATGACACTCCGCGTCACTGTCACGTCAAGATACGACACTCCATGTCACCCGCCTTCACAACCCAAGAAGGTTACACAGAAGTTTAATAATCACATTGGAAATGAACAGATCTACAATAAATCTAAGGACCAATAACATTTTAAGAAATAAATTGTGTATTTAACGTCAGCGTCACTGGGCGTCACCCGCAGGACAGCGTACGTCAGCGTGTGACAGGGCGCATGACAACCTCTATTCAGGCTGTCGCCCAAAATGGTGCCCAAGTGGGACAGGCCCTTTACTCCAGCATTTTGTGTCTATCTTTGGTGTAAACTAGCATCTGCAGCTCCTTCCTGCAACGTTTCTTCCCAGCTGTTATCAGGCAACGGAATTATCTTACCACAACTAAAGAGCAAAACTGAATTACTATCTACCTCATTAGTGACCCTCAGACTATCTTCGATCAGCCAATACTGGCATTATCGTGCACTAAACGTTGGTCCCTTCATCATGTATCTGTGCACTGTGGATGGCTCGATTGTGATCATGTATTGCCTTTTCATTGTGCCTCGGTACACGTGACACAAAATTAAAACTAGTGTAGGAAGGAACTGCAGATGCTGGATTACACTGAAGATAGACACAAAATGCTGGAATAACTCAGCGGGTCAGGCAGCAATCCTGGAGAAAAGGAATAGGTCGCGTTTTGTGTCGAAACCCTTTCGGGTCGAGAAACAAAAGGGGGAACTGGTGTGTGTGTGTGTGTGTGTGTGTGTGTGTGTGTGTGTGTGTGTGTGTGTGTGTGTGTGTGTGTGTGTGTGTGTGTGTGTGTGTGTGTGTGTGTGTGTGTGTGTGTGTGTGTGTGTGTGTGTGTGTGTGTGTGTGTGTGTGTGTGTGTGGATTTGTAACTTTGTAACTATTGCACACCTTGGCAAGGACTGCAAGCAAAGAATTTCACTGTGACTTGTCACATGTGACAATAAAGTTTTCATTCTTTCATCACACACCTATTGCTGCCTGACTTGCTGAGCTACTCCACCATTGCGTGTCTGAAACAAAAACCTTCCCCCACCACGAGGTAAGAAGTTAATCTGTTTGAAAAGGCATGAGAACCTTACTATCGGCAAAGAGACGTACGAGATGGAGAATCAAACAGAAGACATACAAAGAGATAAAATCATCCAAGGACATCACACGACGCGATTAAACTTTTAAATTAATCGGACAAGATGCCTGTGCTTGGAGTCCTGCAGAAGTGATTTTGAAAAAGATATTTTCAATCTCTACAAACAGATGAAACTATTGTCCGTAACTGATACACAAAATAACATATCCCAGAATCGGATAAAGAAAAAAAAGAAAGGATTAAGAAAGGAAAGCATGTAAACATTTTGAAATTAGCATTTCATTTTCTAGATTCATTTCAAAAACAAGTAGAAAATCTTGACAGATAACTATTATTTACTGCATAGTAAATTTGACATTTTCTGTCAAATCCAGTGATATTCTGGATAAACTATACAACATGTGTAGAAAAGCAAGTTACTCACTTTGTGAAATACATCCTTTGTCGAGCTATAGAGGACGGACGGAGCACCCGACAGCCTATCTTGTCCATGCCGACCAAGGTGGCATTTGGGGCGGGTCTGAAGAAGGGTCTCAACCCGAAACGTCACCCATTCTTTCCCTCCAGAGCTGCTGCCTGTCCCGCTGATTACTCCAGCTTTTTGTGTCCATCTTCTAGTCCCATTTACCTGCATTTGGCCCAGAGCCCTCTAACCCCTTACTATCCTGGAATTTCTATCAAGAGTCAAAAGTGTTTTAGGTCCCAGGTAGAACAATGAAATGCTTATTTGCAGCAGGACCACAGAATATATAAACAGTACATGATCAGCCATGAATGGCGGTGCAGGCTCGAAGGGCCGAATGGCCTACTCCTGCACCTAATTTCTATGTTTCTATGTTTCTATGTACATGATAAACAATATAATAAATGAGAAAAAACATTCAGTACGTGCATATATACACACATACGCACATATACCTATATACATACTTATGTATAAATCCCCACACACACACACACACGTATCTACACATCAAAAACAAACAATAATAGTGCAATAATAACAATAATAGTCCATGTAGTTCAAAGCTTATTTGAAGGTTGTTGTGTTTAATAGCCTAATGGCTGTTCTATAGCCAGAAGATGGCAAATCTGTGGAATTCATTGCCACAATATATGCTGCATCTGCACTTGCAGAACGGAATACAGCCTGCCAACATACAGGAGCTTCACAGAGTTGGAAACCTGCTCAAAAGTCATGCATTGTCAAAAGACACAAAGTGCTGGAGCAACTTAGCAGGTCAGGACATCACCCCTGGAGAAGGGTCTGAAGAAGGGTCTGAACCCGAATCGTCACCTATTTCATTACTCCAGAGATGCTGTCTAACCCGTGGAGTTACTCCAGCTTGTTGTGTCTATCCCTGGAGAACATTTTGGCTTGGGACACTTCCTGAGTGATTATGGGTTGGAGGGTAAGCTGGAGGAGCGAAACATAGAAACATTGAAAAAAGGTGCAGGAGGAGGCCATTCGGCCCTTCGAGCCAGCACCACCATTCATTGTGATCATGGCTGATCGTCCCCAATCGATAACCCGTGCCTGCCTTTACCCCATATCCCTTGATTCCACCAGCTCCTAGAGCTCTATCCAACTCTCTCTCAAATCCATCTAGTGACAGTCTTACAGATAATTGGTTGACAATAGACAACAGGTGCAGAGGTAGGCCAATCGGCCCTTCTAGCCAGCACCGCCATTCAATATGATCGTGGCTCAGCAGGAACTACAGAGTGCTGGCGTAACTCAGCGGGTCAGGCAGCATCTCTGGAGAAAAGGAACAGGTGACGTTTCGGGTCAAGACCCGTACACACCATTGGGGATAAATGGGGATACTGTGGATAGGGTGAGCTGTTTTAAATACCTGGGAGTCCACATCTCTGAGGATATGACATGGCCATTACACGCTGCAGCACTCGTGAGTAAGGCAAGGCAGCGCCTTTACCACCTCAGGCAATTGAGGAAATTCAGAGTGTCTCCGAGGATCCTCCAGTGCTTCTACTCTGCGGCTGTGGAAAGCATCTTGTCCGGAAACATTACAATCTGGTTTGGGAATTGCTCTGCCCAGGACAAGAAGGCTCTGCAGAGAGTAGTGCGTTCGGCCGAACGCACTATGGGAACTTCTCTCGCCCCTCTGCAGGAACTATACATCAGAAGGTGCAACTCCAGAGCCAATAAGATAATGGGAGACCCCTTCCACCCCTGCAACGGACTGGCCCAGCTGCTATGGTCAGGCAAACACCTCCGTTGCCACGCTGTGAGAACGGAGAGGATGAGAAGGAGTTTCTTCCCAGAGGCCATTCGGCCTGTCAACTCCTATCTCATAGGGACTCATTTTACGGTACCACAATAACGCCCACAATATTTAATATGTAAAATAACGTGTGATTCTGTTCCATTCTGTTTGTAGTTTGTTGGTTGGTTGTTTGTTTGTTTTTTTGCACAAAGTCCGCGAGCACGGCCACTTTTCATTTCACTGCACATCTCGTATGTGTATGTGACGAATAAACTTGACTTGGCTTGACTTTTTCAGAAGAAAGATTTCAACCCATAATATCACCCATTCCTTTTCTCCAGAGATGCTGCCTGAACCGCTGAGTTAATCTGGATAATTGGTTGATACAGGCGAGGAGGGCTTTTTGATAGGCAGATGGTTGAGCATAGGCCAGAGATGAAAAACAGAAGATGTGAGGGGAAAAAAGGACGAAAGAGTTGCGAATTGTGAAGCTAGAGGAAAGAATGTAGGTGGAAGGGAAGAGGGAGGGGAGTAGTAGGTGTGAGTCCAGGTGGGGCACATGTAAAGGGTATATGGGCGAAGAAGGCAGAGGAGGTTTATGTAGTCACCTAAAATTGGAGAATTCAATGCTCATGCTACTGGATTGTAAGTGGAATACGAGGCATTCTTCCTCCAATTTGCGTGTGCCCCACTCTGGCAATGGAGGAAGCACAAAACAATATAGGAATGATTAAATTATTTTCAATTTATAATCAAAATTTATTTTAGAATATTCAAGATATGCACTGCATTTTAAACACATTTATATATTAACTGTCACATCATCTTGAAAGACCTTTAGACTTTCGACATAGTGTCGAAACAGGCCCTTCGGCCCACCAAGTTCCCGTTGACCAGCGATCACCCTGTACACTCGCACTATACTACACACGAGGGACAATTTACAATTTTACCAAAGCCAAGTAATCTATAAACCTGTAAGTCTTTGGAGTGTGGAAGGAAACCGGAGCACCCGGAGAAAACCCACCTGGTCACGGGGAGAACGTACAAAGTCCGTACAGACGGCACCCGTAGTCAGGATGCAACCCTGGTCTCTGCCACTGCAAGGCAGCAATTCTACCGCTGCGCCACTGTGCCGCTCCTTGCAGAAGTTTCTGTTAATTTCTCAATTGCTCCTTAATAAATAAAGGAGTATGGTGATATCAACAGCTGAGAAAAAGAACATAAGCTGTTCCCTTAATATTAGTGAGCCTGACAACTCTGCACCATTGGGGATCCTGAATTTTCCACAAAGGCCTTAAGTTAGTGTAAAGAACCAAGCAAAGAGCTGGTGAAATCACTTGCAGCACAGCAAGCTGAAAGATATCTATTCCCTTATTATCTATTTTTAAAAGATTGTTCACACATTGTAAATATACAGGAATTATGAAATCAAATTTATTGCTGAAATTGCAGGATTAATTCACAAATCTATGTTTAGGATAAAATTCAAATAATATTTTATGTTTGACAAATTAAATAAATTAAGCATCAATTTCAAATCCCATATGCAAAAGAGGAATGGAAACATCGACCCACGGTATTCATGTCAACTATTTTACCATGTTAGACTGCTTGGACATGATCCATTTCCCTCCATTCTCTCTACAGCTAAAGGCCTTGCAAATCCCAGTATTGTACTTGCATCCACCACCACCCCAGGCAGTCCATTCCAGGCGCCCACCTCTCTTTGCAAAAAGCTTATCCCGTACACCTCCTTTAAACTTTGCCCCTCTCACATTAAAGCTATGCCCGCTGGCCTCCCACATTTCCATCCTGGGGAAAAAAGGTTCTGACTGTCTATCAGATGTGGGACAGGACACAGGCATGGATTCTGGTCTCTTGACCCTTCACCATACATTTGGGATAATTGTTCCCCAATTTGCACCAGTTTAGTTCCTCCCTACACAAGCTTTAGTTTATTATCACATGTACCGAGGTACAGTGAAAAGGCTTTGTATGCTAACCAGTCAGCGTGAAGACTATACATGATTACAATCGAGCCGTCCACACTGCACAAATGCAGAATAAAGGGAATAATGTTCAGTGCAAGATAAAATCTGGTAAAGTTCGACCCTGGGTCTCTGGCGCTGTGAGGCAGCAGCTCTACCTGCTACGCCACTGTGCCGCCCCCATGAGTGTCATGGACACAAAAGATTAATTGTTCCTCTTTCCACAGGTGCTGCCTGACCTTCTCAGTGTTTCCACCATTTTGTTTTTATTTCAGACTTCCAGGCATCTGCAGATTTTTGTTTACATTTCATCAAATGGTGAAAATTATTGAATGTTATTAAATTTGATTTATAGCATTTAGAACTTTGGTCATTTAAACATCAAAACACAGGACTCCAACACTCTGGCTTGGTGCCTGACAGGATGAGCGCATTACTGGCAACGGCAGCATTTATTGTGCATCCTTTATTGCTTCCAAGTTGGTGGTCATGGACCCACCTCATGAACCAATTCAGGCCTTGGGCTCGGAAAACTGGCACTTTGAGGCTGAATTAAAGAAGAATGAAGGAACTGTTAAAGAGGCTTTATGGAAAATATTAAGTGGGCGAGCAATGAAAGATTGTTTTCATTATTTAGAAAACTAAATATGAGGTAAACTTTAATGAGGATCAGTGCTACTAGTATGAAGGAAAAAATAGAAGATACTTTCTCAAACAACTAAAGAGTCATTCCAAATTGAAAGTTATTAATAATTTCTTGAGGAAATGTTTTAACTTTCTGTAAAGAATAATACAGGCTCAACAATGCCTCGCTTTTTATGATGGGGACTTAATTTTGATGGAAATAGAATTAGGCTGCCTGAAATGAAACTAGAACTCGAGGACCCGATCTGTAGGGAGAGGTTGAGCAGGCTAGGACTCGATTCCCTGCAGCACAGGAGGAAGAGGGGTGATCTTTGTAGAGGTGTATAAAATCACGAGAGGAATAGATTAGGTAGAAGGCTTGTTTCCATGCTGTTTGACTCGGTCAACAAAACATACGATGAACATAAATGTTGTTGAGTTTTAGCATTAAAATTAATCTGATTACATTTTAATGATTTTGTACATTTTGTACCAAATATTTCATATTCAATGAACAGCACAAAAAGTTGAGAAACAGTACCATCAATTGAACCTAATATGTTTAAAATACGTAATAAGGTGTGTCGAAATGAACATAAAATGTAATGGGATTGAGTTTGATCAATGCAATATAAATGTCAGCATTGCCATAATCATGATAAACCAAAATGATTCATACGCATGCTCATACTTGTATTCTTATACCATAATTCATCCACAGCTCTATCCAAGACCGCAAGAAATTGGACGCAGCCCAGACCATCACACAAACCAACCTTCCTTCCATGGACTCCATTTATGCCTTGGCAAGGCCAGCAGCATAATCAAGGACCAGTCTCACACTTCTCCCATCAGGCGAGAGGTACAGAAGTTTGAAAAAGCATACCTATAAATTCAGGGACAGTTTCTTCCCAGCTGTTAACATGCAACTGAACCATCCTACCACAACTAGAGAGCGATCCTGACTATCTACCTCGCAGGAGACTCTCGGACTATCTTTAACCGGACTTTATTTTGCACTGAACGTTATTCCCTTTATCGTTTATCTGTAAACTGTGGACGGCTCAATTGGAATCATGTACAGTCTTTCTGCTGACTGGATAGCACGCAACAAAAGCTTTTGACTCTACCTCGGTACAGGTGACAATAAACTAAACTAATCTAAACCTTCATCTATGGGCTGAGATTTAATTTGGAGAAATAAAGAGTCTTTCCATATTGAAGCTATTAACAAAATGTCTTAAGGACATGTTTTGACATTCAGTAAAGTATAAAACAGGCTCAGCAATGTGGGAACTTAATTCTGATGTATTAGAATTAGGTAGGCTCAATAAAACATACCATGAACATAAATATTGTTATGTTTTAGCATTAAAATTTATACGATTACATGTTCACCTCATAAAATTATTCATATTCCAACGAAATAAGGTAGGACAAATGAGCTTGCTTGGTACACTATGCCTCTGCCTATTGTGTGCAGTTTTGGTCGCCTAATTTGAGGAAGGACATTCTTGCTATTGAAGGAGTGCAGCGTAGGTTTACAGGGTTAATTCCCGGGATGGCGGGACTGTCATATGCTGAAAGAATGGAGCAGCTGGGCTTGTACACTCTGGAGTTTAGATGGATGAGAGGGGATCTCATTGAAACATATAAGATTTTTAAGGGCTTGGACACACTAGAGGCAGGAAACATGTTTCAGATGTTGGGGGAGTCCAGAACCAGGGGCCACAGTTTAAGAATAAGGAGTAAGCCATTTAGAACGGAGACGAGGAAACACTTTTTCTCACAGAGAATGGTGCGTCTGTGGAATTCTCTGCCTCAGAGGGCGGTGGAGGCAGGTTCTCTGGATGCTTTCAAGAGCTAGATAGGGCTCTTAAAAATAGCGGAGTCAGGGGATATGGGGACAAGGCAGGAACGGGGTACTGATTGGGGATGATCAGCCATGATCACATGAAATGGCGGTGCTGGCTCGAAGGGCCAAATGGCCTACTCTTGCACCTATTGCCTATTGTCTATTGCCTCAACTTAACGTCAATTAACTTCACATTTAGTCCTGATATTTGAAATTAGCTGCTCAAAATTAAAAAAATGTGTGCATATTTTCCTCATATTATCACAAAAATAATTAGTAAAGTTAAAAGAAGAAGTTACAAGGAACACTTTTAGCAAAGATTTTGATTTAGAGATACAGCGTGAGAACAGGCCCTTCGGCCCACTGAGTCCACGCCAACCTGCGATCCCCGCACACTACACTATCTTACACACACTGGGGACAACTTACAATTTTATCAAAGCCAATTAACCTACAAACCTGTACATCTTTGGCGCGTGGGAGGAAACTGGAGCACCTAGAGAAAACCCACACGGTCACAGGGAGAACGTACAAACTCCGTACAGGCAACACCCGTAGCTAGAATCACGCCCGGGTCTCTGGCGCTGCGAGGCAGCAACTTTACTGCTGCACCATTGTGCCACGAAAGATAAGACATTTTATCTGTTCAGTATTCAAAATGTACACTATATTTCTGTCGTGGACTCTGATAAAATGCCGAAGAAATTCCATTGACCTTAAAGTAGGTATGTTACAAAACTTACCTTTAGCGGTGCTGGAGTTCTGCCGCTGGCCGTGCGCGCGCGACTTTGGCGCCTTTAAGGGGGGGGGGGGCGGGATTGAAATGGTTGAAATTTCTTTTTAATTTTTGATTAAAATTGATAAATGTTTAGATCTAGTAATTGAATTTTGTAATTGGCTACAATTGGGTAACTAACTAATTATATGCTTTCATTTCAGGTCATCCAAGTAAGATTGTTTCATATTTGTTTCAGAATACTTCAATCGATAATAACTGAAAATTTCTTTCAGTTCTCTTAAATTTTAAGGAAGTTATGGGCTTTTGACTGTCCTCGATCACAACTTTTGTGACAAGTCAATAGGAAAGCAATAGGAAGCAAGTTGCTAATTTCCGAGTATGAAAATGGCCCTAACTTTTTTAATACTGAAGATATGAAAGTGAATTAGGTGTCACATTAAACTTATTTTTATGCTTTATCTGATGGGATAAATTGCAGACTTGATTTTTTAAATCTCAAAATTTTGTAACATTGCTACTTAAAGTGTCTTCAATGCAAACAAAGGAGACTGGAACATTAAACCAGTTTGGGAGCCTCATGTGTGATGTCCATCCCATAATCTGGACTAGGACTATGAAGCAACAGAATGCACAATTGCACCAGGAAACTTGGATTACTGCAGCTAATTGTTTCTGGCTTTGATACCTAAAGCACAGAAAGCCATGCATGCCTTTATTTCATTAAATCATTTGGATCTGCAGAAATGTTTAATAGATTTTCTTCAGTACCATTTTCTTCAGTTGCCATCTTTTCATTTAGCAGACACAAGAAACTTTGGGCATTGGTTTACAAGCAAAATTCACAAAATGCTGGAGTAATTCAAGGGGTCAGGGAGCATCACTGGAAAATATTGATCGGTGACTTTTTGTGTCAAGATATTTGGGGTCGGGATCAGTCTGAAGATAATCCTGATTCGAATCATCGCCTATCCATATTCTCCAGATATGTTGCCTGATCTGCTTAATTACTCCAGCATTTTGTGTCTCCATTTGCCAATTCTTTGGGAACGGACAAAACACTACCGTAAAGATAGGTCAGGTGATGGCTTAGCAAAACAAACCCCTGCTACATAACAGGAATACCGTGGACATTTTTGGCTTTTCTTCCCAATATAATGTGGGAGTGGCATTTAAGAAGCGTTTAGATAGACACATGGATATGTAGGGAATGGAGAGATAAGCATTACATGCAGATAGAGGAAATTAGTTTAACCCAGCATCATGCTCAGCCCGAGACATTGGGGGTTGAAGGACCTGTTCCTGTGCTGTCCTGTTTTATGAATGCTATGGAGAGCTTGGACATGCAGCTGCAGAAAAGGTGTACAATAAATACTGTATGCATGTTATAACAGCCAGCAGGTGACCCACAGCATTGTGTAGACAAGAACATTGTGTAGACAAGTCAACATGAGGGTAGACTATTATCTGAATGGTGGCAGATTAGGAAAGGGGGACATGCAACGAGACCTGGGTGTCATGATACACCAGTCATTGAAAGTAGGCATGCAGGTGCAGCAGGCAGTGAAGAAAGCAAATGGTATGTTAGCATTCATAGCAAAAGGATTTGAGTATAGGAGCAGGGAGGTACTACTGCAGTTGTACAGGGTTTTGGTGAGGCCACACCTGGAGTATTGCGTACAGTTTTGGTCTCCAAATCTGAGGAAAGACATCCTTGCCATAGAGAGGGTACAGAGAAGATTCACCAGACTGATTCCTGGGATGTCAGGACTTTCATATGAGGAAAGATTGGATAGACTCGGCTTGTACTCGCTGGAATTTAGAAGATTGAGGGGGGATCTTATAGAAACTTACAAAATTCTTAAGGGGTTGGACAAGCTAGATGCTGGAAGATTGTTCCCGATGTTGGGGGAGTCCAGAACAAGGGGTCACAGTCTAAGGATAAGGGGGAATTCCTTTAGGACCGAAATGAGGAAAACATTCTTTACACAGAGAGTGGTGAGTCTCTGGAATTCTCTGCCACAGAAGGTAGTTGAGGCCAGTTCATTGGCTATATTTAGATGTGGCACTTGTGGCTAAACGGATCAGGGGGTATGGAGAGAAGGCAGGTACGGGATACTGAGTTGGATGATCAGCCATGATCACATTGAATGGCGGTGCAGGCTCGAAGGGCCGAATGGCCTACTCCTGCACCTATTTTCTATGTTTCTATGTTTCTAACTGCAGATGCTGGTTTGAATTGAAGGTAGACACAGAATGCTGGAGTTACTCAGCGGGATGGGCAACATCTCTGGAGAGAAGGAATGGGTGACGTTTTGGGTGGAGACCCTTCTTCAGACTGCCTCACATCATTGCTGTGGATTCTTACAGTCCCTCCATGATATACTAGTTCAAGCAGGAGGATCAAATACTCATCAACGATTGCTCAGTAACTGTACTCCCCGCCTCAGAGCTTCCCCGACCCCCAAGGGCATCGGATAGGGAATCAAGAGTCGTGTTTTATTGTCATACCAGACCAAGTGGAATCCTCCTCCACTCCCTCTTTCACCTTTCCCTTCCCCCTACCCTCAGTCACTCCCTCCCTCACCCTAACCCAGATAGAACAATGAAATTCTTACTTGCAGCAGCACAACAGAATATGTAAACATAGTACTCTGTAAACAAGATAATAAACACACATATACATATATACAAACACGCACACATATGTACACAAAAATCAAACAAACAATAATAGTGCGAAAATAACAATAACAGTCTATGTAGTTCGGAGCATTTGAGGTTGTTGTGTTTAATAGCCCGATGGCTCTAAGGAAGAAGCTGTTCCTGAACTTGGACGTTACAGTTTTCAGGCTCCTGTACCTTCCCGATTGCAGGAGTGTAATGAGAGTGCGGCCAGCGTGATGTGGGTCTCCGATGATGCTGGCTGCCTTTTTGAGGTAGCAACTTCGGTAAATCCCTTTGATGGTGGGGAGGTCAGAAGCTGTGATGGACTGGGCAGCGTCCACAAGTTTTTGCAATCTTCGACACTCCTGGGCATTCAAGTTGCCGAGCCAGGCCATGATGCCTCCAGACGTTGAAGAGAATTCTCTCTGACATACCGAATCTCCGTAATCTTCTCAGGAAGTAGAGGCGTTGATGTGCTTTATTTATAATTGTATCAGTGTGCTGGGTCTAGGAAAGATCTTTAGAAATATGGACACCCAGGATTTGAAGCTTTTGACTCTCTCCACCATCGTCCTGTCAACATAGACATGTTTATGGGTCCTCATCCTTCCTCTCTTCCAAAGTCCACAACCAGTGCCCTGGTCTTAGGTGTGTGCAGTAGCACTTTGTTTCTGACTTGTGTAACATCCGACTTACGAAGAGTCTGCGAGACGTAACCCTTATGCAAGTCGGGGAGCATCTGCAAAGGTAGAGCAGACAGTCAGAACCTTTTCCCGTGGGTGAAATATCAAACATTACAGACCATACCTCTCCGTGGATTGTCACCTTGTCGTGGTGGAGAAGCTTGTGTGGGCCTGAGAGCGATGCCGTCTGGAGCGATGCTCCTGGTAGGGCCACCCATGGCGGTAAGGTCGAGGGGGAGGTCTCTGACAAAGAGCAATCGAACCAAGACCTCAACGGTGGAACAGGCGGAGGATGATGGCTGACCTTAGTGGAGCGTCACAACGGCTGGGAAGGCGGATGAAGGCTGCGGCAGAAAAGGGTCTCCAGTCGTCTTGGACTCCATGCCACTGGATCATGACCCAGATCTGTCAAGGACCGTGGGGTGGCTGTCTGTGCATCAGTCTCCCCACGTTAAACAAAGTCACGTACAGGCGCCCTCCCACAAGAGGACAATCATACAGCCGTTAATCATTGGAGGCCATAGTTATAAGGTGAGAGGGGCATATTTTAACGATTTATGGAGCAGTCACAATAGTGGCCTTTTGAATGGGCAGGGAATGGAGGGACATGCATTACGTACAGACAGATGGGACTTTCACTTGGTATGATAATCACCACAGATATTGTGGGCCGAGAGGCCTGTTCCTGTGCTGCACTGTACTGTTCTCTGCTCTAACACCAGCAAAGCCATTATCAGCTTGAATTTTGCAGCACATCTTAGACGTGTAGAAGTGTTGCGTCTGAAAGCTGTCGTATCAGACAAGAGTACAATATCCAGCCAAATCGATCTCCAGAGGGCAAAAGCATCATGTCTCCAATTGAGTTTTAGACAATATTTACTTCAAGGTGTAATGGTAAATGTGCAGATTTGTTAAGCAAGACTGATGCACGGAAAAGACATGAATGAAGAATGGTTCAGACTCAAAAGGTCACCCATCCTTTTTCTCCAGAGATGCTGCCTGACCCGCTGAGGTACTCCAGCCTTTTGTGTCTATCTTCATGCAAAAGTCATATATGAAAACAGCAGTCATTTTACATCAAACTTGCAATGACCATCACCACCTCAATTATAGTCACAGTGTGGAAACAGGCCTTTCAGACCAACTTGCCCACACTGACTAACATGTCCCATCTATGCAAGCCCCACCGGTCTGTGTTTGGCCCATATCCCTCTAAACCGGTCCTATCCAGGTACCCGCGTAACTGCTTCTTAAACATGCCTATAGTCCCGGCCTCAAATACCTCCTCCGGCAGCTCGTATCATACAATTCTGAATGGTAGCAATGTTCTTAGCAGAGCAACATTTGTCTAGGAATAAGCCTTTTCGCCATTTGAGCCTATTCCACAGATCAAAGGTCAGGGCAAATTGAGGCCTTAATCCATAAACCTGCCTTTGCACTTTACAAACATAATTAACAAGCATCATTCATGGCTTTTAAATTCAGTTGACTGACGTACAGTGCTTGTTTAATGAAGAGTTCAAAAACTTTCCATTGCTTCCAAGCAAATCTGTATTTTTAACTCCCGTTTGAAGCTAGAAACTAATAATTTAAACCACACCCTAGAAA
Organism: Raja brachyura; assembly: GCA_963514005.1. The sequence goes on from OY740785.1 coordinate 114,619,690, forward strand.
CATTCTGCAAGCAACTGAATAATTTTATTTGCTGGTTATTATTTAGTTTAGTTTATTGTCATGTGTAATGAGGTACAGTGAAAAGCTTTTGTTACGTGCTAACCAGTCAGCAGAAAGACAATACATGATTACATTCAAGCCATCCACAATGTACAGATACGTGATAAAGGGAATAAGGTTCAGTGCAATATAACGTTCAGCAAAGTCAAATTAAACATAGTCCGAGGGTCACCAATGAGGTAGATAGTAGTTTAGGATTGCACTGCACTTGTTAATAGGATGTTAAAGAAGGAACTGCAAATGCTGGAGAATCGAGGGTTACACAAAAAGCTGGAGAAACTCAGCGGGTGCAGCAGCATCTAAGGAGCGAAGGAGATAGGCGACGTTAAGACCCGAAACGTCGCCTATCTCCTTCGCTCCTTAGATGCTGCTGCACCCGCTGAGTTACTCCAGCTTTTTGTGTAACCCTTGTTAATAGGATGGTTCAGTTGCCTGAAACCAGCTGGGAAGAAACTGTCTCTGACTCGAGAGGTGTGCATTTTCACACTTCTGTACCTCTTCACTGATGGGAGAGGAGAGTGGAGGGAGTGGCCGGGGTGAGACCCGTCCTTAATATCCTTAAAGACTTCCAACGTTCAGTAGAGTCACCCCTCATCAACACAAGCTCATCCCTCTATGTAATATCTTCTAATGTCCAGTTTATATTGTTCAACTTGTATTTTACTCTTTGCCCATCTGATCTTAAGGGCCTGTCCCACTTGGCGATTTTCTTCGGCGACTGCCGGCATCATTGACTGACGTATCAGGTCACCAAAAAGTATGCGGCGTGATGTGGTGGTGATGCGGCTTGGTGAGGCGTGATGCGTGGTGCTTTTTCAAGTGTCGCAACCACTTTTTTGTCGCCGCTGGATTTTGACGTTCAAAATCCTTTGGCGACACTGATATGACGCCGGCAAAAATCACCAAGAGGGACAGGCCCTTTAGTCACAGTGCATTCCTGGATGTCGATGTCGCCCAGTCCATCACACAGGCCAGACTCCCCACTATTGACTCCATCTACACTCCCCACCCCAGTCATTCCTTTTCCCCTCTCCCATCCGACTGAAGATGCAATAGCTTGAAAGCGCGCTCCACCAGACACAGGTACAGTTTCTTTCTCTCCGTTATCAGACTTCTGAATAGTCCTTCCATTCGCTAAAGTACAGTCTCAATTCTCCAACCCACCTCATTGAGGACATTGATCATTTTATCTGCAACAATTATGCTACAATGCAATGTATTTTCTGCATTCCAGTATTTTTCTTGATTGTATTTGGCAAGATTTCGCAATAATACTGTATGGTATTATTATATTTGAATGGATAGCACACAAAGGTCTTCCACTGTACCTAACATAATAAGTTGGAGAAACTCAGCGGGAGAGGCAGCATCTATGGAGCGAAGGAATAGACTGAAGAAGGGTCTCGACCCGAAATGTCACCTATTCCTTCACTCCATAGATGCTGCTTCACCCGCTGAGTTTCTCCAGCATTTTTGTCTACCTTCGATTTTTCCAGAATCTGCAGTTCTTTCTTAAACACGTAATAAGTTCATGTTGTAGGTGCAGAATTAGGCCATTAGGCCCACCAAGTTTATTACGCCATTCAATCAAGGCTGATCTATCTCCCCGTTCTCCTGCCTTCTCCCCATAGCCCACGCCACCTGTACTAATCAAGAATTTGTCAATCTCCACCTTACAATATATACTTTGACTTGGCCTCCACAGCCTTCTGTGGCAAAATGTTCCACAGATTCACACCCACTGACTAAAGAAAATCCTCATCTCCTGGCTAATGGTACGTCCTTTTATCCTGAGGCTATGCCTTCTGGTCCGAGACTCTCCAGATCCTCTCCACGTTCACTCTATCCATGCCTTAGCTATTCGGTAAGTTTCAATGAGGTTCCCCCCCTCATCCTTCTGAATGTAATAATAAACCTAAACCGATACTTATACAGACATTTTCATGATGAGCTATTGATGAATCAGAGTCATGCAGCATGGAGATAGGCCCTTCGGCCCAACTTGGCTTTGGCGACCAATATGGTCCATCTACTAATGACTTGCTGAAATCCATATACAGTGGCTTGCAAAAGTTTTCATACCCCTTGAACTTTTCCACATTTTGTCACGTTACAACCACAAATGTAAATGTATTTTATTGGGATTTTATGTGATAGACCGACACAAAGTAGCGCATAATTGTGAAGTGGAAGGAAAATGATACATGGTTTTCAATTTTTTTTACAAATGAAAAACTGAAAAGTGTGGCGGGCAAAAGTATTCAGCCCCCTTTACTCTGATACCCCTAAATAAAATCCAGTGCAACCAAATGCCTTCAGAAGTCACCTAATTAGTAAATAGAGTCCACTTGTGTGTAATCTAATCTCAGTATAAATACAGCTGTTCTGTGAAGGCCTCAGAGGTTTGTTAGAGAACATTAGTAAACAAACAGCATCATGAAGCCCAAGGAACACACCAGATAGGTCAGGGATAAAGTTATGGAAAAGTTTAAAGCAGGGTTAGGTTATAAAAAAATATCCCAAGCTTTGAACATCTCACGGAGCACTGTTCAATCCATCATCCGAAAATGGAAAGAGTATGGCACAACTGCAAACCTACCAAGACATGGCCGTCCACCTAAACTGACAGGCCGGGCAAGGAGAGCATTGATCCGAGAAGCAGCCAAGAGGCCCATGGTAACTGGAGGAGCTGCAGAGATCCACAGCTCAGGTGGGAGAATCTGTCCACAGGCCAACTATTAGCCGTGCACTCCACAAATCGGGCCTTTATGAAAGAGTGGCAAGAAGAAAGCCATTGTTGAAACAAAGCCATAAGAAGTCCTGTTTGCAGTTTGCCACAAGCCATGTGGGGGACACAGCAAACATGTGGAGGAAGGTGCTCTGGTCTGATGAGACCAAAATTGAAGTTTTTGGCCTAAATGCAAAACGCTATGTGTGGCGGAAAACTAACACGGCACATCACCCTGAACACACCATCCCCACTGTGAAACATGGTGGTGGCAGCATCATGCTGTGGGGATGCTTTTCTTCAGCAGGGACAGGGAAGCTGGTCAGAGTTGATGGGAAGATGGATGGAGCCAAATACAGGGCAATCTTCGAAGAAAACCTGTTAGAGTCTGCAAAAGACTTGAGACTGGGGCGGAGGTTCACGTTCCAGCAGGACAACGACCCTAAACATACAGCCAGAGCTACAATGGAATGGTTTAGGTCAAAGCATATTCATGTGTTAGAATGGCCCAGTCAAAATCCAGACCTAAATCCAATTGAGAATCTCTGGCAAAACTGCTAGAGACATACCCCAAAAGACTTGCAGCCGTAATTGCAGCGAAAGGTGGTTCTACAAAGTATTGACTCAGGGGGGCAGAATACTTTTGCATGCCACACTTTTCAGTTTTTTATTTGTAATAGAATTTGGAAACCATGTATCATTTTCCTTCCACTTCACAATTATGCACCACTTTGTGTTGGTCTATCACATAAAATCCCAATAAAATACATTTACGTTTGTGGTTGTAGTGACAAAATGTGGAAAAGTTCAAGGGGTATGAAAACTTTTGCAAGCCACTGTATACGATGTCTACTGCTCTGCACAGATCAACTCTTTTTGGTCACATATTCAACAAATAAAATCAGATTTGTGAGTAGACAAAAGTGCTGGAGAAACTCAGCGGAATACCCTCCATCTGTCTGAAGAAGGGTTTCGGCCCGAAACGTCGCCTATTTCCTTTGCTCCATAGATGCTGCCTCACCCGCTGAGTTTCTCCAGCATTTTTGTCTACCTTCGATTTTCCAGCATCTGCAGTTCCTTCTTAAATAATCAGATTTGTGAGACTTGCTCTCCCACTCACCAAACCATGCTGACTCTCCCTATTCAGCCCTTGGCTATCTAAAGGCATGCATATCTTACCCCTTAGAATACTCTCTGGTAACTCTCCACTCACAGATGTTAGACTTACTGGCCTATAGTTCTCAGGCTTTTCTTTGCAGCCCTTCTTAAATAGCGGCACGACATTGACCTCCCTCTTCCAGCACCTCACCCGTATTTAATGCGGACTCATAATTCTCAGCCAGGGCTCCTGCAATTTCCTCTCTAGCTTCCCAGTGTCCTTGGATATATCTGATCAGGCCTGGGAGATTTGTTTATCTTCATATGCTTCAGGACCTTCAGCACCTCCTACCCTGACTACCCTCGAGATACATCTATTGACTGCGCTAAATACTCATTAAGGACCTTGTCCATTTCCTGCAGCTCCACACAAAGATGATCGCTTTGATTCCTGGGGTTCCCTTTTTCACTCTGGTTACTCTTTTTCTCTTGACGGACATATAAAATCTCCGGGTGCTCACATTGCCTCACACGTTCCAAAAATGTACAGGTTTGTAGGTTAATTGGCTTCAGATTGTTATTTGTCCCTAGTGTGTTGGATAGTGCTAGTGTACAGGGTGCTCGCTGGTTGGAGTGGACTCGATGGGCCGAAGGGCCTGTTTCCGAACTGTATCTCTAAATTAAACTAATGTCATGGACTGCTCCTGTTAATAAGTCAGAGCTGCCCAGGTAAAAGCTTGAGAACAAATATATATATTATATTTGATTTTGTACATGTTTTTAAAATTACTTCAATGTTAGTCTCCAATGTTAATGTTCAGCATTAACCCTACACCACCCATTCCCAGCTTGGAAATCACTGTACGGTTCGGTGACACAACTAGCAATGAGGGCATATATTGCCACCCACAGACCAGTGATCAGAGGTGTACACAGATGGCAGAAGTATAAATGCTACTGTTGGGGACTAATCAATAGCTTTCCCAGGTCAAGATGGCGCCCGAGCCTGGCAACTCTCTGCGTGCTGGTCCCAGAATTGTTTAGTTTAGAGATACAGTGCGGAAACAGGCCCTTCAGCCCACCGGGTCCGCACCAACCCAGCGATCCCCGCACACTAACACGATCCTACACATACACTAGGGACAATTTACAATTATACCAAGGACATTAGCCTACAAACCTGTACGTCTTTGGAGTGTGGGAGGAAACCGGAGCGCCCGGAGCAAACTCATGAATGTCACGGGGAGAAGGTACAAACTCGTACAGACACCACCTGTAGTCGGAATCAAACCCGGGTCTCTGCCGCTTTAAGGGTCCTGACCCGAAACCTCACCAATCGATTTCCCCCCAGAGATGCTGCCTGACTCGCCAAGTTACTTCAGCATTTAAAATAAACTACCATCTGCAGTTGCTTATAATCAGCATCTTGCTTTTTAAACTTCCTGGCTTATTCACCTTTGCCAATCCAATAAAAACTTTGACATGCAAAAGGTCTTTAGGTTTTGAATTATTTTCCTGGATATGTCAAAGAACATCAATAGACAATAGACTATAGGTGCAGGAGTAGGCCATTCAGCCCTTCGAACTAGGACCGCCATTCAATGTGATCATGGCTGATCATCCCCAATCAGTACCCCATTCCTGCCTTCTCCCCCTATCCCCTAACTTCCGCTATCTTTAACAACATCAAAATATATCAGTCAAAACAAACCATAAAGGTCAACCATCTTGACACCATTCACATGTCTTTGTCCTAGATTTAATCCAGCTATATTTTTTACCTGGCTGTAGATATTAGAGGGTGCTTTGTCCCGACCAATTTCCTGACATTAAGGGCAATGTTGCTTAACTCGTCGCTGAGCAGGCAGCGCAGGCTCATAAAGGAGGTGGGGTACCCAACGATCTTCTCTGCCTCAGACACCACCTTAGTCCAAGAGGAAGGGGATGTAGTCGAGTGCAGACTGTGGCCGTGACTAAAAGAAGCGGCCAGAGCAGGTCCATACTTCAATCTCCTCAGCGCCAGTAACAGGCTGGAGGTGTGGAGCGCAGACATCTAGGAGCCGGTTAACTACACACGTTGAAAACGGAGCACTCCTGGATCCAAGTTAAAGCCGTGGAAAAATACAGGATGATGAACGTCATCAATGGATTCTGCCAAGCAAAAAAATATATATATATATTTCATCAACTTTGTTAATCAAACTTAAAGCACACGGTATTGGCGGTTCAGTATTGATGGCAGACAGGAAGCAAAGAGTAGGAGCAAACGGGTCCTTTTCAGAATGGCAGGCAGTGACTAGTGGGGTACTGCAAGGCTCAGTGCTGGGACCCCAGCTATTTACAATATATATTAATGATTTGGACGAGGGAATTGAATGCAACATCTCCAAGTTTGCGGATGACACGAAGCTGGGGGGCAGTGTTAGCTGTGAGGAGGATGCTAGGCAGCTGCAAGGTGACTTGGATAGGCTGGGTGAGTGGGCAAATGCATGGCAGATGCAGAATAATGTGGATAAATGTGAGGTTATCCACTTTGGTGGCAAAAACAGGAAAGTAGACTATTATCTGAATGGTGGCCGACTAGGAAAAGGGGAGATGCAACGAGACCTGGGTGTCATGGTACACCAGTCATTGAAAGTAGGCATGCAGGTGCAGCAGGCAGTGAAGAAAGCATTCATAGCAAAAGGATTTCAGTATAGGAGCAGGGAGGTTCTACTGCAGTTGTACAGGGTCTTGGTGAGACCACACCTGGAATATTGCGTATAGTTTTAGTCTCTAAATCTGAGGAAAGACATTCTTGCCACAGAGGGAGTACAGAGAAGGGTCACCAGACTGACTCCTGGGATGGCAGGACTTTCATATGAAGAAAGACTGGATAGACTCAGCTTGTACTCGCTAGAATTTAGAAGATTGAGGGGGGATCTTATAGAAACTTACACAATTCTTAAGGGGTTGGACAGACTAGATGCAGGAAGATTTTTCCCGATGTTGGGTAAGTCCAGAACAAGGGGTCACAGTTTAAGGATAAGGGGGAAATCTTTTAGGACTAAGATGAGAAAAATATTTTTCACACATAGTGGTGAATCTCTGGAATTCCCTGCCACAGAAGGTAGTTGAGGCTAGTTCATTGGCTATATTTAAGAGGGAGTTAGATGTGGCCCTTGTGGCTAAAGGGATCGGTGGTATGGAGAGAAGGCAGGTACGGGATACTGAGTTGGATGATCAGCCATGATCATATTGAATGGCGATGCAGGCTCGAAGGGCCGAATGGCCTACTCCTGCACCTATTTTCTATGTTTCTATATCTCCTTTAGAGTCATACAGCGTGGAAACATCCCTTTGGCCGAACTTGTCCACACCGACCAACATGTCCCATCCACATTTCCCACCAGCCTGCATTTGGTCCATATCCCTCTAAACCTGTCCTATCCATGTACCTATCTAAATGCTTCTTAAACAATAGTACCTGTCTTAACTACCTCCTTCATCGGTCTGTTCCATGCACCCACCAACCATTACGTAAAAAAATTACCCCTCAGGTTCCTATTAAATCTTTCCCCCCTCACTTTAAACCTATGTCCTCTGGTTCCCCATTCCCCTACTCTGGGCTAGAGACTCTGAGTGTCTACCCAATGTATTCCTCTCATTATTTTGTACACCTCTCCAAGATCGCTCCTGATCCTCCTGCGCTCCAAGGAATAGAGATCTAGCCTGTTCAACATCTCCCTATAGCTCAGGCCCTCGAGTTCTGGCAACATCCTGGTAAATCTTCCCTGCATCCCTTCCAGCTTGACAACATATTTCCTATAACATGGTGCCCAAAACAGAACACAATACACTAAATATTGTGTTTAAAACTCTGTTTTAAATTAGTCAATAACGTGTTATAGGTAAGAGACTACGTGGTACAATTGGTGAGGATTAAGTTCATTGATTACACTCATTGCATGAAGTTCTGGTTGCCCTGTTACGGGCAAAATGTGGTGGCTTTGGAAAAGGTGCAGAGGAGATTTACCAGAATAGTGTCTGGATTAGGGGGCATGAGCTACAGGACACACTTGATTAGTAGGGGTGTCAGTAGTTATGGAGAGAAGGCAGGAGAATGGGGTTGAGAGGGAAAGATAGATCAGCCATGATTGAATGGCGGCGTAGACTTGAAGGGCTGAATGGCCTAATTCTGCTCTTAGAACATACAAACTTATGAACTTGCATTGTCTACTCTACGCGGAGGTTGCGGGGAGAGCTGAAAGAAGTATGTAAAATTCCGATTGGCGTAGATAGGGTACACAGTCAGAACCGATTTCCAAATATTTAAATATCAAATACTACAGGGCATAGCATTGTTTACTTTAGTGATACATTGTGGAAACAGGCCCTTCGGCCCACCAAGTAAATGCTGAGCAGCGATCAACCGTACTCTAGTTTTATGTTCTCCCAATTTTCGCATCATACACAATGGGGCAATTTACAGAAGCCAATTAACCCGCAAATGGGAGGAAACTGGTGCACCCGGAGGAAACCCACATGGTCAGAGGGAGAAGGTAGACAATAATGCTGGAGAAACTCAGTGGGTGAGGCAGCATCTATGGAGCGAAGGAACAGGTGAGGTTTCAGGTCGAGACCCTTCTTCAGACTGATGTGGGGGTGGGGGGCGGAGACAGTGGGCTGAGGGAGAGCTGGGAATGGGAGGGGAAAGAAGGAGGAAGCAAGGACTGCCTGAAATTGGAGAAGTCAATGTTCATACCGCTTGGGTGTAAACTACTCAAGCAAAATATGAGGTGCTGCCCCTCCAATTTACGGTGGGACTCACTCTGGCCATGGAGGAGGCCCAGGACAGGAAAGGTCAGATTCGGAATGGGAGGGGGAGTTGAAGTGCTGGGGCACCTGGAGATCAGGTTGGTTATTGCAAACTGAGCGGAGGTGTTGGGCGAAGCGATCGCCAAGCCTATTCTTGGTCTCACCGATGTAGAGCAGCTGACACCTAGAGCAGCGGATGCAATAGATGAGGTTGGAGGAGGTGCAGTTGAACCGCTACCGCAACTGGAAAGACTGCTTCGATCCTTAGATGGAGTCAAGGGGGGAGGTAAAGCGACAAGTGTAGCATTTCCTGCAGTTGCAAGGGAAAGTACCAGGGAGAGGGTGGTTTGTGTAGGAAGGGACGAATTGACCAGGGAGGTACGGAGGGAGCGGTCTCTGCGGAAAGCTAAAGGGGAGGAGATGGGAGGATGTGGCCAGTGGTGGGATCCCGTTGGAGGTGGCGAACTGAGGGAGAACATACAAACTCAGTACGGACCGCACCAGTAGTCAGAATCTTTTTCCCAGGATGGAAAATTAAAACATGCAAGGGCACAGCCTTAAGGTGAGAGGAGGAACGTATAAAGAAGATGTGCAGGACAAATTTCTTTTTTACCCAAGGCACAGTGAATGCCTGAAACGCGATGCCACAGTTGGTGGTGAAGAGGACTTGATCTCAATTCAAGACCGCAAGAAATTTCAGAGAATTGTGGACGCAACACAGACCATCACACAAACCAACCTCCCTTCAATTGACTCCATCTACACTTTGCGCTGCTTCGGCAAGGCCAGCAGCATAATCTAGGACAAATCTCACCCCGACTACTCCCTCTTCTCCCCTCTCCCATCAGGCAAGAGGTACAGAGGTGTAAAAATGTACACCTCCAAATTCAGAGACAGTTTCTTCCCAGCTGTTATCATGCAACTGAACCATCCTACCAACAACTAGAGAGCAGTGCTGACCTACTATCTACCTCATTGAAGACCCTCGGACTATCTTTAATTGGACTTTACTGGACCATTTCTCCCACTAAATGTCCTTCCCTTTATCCTGTATCTTACACTGTGGACGGCTCAATTGTAATGAGATATTGCCTTTCTGCTGACTGGTTTACAGTAAAAAGCTTTTTACTGTACCTCGGTACATGTGACAATAAACTAAACTAAACTGGTGAAATTGGGAAAGTAGTAACGTCAAATATACGGCGAATGGCTAAAAGACCAGAATCCACGGCCCTACCATCTCAGGAAATGTGAAAGACTAGTGGGCAGAGCTTTAAGGTGAGAGGGGCTAATTTTTGAAAGTGATGTGCAGAGCGACTGTGTTATAGACAATAGACAATAGGTGCTGGAGTAGGCCATTTGGCCCTTCAAGCCAGCACCGCCATTCAATGTGATCATGGCCGATCATCCCAAATCAGTACCCCGTTCCTGCCTTCTCCCCATATCCCCTGACTCTGCTATTTTTAAGAGCCCTATCTAGCTCTCTCTTGAAAGCATCAATTATCTCTTATTGCAGCCTTACAAGTCCATATACGCAGATAATATAATCAACATTTAATATTATTGAATGTATTGCTTTTTCCATTGAAAACGTCCTTTATTCATGTTTATTTTAAGCTGTAGAGATGTCTGCGGTTATGGGAAGAAAACAGAGAATGGGGTTGAGAGGGAAAGATAGATCAGCCATGATTGAATGGCAGAGTAGACTTGATGGGCTGAATGGCCTAATTCTGCTCCTATCAATTATGAACATGAACTATAAACACTGAACTTTCTGTGACCACAAAAGGCAGGTCAGTCTCCCAACTCTGCCCGAAGCCAGAGGGCAAAACAATAAAGTGCTGGAGGAACTCAGCGGGTCAGGCAGCATCTGAGGTGGGAATGGACAGGCAAGATTTCAGGTCGGGACACCGGAGAGCTGATCCACCGAGCTGCTCGCCGGCGCCCAACACCTGTGGCATCCATGGCCCCCGAAAGCCCACCTGGTGTATCTATTGTACTTGAGTGAACTGATTGTATGTGTGTGTATGGCATATCTGATCTGTTTGGATAGCATTCGAAGCATAGCTTTTCTCTGCACCACGGTACATGTGACAACCTCTACCTTCCCACCCCTCGGCATCGACCACCTACTCTTCACAGACACCTTCCCCCACCCATCTCCCTGGATCCCCTCACTCCATACTCGCCCGTCCCCAGACCCTCCCCTCTCCTCCTCCACCCGGACCCCTCCCATCCTGCCTGCCTGCCTGCCTTTCCCCATGCTTCCTGTATCCAGACCGAAGATCCAAGAGCAATCTTGCTATAGGATCTTTGATCCTGACCGCCCTCTCCCTATCTGGACCGCCTCTCTCCAGAGCCCAGCCCCTTGTCTGCGGACACCCTCTCTCTGGACCACCTTTCCCCAGATTCCCCCCCGTGCCCAGGCTGCACCACCTCTATCCAGACTCGCCTGAACCTCTCCCCTCGTCTCCTATCTTCCCCTCTCCTCTCTTCCCTTCTCTCCCCTCTTGTCTCCCCACTCTCCCCGCTTGTCCCCGCTTGTCCCCTGTCCCCGCTTGTTGCCGTCTGCGCCGGGAGCCGGGACTCACCATCTCGTGAGCGCCGCCATTGCATCGAATCCAGAACACGGCGGGACCGTCGCCAAGCGGGGCCGGCAGCGGCCGTAAAGTGTGAAGCTTGGCCGTAACCATGGAGGCGGGCCTGGGCCGTAACCAGGGAGACGGACCTGGGCCGTAATCATGGAGACGGGCCTGAACCGTAACCATGGAGTCCCTGAGCCGTAACCATGGAGACGGGCCTGGTAACCAGGGAGGGCCTGGGCCGTAACCATGGAGAAGGGCCTGGGCCGTAACCATAGAGACGGGCCTGGGCTGTAACCAGGGAGTCCCTGAACCGTAACCATGGAGACGGCCATGGGCCGTAACCAGGGAGGCCCTCGGCCATAACCATGGAGAAGGGCCTGGGCCGTAACCATGGAGAAGGGCCTGGGCCGTAACCACGGAGACCCTGAGCCGTAACCAGGGAGACGGACCTGGGCCATAACCATGGAGACGGTCGACCGTCGGGGATCCGATGGGCCGATCGGCGGCTGCTTCCCTTCACCTCCTACATTGCACGACACAGACACATCTGTATCACCTGGCGCACAGCCACCACTGGACCATCGTGGGCTCCACCTGTCCTTGATCGCTGTTACTTTTTTACCCGTCTTTAATTCATTTGTTCCACATCTCTCCATATCACCGTCGACATCTCTCGCTCTTTCAGAAGAAGGGTCTCCACCCCAAACGTCACCCATTCCTTTTCTCCAGAGATGCTGCCTGACATGCTGAGTTATTCCAGCTTTTTGTGTCGACAACTTTCCTTCACCTCCAGCCGGCTCCCGACTATCATTTCCCCACATCACTTCTTGTTTTCGTCTTTGTTCACTTCTGGAACCGGAATCAGTTAAAGTCAAATCAAAATTAACGTACGCAATTAAATGTATCCTAAAAACATATCAGAGGCACAGGGAAGTCCATCTACACCTCACGCTGCCTCGGCAAGACCAGCAGGATAATCAAGGACCAGTCTCACTCCAGTCACTCCCTCTTCTCCCCAAACCCATCGGGCAAAAGGTACAGAAGTGTAAAAACGCTCACCTCCAAATTCTAGGTCAGTTTCTTCCCTGAACTGGGTGACAGAAACCCAAAGATACAGAGTGACCCACTAAGTTACTCCAACAATTTGTATCTTATTTTGTAGAGCAATGTCAGTAGTTGGGGCAGCACAGTGGTCAAGTCAATCAAAGTCAAACAAACTTTATTGTCATTTAGAAATACATTGATATATGCAGTTCCAAACGAAATTACGTTGCATTTGGCTCCCTGTGCAACACAATAAATTAACCGAAGGATAGGCATGGATGAAAAGGATAAATAGACAATGGTGGCAGCCCATTACATGGCATTCAGGAGTCTGATGGCTCGTGGGAAGAAGCTGTTGCAGAACCTTGATGTTCTGCTCCTTATGCTGCGATATCTTTTTCCCGAGGGCAGCAGAGTGAACAGTCCGTGATGGAGATGTGTGGGGTCTTTTATAATACTGGTGGCCTTAGACATGCAGCGTTTGGTCGCAATATCCCCGATTGAGGGGAGAGAGGTCCCGATGATTTTTTCCGCTGTCCTCACCACTCTCTGCACAGACTTCCAGTCGGAGGCTCTACAGTCCCCAAACCAGACAGAGATACAGCTGGTCAGAATACTCTCTATGGTGCCCCTGTAGAAAGTAGTGAGGATGGGATGGGGGAGATGAGCTCTTCTCATCCGGCGCAGAAAGTGCAACCGCTGCTGCGCTCTCTTAACAGTTGATGAGATGTTATTCGACCAGGTCAGACTGTTAGTGATCTGCACCCCCAGGAACTTTGTGCTACTGACCACCTCCACATCGCTGTCATTGATGTGAAGTGGTGTGGGACTGTGCCGGGTTTTCCTGAAGTCGACGATAACCTCCTTTGTTTTCTCGACATTCAGGATCAGGTTGTTCGTATTGCACCAGTCCGCCAGTTGTTTCACCTCCTCCCTGTAAGCCAGCTCATTGTCGTCCCTGATGAGGCCCACCACCGTTGTGTCATCTGCGTACTTCATGATGTGGTTTGTACTAAACCTAGCACAACAGTCGTGAGTCATCAGGGTGAACAGCAGTGGACTCAGGACACAGCCCTGAGTCCAACCAAGTGGAATTGCTGCCTTACAGTGTCAGAGACTTGGGTTTGATCCTGACCACGGGTGTTGTCTGTACAGAGTTTGTATGTCCTCCCAGTGACCTGCATGGGTTTTCTCCGAGATCTTCAGCTTCCTCCCATAGTGCAAAGACGTCCAGGTTTGTAGGTTAAATGCCTTGGTATAAATGTAAATTGTCCAAGTGTGTGTGATGAGAAATCGTGGACCAGAGGACAAGAGGTTTAAGGTGAAGGGGAAAAGATTTAATAGGAATCTGAGGGGTAACTTTTTCACACAAAGGGTGGTCGGTGTATGGAACAAGCTGCCAGTGGAGGTAGTTGAGGCTGGGACTATCGCAGTGTTTAAGAAACAGATCATAAGTGATAGGAGCAGTATTAGGCCATTCGGCCCATCAAGTCTACTCCGTCATTCAATCATGTCTGATCTATCTCTCCATCCTACGCACATTCTCCTGCCTTCTCCTCATAACCCTTGACACCCTTACTAATCAAAAATCAATTTATCTCTGCCTTAAAAATATCAATTGACAGCCTCCTCAGCTTTCTTTGGCAAATTCCACAGATTTACCACCCTCTGACTAAAGAAGTTCATCCTCATCTCCTTCCTAAAGGAACATCCTTTAACTCTGAGGCTACGATCTCTAGTCCTAGACTCTCACTAGTGGAAACATTCTCACCACATCCACTATAACCAAGCCGGTAAGTTTCAATGAGGACTCCCCTCATCCTTCTAAACTGCAGTGAGTATAGGCCCAGTGTCATGAAACGCTCATCAAAGGTAACCCACTTATTTCTGGCTTCATTCTTGTAAACCATGAAGAGGGGAATGTTGTATTCACCTCTCCATGCTACATTCTGATATGCTGTTTCTTGTCACATTGGTAGGATACAATCTCCTGTTAGTTCTATTGTCTCAATCAATGTTCTGAATGCATTTGGTGATATTCGTCACACTCACATCAAGGAAGCAACACAATATATAAAACACCATCACAGTTGGAGAGTCACCTGTCCATAACCCATAACTAATAAAGACATAAAATGCGGGAGTAATTCACCAGGTAGGAAGCATCTCTGGAAAACATGGATAGATGACGTTTTGGGTCTGGACCCATGACTTTTGGGTTCCTCTATGGCAACTATATTTCTACTCCTTACTGTTACCCCAAGGTGTCATAGATCTAGAAACAAGGAACTGAAGATACTGATTTACATAAGAAGGCACAAATAACTCAGCAGAACTAGCAGCATCTCAGAAGAACATGGATAGTCGACTGGAAGGGTCAAGACCCTTCTTCCCAAGAAGATGGATCGCAAACTGAAACGTCGCCTATCCATGATCTCCTGAGGTGCTGCCTGTCCTACTGACTACTCCATCACTTTGTGTCTTCTTGTGTCATAGATCTGTTCACTTCCCTAAGTTAGCTGCCTTTTTTCACTCGATGAGCAGTAGAACCTATGTGGAGAGAATGGCACACTCAAAGGATTTCTCCCTTGCCACGTAGCCACCAACATCCGATCTGCCTGAATTCTTTGCAGCTGTTGGTCAGACCACCACTTGGAACCTGTGCTTCAGGAAACTCTCAGCTTCCTTTATGGTTTGCAGAAACTTCACAATCAGCAACCCTGACCTAAATTGAGTTTAGTCACAAAATGCTGGATTAACTCAGCGGGACAGGCAGCATCTCTGGATAGAAGGAATGGGTGACGTTCCAGGTCGAGATCCTTCATCAGACTGGAACCGAAACGTCATCCATTCCCTCTATCCAGAGATGCTGCCTGTCCCGCTAGGTTACTTCAGCGTTTCGTGTCTATCTTTAGTTTAAACCAGCATCTGCAGTTCTTTCCTACAATACTAAGTTGAGTTTAGTTTAGTTTATTGTCACGTGTACCGAGGTTCAGTGAAAAGCTTTTTGTTGTGTGCTATCCAGTCAGTGGAAATACTCTACATGATTACAATTTTGCCCTCGATGTAGAAATACAAGGTAAAGGATATAACGTTTAGTGCAAGTTAAAGTCCAGTAAAGTCCATTAAAGATGTTCCGAGGGTCTCCAATGTGGTAGATAGTAGCTCAGGATCACTCTCTAGTTTTTGATAGGATGGTTTAATTGCCTGATAACAGCTGGGAAGAAACTGTCCCCGAATCTGTAGGTGTGTGTTTTCACACTCTGTACCTCTGTACGACGCATCTGTAAAAGTTGGTGAGGGTTGTTCGGGACATGCCGAACTTCTTAAGCCTTCTAAGTTTGAGCCATGCACACATAGTTATCCAGAAGCATCCTGAAGTTCCCAAATGGCATTGGGAATGCAGGCAGTGGGTCTCAGCTGCCGGATCATTTCTCTTGGACATGCAAATTCACCAATAAGGTCTACGCCAAGCTTCCTCAGCTAAGGTTAAGTGCAACTAAATTTCCAAGATCTAAATGAGAATAGTAAAGTTGGGCGTTTTACATTCAGAAAGAAAATAAAAGTTGGAGCAAATAAATCATATAAAGACGTTTTTGGCAGTCCTATGAGACAACTTGAAGAAAAGCAAGCGAGGTGCTTTACTGGTTATTATTTATCTTCCACGTAAAATCAATACAATACGTTATTTAGTCTTGAATCACTACTGATTGCAAGATATTAGGTGTAAAATTGGCTGCTTTGTTTCTATAAATTCATGGCCACAGTTTAAGAATAAGTGGTAAGCCATTTAGAACAGAGATGAGGAAAAACATTTTCGCACAGAGAGTTGTGAGTCTGTGGAATCCTCTGCCACAGAGGGCGGTGGAGGCCGGTTCTCTGGATGCTTTCAAGAGAGAGCTAGACAGAGCTCTTAAAGATAGCGGAGTCAGGGGATATGGGGAGAAGGCAGGAACGGGGTACTGATTGCGGATGATCAGCCATGATCACATTGAATGGCGGTGCTGACTCGAGGGGCCGAATGGCCTACTGTCATAGGCACCTATTGTCTATTGTCTATATGCACCTGAATGTTCAAGAATCAAGACTGATTAAATTCAACTAACATAGGGGTTTCAAAGTAAACATCTAAAGCCTCACTATACCATTCATCCATACTTCCAGGTTACTTTGACCAGACAATAAAGGCTAACCAGCTCCACTGAAGGCTCCCATCTCAAAAACTAAACCCAGACTTACCATCATTATTCATCTTTACTGCAATTGAAAACTTCAAAAGTAAACTTTGATCTATTGAAACCAGTTTTGTTATGTTTAAAAACGAAAACTGAGTATCTTTAAAAATAATCTAAATGAATATTTCTGGGCAACATGACATTTTGTACTGTGGCAATACATGTGGAGTCATAGAGTCACACAGTACGGAATCAGGCGCTTCGGCCCATCAAGTCCCCGTCGACCAGTGATCCCTGTATATCTTTGGAGTGTGGGAGGAAACCAAACCACCCGGCAAAGTCCCACATGATCACAGCGAGATCGTACAAACGTACAGGCAGCACTCATAGTCAGGATCGAACCCAGGTCTCTGGAGCTGTGCGCCAGCAACTCTATCACTGTGCCACAGTGCCGCATCTCGATAAGATCATCTTTCTGTCTCCTGCGCTCGTAGAAATAAAGTCCTAACCTCTCCCTGTAGCCCAGGCAATTGAGTCAATAGACAATAGACAATAGGTGCAGGAGTAGGCCATTCGGCCCTTTGAGCCAGCACCGCCATTCAATGTGATCATGGCCGATCATCCCAAATCAGTACCCCGTTCCTGCCTTCTCCCCATATCCCCTGACTCTGCTATTTTTAAGAGCCCTATCTAGCTCTCTCTTGAAAGCATCAATTATCTCTTATTGCAGCCTTACAGGCCCATATACGCAGATAATATAATCAACATTTAATATTATTGAATGTATTGCTTTTTCCATTGAAAACGTCCTTTATTCATTTTTATTTTAAGCTGTAGAGATGTCTGCGGTTATGGGAAGAAAACAGAGAATGGGGTTGAGAGGGAAAGATAGATCAGCCACGATTGAATGGCAGAGTAAACCTGATGGGCCAAATGGCCTAATTCTGCTCCTATCAATTATGAACATGAACTATAAACACTGAACCTTCTGTGACCACAAAAGGCAGGTCAGCCTCCCAACTCTGCCCGAAGCCAGAGGGCAAAACAATAAAGTGCTGGAGGAACTCAGCGGGTCAGGCAGCATCTGAGGTGGGAATGGACAGGCAACATTTCAGGTTGGGACGCCGGAGAGTTGATCCACCGACTCCGTTATTTTTAAGAGCCCTATCTAGCTCTCTCTTGAAAGCATCCAGAGAACCGGCGTCCACCGCCCTCTGAGGCAGAGAATTCCACAGACTGACCACTCTCTGTGAAAAAAAGTGTTTCCTCGTCTCCGTTATAAATGGCTCTCCTTATTCTTAAATCCTGGCAATATCATTGTAAATCCTCTCTGCACTTTCTAGCTTGATGACATCCTTCTTATAGCACGGGAAGTGTGGAGTACATTAATCAGCGTGCACCACTAATTTGATTTGTGGAAAATATAGACAAATGTTTCAAATCTCTGCCTGCGTTGTCTCCCATTCCAAATGATCCTTAATCACGGTTTCTATCAATTCCTATTTACGTTCTATCCTTTTGCTAATAAACAGTCTGGATAGAGTGGATGTGGATAGGATGTTTCCACCAGTGCAAGAGTCTAGAGTCTAGGTCATTGCCTCAGAATAAAAGGATGGACTTTTAGGAAGGCGATGAGGAGGAATTTCTTTAGTCAGAGGGTGGTGAATCTGTGGAATTAATTGCCACAGACGGCTGCGGAGGCCAAGTCAGCGGATATTGTTAATGCTGAGATTGACAGATTCTTGATTCGTACGGGTGTCAGAGGTTATGGGGAGAAGGCAGGAGAACGGGGTTGAGAGGGAAATATCGATCAGCCATGATTGAATGGCAGAATAGACGATGGGCCAAATGGCCTAATTCTGCTCCTATAACTTATGAATTTATGAACATATAAACCAATCCTGTTTCTCTTAAGGCAGATCTAATCTGCCTGAAGCTGTAATCGACACTACAAGCCTAGCAAAGTTTAAAATTAATCTTCAAAGTATTTTAACCTCAAAAATGTGTACCTAACTGTGGATTTTGTCTTTTCCTGTTCTCTCTTCCAATCACTGTAATGTTTCGTACAGCACAGAAACAAACCCTTCAGCCCTCTTTGTCCCTCGCCGATCAAGATGCCCCATCAAAGCTAGTCCCATTTGCCCACATTTGGTCCATATGTCTAAACCTTTCCTAAACCTGAAAGTGGTGCCCCAGGTGTGTAAAATGGTCAAGAACTAACAACTTATATATATAATATCCTTTTAGATAGCGAGATACCAACAACGGAAGAATATAGACATACATGGGAAAATGAAATAAACCAACCCACAACAAAAGATATTTGGGACAAAAGTTTACAATATATACATCAATGCTCGTTAAATACCAGACATGCTTTAATACAATTTAAAGTATTACACAGATTACATTACTCAAAAGTTAAATTGAATAGAATCTACCCACAAATCTCCTCTATCTGTGATAAATGTCAGCATCCAGAGGCTAATTTAACACATACTTTCGCAAATTGTATAAAAATTAAGAATTTCTGGACTGAGATTTTTAGAATAACTTCTGAAGTTATTCATATTAAATTGGATCCGGACTAAAAATGAATAATACTTGGAATATCAGAACAAAGTCTAATACTTACAACAAGTCAAAGAAATTTGCTAGATTACAGTATAATAATTGGGAAGAAAGTAATATTAAAATTTTGGAAAGGCCCTATATCCCCCACAATTAAAATGTGGATTACGGAAATGTCGGAGACCCTACACTGGGAATGAATCAGATTTGCCCTAATGGACAAACAAGAAGTCGTCGTTAGAATATGGTCTTCTTTCATTGATTACTTAAAAGGGTAGATCGGTTCGGCAAGGAACCCTAACTGAAACTTGGACTCAGGATTAGATGAAAAGTTACATTTTATATTCCCACACCATCTCGAGCACCATAACCGGCTTCATCTCACCATCTCGAGCACCATAACCGGCTTCATCCACCATCTCGAGCACCATAACCGGCTTCATCCACCATCTCGAGCACCATAACCGGCTTCATCCACCATCTCGAGCACCATAACCGGCTTCATCCACCATCTCGAGCACCATAACCGGCTTCATCAACTCCGGCTCCCTACCCCCCCGAGCCTCCAACCTCATCGTTCTCCAGCCCCGCACAGCCCGATTTTACCTTCTCCCCAAAATCCACAAACCCGACTGCCCCGGCAGACCCATTGTCTCTGCCTGTTCGTGCCCCACCGAACACATTTCCACATACCTTGACTCCATCCTATCCCCCTTTGTTAAATCCCTCCCCACCTATGTTCAAGACACCTCAGACACTCTCCGTCGGCTCCGCACATTCCGTTGTCCAGGCCCCCATCCTCTCATCTTCACCATGGACGTCCAGTCACTATACACCTGCATCCCCCACCAGGATGGTCTCAAAGCCCTCCGGTACTTCCTCGACCAGAGGAGCAACCCATACCCATCCACTGACACCCTCCTCCGCCTAGCAGAGTTGGTCCTTACCCTCAACAACTTTTCTTTTGACTCCTCCCATTTCCTCCAAACACAAGGCGTAGCTATGGGCACACGCATGGGCCCTAGCTACGCCTGCCTCTTTGTCGGGCACGTCGAACAATCTTTGTTCTCGGCGTACCAGGGCCCCACCCCCGACCTTTACCTCCGTTACATTGACGACTGCTTTGGTGTCACCTCCTGCACCCACGCAGAACTGACTGACTTCATCCATTTCACCACCAACTTCCATCCGGCACTCAAATATACTTGGACCATTTCCGACATTTCCCTACCATTCCTTGACCTCACCATCTCTATTGCAGGTGATACACTCCTGACTGACATCCACTACAAACCAACTGACTCCCACAGCTACCTGGACTACTCTTCCTCCCACCCTGCTTCCTGTAAGGACTCCATCCCCTATTCCCAATTCCTCCGTCTAAGCCGCATCTGCTCCCAGGATGACGTGTTCCACACCAGGTCATCGCAAATGTCCTCGTTCTTCAGACAACGAGGTTTCCCCTCCCCCACTATAGATGAGGCTCGCACCAGGGTCTCCTCCATACCCCGCAACATTGCCCTCTCTCCACATTCCCCCACTCACAACAAGGGCCGAGTCCCCCTGGTCCTCACCTTTCACCCCACCAGCCAGCGCATACAACAGATAGTCCTCCGCCAGTTTCGTCACCTCCAACGTGACCCCTCCACTCGCCACATCTTCCCATCTCCCCCCCTGTCTGCCTTCCGCAAAGACCGCTCCCTCCGCAACTCCCTCGTCAATTCTTCCCTTCCCTCCCGCTCCACTCCTTCCCCGGGCACTTTCCCTTGCAACCGCAAGAGATGCTACACTTGTCCCTTCACCTCCCCCATCCACTCCTTTCAGGGACCCAAGCAGTCATTCCAAGTCCGACAGAGGTTCACCTGCACCTCCTCCAACCTCATCTACTGCATCCGTTGCTCCAGATGCCAGCTGATCTACATCGGTGAGACCAAGCGGAGGCTGGGCGATCGTTTCGCCGAACACCTCCGCTCGGTCCGCAATAACCAACCCGACCTCCCGGTGGCTCAGCACTTCAACTCCCCCTCCCACTGCGTATCCGACCTCTCGGTCCTGGGCCTCCTCCACGGCCAGAGTGATCAACACCGCAAGTTGGAGGAACAGCACCTCATATTCCGCTTGGGGAGCCTGCATCCTCTGGGCTTAAACATTGAATTTTCTCAATTCTGTTAACCCAGACTGCCTCCCCCCCACCTCTCCCTCAGCCCTCTGGCCCTGACATTCCTTCTCCATCTTCCCCCCCCCCCCCCCCCCCCCAGTCGCACTAGCTTCTCATTTTCACACCACAAACAGCTTACAATGGCCTGCTTCCTTTGTCACCAATACTTTTTTGCATATCTTTCACTCATTGTTCCTTATCTCTCCACATCACTGTTTATATCTCTCGTTTCCCTGATCCCTGACCAGTCTGAAGAAGGGTCTCGACCCGAAACGTCGCCTATCTCCTTCGCTCCTTAGATGCTGCTGCACCCGCTGAATTTCTCCAGCTTTTTGTGTAACCCTACATTTTATATTCCTTGATCTTATCTCCAATGACGTATTAATGGTGAATTACTCCATTATGATTTCTTTTTTGACTTATATTTTATTTTTCTCTCTGTTTCTCTCTCTTTAAAAAAAAATTATTAGAGACAAAATGATTCATTTGATAATATTAATAATGTACGACTGTTGCACACGAAATATTACTATCATAATATGTGTTTGCTAATGTACTGCCTACCTACTCTAATAAAAATATTTATATCCAAAAAATGGTCAAGAAGGATCTCGTACATTGGCCTTCATCAGTCAGGGTATTGCCTATAGAAGTTGATATATGTTATAGTTGTACACAATGTTGGTGAGGCTGCGATCCAGAATCAGGTGCTACCCTTAGTATATCGGGAATGGATGAGAAAGTGGGATAATGTAGAATCAGTGTGAAGTTGTGAGCAATGGTTGGCGTGGACTCAATGGGCCGAAAGGCCTGCCTCCCTGCTGTATCTCTCAACAAAACTTTCACTCTTACCAAAACTTACTGAGTAGTGAAAAGCCTGGATGGGATGAATGTGGAGAGGATGTTTCCACTAGTGGGAGAGCCTAAGACTAGAGGTCATAGCCTCAGAGTAAAAGGACGTACCTTTAGAAAGGAGATGAGGAGGAATTAATTTTGTCAGAGGATGGTGAAGCTGTGGAATTCATTACCACAGACGGCTGTCGAGTCCAAGTCATTAGGTATTCTTGATTAGTGCGGGTGTCAGGGCTTATGGGCCAAAGGCAGAAAAATGGGGTTGAGAGGGAAAGATAGATCAGCCATGATTGAATGGCGCAGAAGACCCGGTGGGCCGAATGGCCTAAATCTGCTCCATGAACTTATCAACTTATTTTGCTCACTGATTCTCATACAGGATGAGGTAATTTAATGCTAGCCTCCACTACTCTAACCCACTGTGTCCACTGCTGGCTACCACCACAACAACCCCATAAGCCCAATACCCTCTCCCATTATTTCACAGTAGAATTAGATTTTGCAAATAGTGTTAGGCTTGCAGGTGGGAAAGAGAGTTCAAAGAGTCGGGCAATTGGATCGGATTATAGTAGATCTTCCTCAGGGAAGAGCAGGCAAAGAGCCACCAATTTGTTCTTTCACAAAGTTAGGCTGCACACTGACACAGCTGGTGGAGTTGCTGTCTCTCTACACCAGGGACCAGGGTACAATCCTGACCATGGGTGCTGTCTGTGTAGTGTTTGCATGTTCTTCCTGTGACCAGGTGGGTTTTCTCCAGGTGCTCCCGTTTGCACCCACATCCCAAAGACCTGTAGTAGGTATGTTACCTTTAGCAGCGCTGCAGTTCTTCTGCTCCCCGTGTGCGCGACTTTGGCGTCTTTCAGAGGGGGGCGGGTTTAAAATGCCGATTTTATCTAGGCAGTCCAAGTCGATCCATGTCGGGCGATTTCGTCGCTAAAGAGCAATCGCTCCGACATTTCATTCATGAAGGTATTTTTAAACTACGCTAGATTATTTATTAACTAGAGTAGTTTAAAAATCATCTTCTAAAGATCTGAATGGTGACAGCGGAACGGACCTAAGGTAGGCAATAAAAGAAGCTACACAGTTTATTTTTACATAAAAACTTGGTTATAAAAACTTTAATCATATTTTCATGTTGCGAAAAGGGGACAAAAAAAATTTATGAACCGGCTGTATTTTTCATGCTGACTTCACCGCAAACCGCAACGTTCTAATCCACCGCATTGCACTAAAACCCACTCGCTAGTTGATTTAAATGGCCATTAATTTACAGGCATTAAACACTAAATTCCGTCCATTTGGCCTATAAATTCAAGAAAATTAGATTTTAAAATTATGTTATATTGTGGATTATTAGGTAAATGTTATTTGGACACTTAGGCAATTTAAAAAAAGTTTATCTTTTCTTAAGAAATGGATAGATGTTTAGATCTACTCATTGAATTTTGTAATTAGCTACAATTAGATAACTGACTAATTATATGCTTTAATTTCAGGTCATCCAAGTAAGATTGTTTCATATTTGTTTCAGAATGCTTCAATCTATAATAACTGAAAATGTCATTGAGTTCTCTTAATTTTTAAGAAAGTTATGGGCTTTTAACTGTTCTAGATCACAGCTTTTGAGTTTAGTCAATTGAAAGGCAATGGGGAACAAGATGCTAATTTCCGAGAATGAAAATGGTCATAACTTTCTTAATACTGAAGATATGAAAGTGAATTAGGTGTCAAATTAAACTTATTTTTATGCTTTATCTGATGGGATAAATTGCAGACTTGATTTTTAAAATCTCAAAATTTTGTAACATTGCTACCTGTAGGTTTGTAGGTTAATTGGCCTCTGTAAATTTCCTCTCGTGTGAAAGTTCATTCATTCATTCATCATCGATGAAAACATTAACAACGCAGTGGTGCTTGTTTCCAATGGGAACGGTGACGGACGCACCACACATCTCTGTCCTCCAGTTCCTGCGGACTTCTGCCGCTGGAGGTATAGGATTTGGGTGTGTGTGTGTGTTTTATCATCGTGCCTTACAACGCTATCTGTGTACGACAGTGATCGCAACTTCTACTGAAGTGTGGATGGCCGTCGGCTCGCCAGGAGCTCATCTGCCCTTTGACAGGTCTTGTTTTTGGTCCTGCTGGAGGTCCACAGCCCCCCTCCTCACCTGGCAAACCAGGTGGGGGAGACGGTTTAGTCGCCGACTATCCAACCATGGAGCACGGGATTACATGGTACCCGCGGCGGTGGGAACTCCCCCCGACCTGACCCCATGGTGGGTAAGGAGTTTGTGAAAAAGTAGGATAACTTACAACTAGTGTGAACGGGTGATCCATGGTCCGTGTGGTGGACTTGATGGGCCGTGGGGCCTGTTTTCATGCTGTATCTCTAAAGTAAACTAAAACGAAACATGCCTGCAGTTGACATCTGGAGAATTTCAGGTGATGGGAGTAGATCTCTAGATGTATTTTGAACATCTAAACAAAATTAAATCTAACCAAAAGGCACCATCGACAAAGATGGCTGGGGAATTTACAATTTAATAATTCAATGGTACTACATATTGTCACGTGGACCTAGGTGCAGTGAAATGCTTTGTTTTGCGTACAACCCAGTAAAATCAAACAGCAGACCTCACCTATGCAGTACAAAAAGGTGGAACGGACTTGACGACAAATAGGGACTTAAATGGTTGAAATTCTTTGCAGCCCAGATTCTGTTTTGCTTTTTTTTTCTAGTTTAGGTTTTGTTTTTTCCTTTTTTCTCTTTTTATTTTCTTTTTATCTTTTTGGTTTTTTTAAAAATATATATAAGCTTTCTTTTAAACATTTAACTATATTTACATGGAGACCGAGAGGTCTATATTCAATATGTATTTTGACACTGGACTCATATTTAGGTTCTACCTGTTAATAATGTACAAATAATAATTCAAACAAGAGGGCATGACATGAGAATTAAGGGACAGAAGTTTAGGGGTAACATGAGGAGGAGCTTCCTTACTCAGAGAGTGGTGGCTGTGTGGAATAATCTTCCAGCAGAAGTGGTGGAGGCAGGATCGATTTTAACATTTAAAAGTAAAGTGGATAGGTATATGGACGGGAAGGGAATGGAGGGGAATGGTCTGAGTGCAGGTAGATGGGACTAGGGGAAAATAAATGGTCAGCATGGACTGGAAGGGCCGAGAAGGCCTGTTTCCGTGCTGTAATTGGTATATGGTTATATGGTTAATGTAATCCTGATCTCTACGTACAATATCATTGTTATGTTTATCATTAATTTTGTTGTTGTTGTTTTGTTTTTGTTTTTGAAAAAAAAACGAATAAAAAGATTTTAAAAGGGTTGTCACGTTTCTGGCACCGATAAAGTTACAAAAAGTGAGTTGAACTGTCTTATCTTCTGCTCGCAGCGGTGAACCAGGCTGCCTCCACATGTGGCCACAGGCCGGGACTACCCTTGGTTTTTGGCGGCCCCCCTCTGGGTCCTCCTTCCATCGTGGCGGCCCTTGAAAAGTCATGCTGAGCAACCAGTGCGAGAAAGTGGCTGAATGTCAGTACAAAACAACATCAAGCTGTTAACCGCACAAAGATGTTGGTAAGTGCTTCATGTAACCTTACGGTACTGACAAGCGTCAAGTCCACTGAGTAAAATCAAGATGGGTATTTGCCGCAAAATAATTATTTCCAGTGCTGAAATGTGCATGTCAATTATATGTTCATACATCCGAGGAACAGAATTAGGCCATTCGACCCATCAAGTCATGGTAAATGGTAGGGAATTGAGGAATGCTGTGGAACAGAGGGATCTAGGAATAACTGTGCATAGTTCCCTGAAGGTGGAATCGCATGTAGATAGGGTGGTAAAGAAAGCTTTTGGTGTGCTGGCCTTTATAAATCAGAGCATTGAATATAGGAGTAGGGAAGTAATGTTAAAATTGTACAAGGCATTGGTAAGACCAATTCTGGAGTATGGTGTACAATTTTGGTCACCTAATTATAGGAAGGATGTCAACAAAATAGAGAGAGTACAGAGGAGATTTACTAGAATGTTGCCTGAGTTCCAGCAACTAAGTTACAGAGAAAGGTTGAACAAGTTAGGTCTTTATTCTTTGGAGCGCAGAAGGTTAAGGGGGGACTTGATTGAGGTCTTTAAAATGATGCAAGGGATAGACAGAGTTGACGTGGATAAGCTTTTCCCATTGAGGGTAGGAAAGATTCAAACAAGAGGGCATGACATGAGAATTAAGGGACAGAAGTTTAGGGGTAACATGAGGGGGAACTTCTTTACTCAGAGAGTGGTGGCTGTGTGGAATGATCTTCCAGCAGAAGTGGTGGAGGCAGGATCGATTTTAACATTTAAAAGTAAAGTGCATAGGTATATGGACGGGAAGGGAATGGAGGGGTATGGTCTGAGTGCAGGTAGATGGGACTAGGGAAAAATAAATGGTTGGCACAGACTGGAACATTCAAACATGGTTGATCTATCTTTCCCTCTCAACCCCGTTCTCCTGCCTTCTCCCCATAACCCTTGACACCCGTACTAATGAAGAATCTGTCCATCTCCGCCGTAAAACATCTCCATTGACTTGGCCTCCACAGCCGTCTGTATTGTGTGTGGAAATTAATCCCACTGTGAGAGGCACAAGAAATACACACATCTATTTTTCATTTGTCCTGTCACAAATTAGAAGTGTGTTCCTGCTGGAAACCACAATGTCCTCTCAACCCCAGCACATCTAATTCCCCATGTATAATGTGCTTATTAATTAAGTTTAGTTTTGTTTAGTTTATTGTCACGTGTGCCAAGGTACAGTGAAAAGCTTTTGTTGCGTGCAAAACCAGTCAGCGGAAAGAAAATACATGATTACAATCGAGCCATTTACAATGCATACAGACGATACATGATAAGTGAATAACGTTTAGTTCAAGGTAAAGTCCGATCAAAGATAGTCCGAGGGTCACTAATGAGGTAGATAGTAGTTCAGGACTGCTCTCTGGTTGTGGTAGGTTGATTCAGTTGCCTGATAATAGCAATGTTACAAAATTTTGAGATTAAAAAAATCAAGTCTGCAATTTATCCCATCAGATAAAGCATAAAAAGAAGTTTAATTTGACCCTAATTTACTTTCTTCAGTATTAAGAAAGTTATGGCCATTTTCATACTCGGAAATTAGCATCTTGTTCCCCATTGCCTTTCAATTGACTTAACTCAAAAGCTGTGATCTGGAAAAGTTAAAAGCCCATAACTTTCTTAAAAATTAAGAGAACTCAATGAAATTTTCAGTTATTATAGATTGAAGCATTCTGAAACAAATATGAAACAATCTTACTTGGATGACCTGAAATTAAAGCATATAATTAGTTAGTTATCTAATTGTAGCTAATTACAAAATTCAATGAGTAAATCTAAACATCTATCCATTTCTTAAGAAAAGATAAACTTTTTTTAAATTGCCTAAGTGTCCAAATAACATTCACACAATAATCCACAATATAACATAATTTTTAAATCTCATTTTCATGAATTTCTGGGTCAAATGGAAGGAATTTAGTGTTTGATTCCTGTAAATTAATGGCCATTTAAATCAACTAGCGAGTGGGTTTTAGTGGAATGCGGTGGATTGGAACGTTGCGGTTAGCGGTGAAGTTGGGAGAAAAAATACTGTTTGTTCATAGATTTTTTGGGACCCCATTTCGCAACATAAAAATATTCTTAAAGCCTCCCGAAAAACCAACTTTTAATATAAAAATAAACTATTTACCTTTTCTTCTCCCCTACGCAAACTCCTTCCGGTTGTCGATTCTCACGGCTTTTGAAGGTGATTTTTAAATTACTCTAGTTAATAAATAATGTCGAGTAATTTAAAAATACCTTCATTCATGAAATGTCGGAGCGATTTTTCTTCCGCAACGAAATCGCCCGACATTTATCGATTTGTCCTGCCTGTTGAAAAACGGCACTTTAAGCCCGCCCCCCTCTGCAAGGCGCCAAAGTGGCGCACACGGGGAGCGGCAGAACTGCAGCGCTGCTCAAGGTAAGTTTTGCAACATACCTACTGATAACAACTGGGCCGATCCTGTTATCAGGCAAATGAAATTAAAGACATGCAGCCAAGAATAGAAGAATAGACTAGAATAGAATGCCTTTTATTGTCATTCAAACATGCTTGGTCTGAATGAAATTGCATTTTCTACAGTCTTAACATTACAATAAAAAACAAGACACACACTTAACACAGTTTACACAAACATCCATCACAGTGAATCTCCAACACGTCCTCACTGTGATGGAAGGCAAAAGTCTTATCTCTTCCCTTGTTCTTCTCCCGAGGTCCAGCAGTCCAACTGCGAGGTCGAGGCGAACTGGGGCTCCCGATGTTAAAGCCCCCGGCGGACGATGGTAAGTCCCGTGACCGTAAAGGGTGACTATCTTGATGCTTGTCCCATCAACCTTCCATTGCAATTCAAACAAAATGTTCTCTCCCAGTTGCCCACTGAATAAAATATGTGGCGATCTCACCAACACCACCCGCAGAACTGGAACTATCAACACACATGTGGTGAGGCCACATTTAGGGTATTGTGTTCAGTTTTGGTCACCATGTTATAGGGCAGAGAAGGGTACAGAGAAGATTTAGTTTAGTTTAGTTTATTGTCACGTGTACCGAGGTGCAGGGAAAAGCTTTTGTTGCGTGCAAAACCAGTCAGCGGAAAGACAATACATGATTACAATCGAGCCGTTCCTAGAGCCTGTACAGGTACAGGTTAAAGGGAATAACGTGACTAATGTTTAGTGCAAGAGAAAGTTCAGTAAAGTCAAATTAAAGATAGATTGAGGGTCTCCAATGAGATGGACAGTTGTTTAGGACCACTGTGGTGGCCTTGATGAGGCAGCGTGAAGGATGGATTCAATGGAAGGGGCGATGGTTTGTGTGATGGTCTGGGTTGCGTCCACAATTCTCTGCAATTTCTTGCGGCCTTGTATGGAGATCAAGTCCTGTTCACCACCAACCCTGGCATTGCGTTTTAGGCCCTGTATAAAAAGTAAAATTGTCCCACACATCTCCTTTAAACTTTGCCCCAGTCTCCAAATATGGTAGATAGTAGCTGAAGACCGCTCCCTAGGTGTTGATAGGATGGTTTAGTTGCCTGATAACAGCTGGGAAGAAACTGTCCCTAAATCTGGAGGTGTGCGTTTTCACACTTCTGTACCTCTTGCCAGATGGGAGGCGGGGAGAAATGAGGATGTTGCCAGGACACGAGAGCTATAGGGAGAGGTTAACCAGACTCAGACTTTATTCCTTGGAGGGCAGGAGGATGAGGGGTGATCTTGTAGAGGTATAAAATCATGAAAGGAATAGATTGGGCAGATGCACAGAGCCTCTTGCCCTGAGGGAAATCGGGACACAAAGGACACAAGATTAATGTGAGGGCAAAAGATTTAATAGGAACTTGAGGGGTATCTTTTTCACACAAAGGGTGGTGGGTGTATGGAACGAGCTGCCGGAGGAGGTAGTTGAGGCCGGTACTATCGCAATGTTTAAGAAACATTCAGATAGGTACATGGATAGGATAGGTTTTTAGAGGGATATATGGGCCAAATGTAGGCGTGGGCCTAACGTAGATAGGGCATGGCTGCAGCTAAAATCTCTGACCAAAAAGGGAAGATGAAGACAAATACTTATGACATTGCAACGATAACAAGGATGTGGCAGAACACCTTCATGGGGATCCATTTTCACAGTGGGGAAAGAAGATTCAATCTCAAAAGTACAAAGAAACCTAAAAACATGATAAAAGAATGGAATTGTTCAGTTCAGTGGGCTGAAAGAAATGGTAAAAGAGAAAATAATAACTTAATTTCCACGACCAGGTTGATTGCACCCTAGGATATTGAAGCACAATGCAAATTCTTTTCTCATAATTCTCCACAGGGTTCTCGACTTGCAAATTACATCATTACATTGGAAAATTACTAATGTAACCATCTTCTATCAGAAACAAGAAGCCAGAAAAGTACCGGGCTAACAGTTTAACATGAATCGGGATGGACCGGGACATCAGCTGATAGAAGATGGCAGAGCTTTAATGTGAGAGCGGCAAAGTTTAAAGGAGACTAGACGAAGTGCAGACCCGTTGGGTCTGTTCCCCCAACGTGCGGTTGCAGGGGGGGGGGGGGGAGCGGGGGGGAGGGCGGGGCAGCATGTCCATGAGGGGGGTGAGGGGGGTAGAGAGGGGTGGGGTAAGGGAGAGGAGAGGGGAAGGTGAGAGGAGAGGGGTTATGGAGAAGAGGGGAGGAAAAGGAGGTGGAGGGGAGAGGAGAGGGGGAGAAAGAGGGGTAGGGGAGAGGTGGAGAGATTAGTGGGTCAGGCAGCATCTCTGCAGAAAAGTAATAGGTGACGTTTCGGGTCCAGACCCTTCTTCAGACTGAGAGTCAGGGGACAGGGAAACGAGAGGTGCAGAGATTAGTTTAGAGTTTAGAGTTTAGAGATACCACACGGAAACAGGCCGCTCGGCCCACCGAGTCTGCGCCGACCAGCGATCCCCGCACACTAACACTATCCCACACACACTAGGGACAATTTACAATTATACCAAGCCAATTAACCTACAAACCTGCAAGTTGTTGGAGTGTGGGAGGAAACCGGAGCACCCGGAGAAAACCCAAGGGGAGAACATACAAACTGTACAGACAGCACCCGCAGTCAGGTTCGAACCCGGGTCTCAAGAGCCATGAGTCAGAGATGTGTGGGTTAATTTATTTTTTGACAGGGTGTTGGGTTCCTGGAACATGCTGCCAGGGGTGGTGGTGTAGGCAGATACAACAGTGGCCTGTAAGAGGCTATTAGGTCTGAAGAAGGGCCTTAACCTGAAACATCACCTATTCCTTTTCTCCAGAGATGCTGCCTGACCCAGCTTTGCTCGAGGGATGCTGCCTGACCCAGTTACTCCAGCTTTTTGAGGTCTATTTTAGATAGGCCGCATGGATATCCAGATTATGCAGGGATATGGCTCACATGCAGGAAGAAGAGATTAGTTTAACTTGGTATGATATTCGTCACAAACATTTTGGCTAAAGAGCCTGTTCTTGTGCTGCACTATTCCATGTTCATTAAAGACATTTATTGTACATTTTTGAAGGATTGAGCATCCATGTTGATTTTTTTATGGGCAGTCTCCAATACCATGAGAGGGAAACTGTCTATGAATGTTCTCCACACTGACTACCAGAGGTATTAGATAATGTTTTGCACTGGAAATTATTAGCCGGATTGAGAATGCATGCAATTGAAGGCCAAAACAGCCTTCACCAAAGCAACTTGCGCTGGACCAACAATAGCCAAGAAAGCACAGCACACCAACGCCTTTACTTCCTGAGAAGGCCAGTCCTCCTCCTCTTGTTCACCCCGTGGTCGGGGCCTATTTGAGGCCTCCACAGTCGCTGCAATGGCGGCCCGATGTTACAGGCTCTCTCGCCAGATGATGGAGCTCCGGCGTCGGGAAAACACTCTCAGCAGCTTGGAGAGTCTGAAATGGCCGCTTCCTCCCTGGAGACCACGGCTCCCGAAGTCCATAGGCCGCGCTGGTCAGAGCTCTAACACTGGAGATCTCTGCGAAAGATCCCAGGCTCCACGGTGTTCAAAGTCAGCGTCACCATAGCTGGACGCTCCGCAGACCCCACTGCTCCGCGATGTTGGAGTCGGCGGTCTCAGCACTCCGGAGCTTACCACGCGGTAGCCCTCGGTAAGGAATCGCTCGTTCTGCGATGGTGCTTTAGCACTGCGTCGCCGCTGAAGCTGAAGATTCTGGCCGGTCCCGGTAGGAAACGCCGCTCCAGTCCTGTTGGTAGGCCGCGAGGAGGGGGCGAAGATGCGGCTCGGAGAAAGACACATCTACGACCAGGTAGCAACTGAGAGTAAACAGTTTCCCTCTTCACCCACCCCCACAAATAAAAAGACTAGACCTCCAAAACAAAACTTTTTAACATACTAAGAATTTTAAAAAGTGCGAAAGGACGAACAGCCGCAGGCTGGGCAGCCATACTCGACGGCGCCCCCGCTAGACCCAGAGAGGACAATGAAATTCTTACTTGTGGCAGCACAACAGAATATGTAAACATAAAACAAAACGGAAGATAAAAGTACAATGTGTCCATAGACCATCCATCCATCCATCCATCCATCCATCCATCCATCCACCCACCCATCCATCCATCCATCCATCCATCTATCTATACTATTACTAAAACTCTCATCTTGACCACTTCCCGTCTGCGTTGTAATTAAATTTGCAAAAACAATCCCCCATAGCGCTACGATTTTTCGCCACCTTACTCACCGTTCTCCTCTGCTGCGTCAAATACGTTTTGTTCCAATCGGTGAAACAGTACAAAAGTTATGAAGGTTTAAAAATTGTAAAAAAAACGGCCCTTCCGGAACCCGCTGGCAATAACACGGCGAGAATAATAAAAAGCTGAAGGGGTGCAGTGTGTTGAGCTGCTTGCGGAGAGTCAATGGCTCACGGGGAGTCAGCGGCTCGCGGGCTACTTCTGCGGCCCCCAGCACGACCAGCTGGAAGCTGATGAGTTGAACCGGAACCCTCTGAGTGAAGCTGGAGTGGGACCGAGATCTGCTGCGTGAGGCCGAAAGCTGAAGGTGCGGGGTGAGCAGAGTGTGAGGCCCCCCTCCCCACAACCCCCCCTTCCGCCTCCCCCCCACCCCCCTTCCCCCACCCCCTTTCCCCACACCCCCCTTTCCCCACACCCCCTGCCCCATCCCCCTCCCCACGCAACCCCCACTCCCCCACACCCCCCTCCCCCACGCAACCCCCACTCCCCCACACCCCCCACACCCCCCTCCCCCACACAACCCCCACTCCCCCACAACCAGCCCTCCCCCACCCACTCCCCCTCCCCCGCACCCCTTGTCCCCCACCCCCTCGTCACCCACCCCGTCCCCCCCCATACCCCCCCCCCACAACCCATCCCCCACATCTCCCCTCCCCCACACACCCCCCTCCCCCGCCACCTCCCTTCCCCGAATGGTGGAATATTGCATTGGGGAACGGGTTTCATTGGGGGGAACAGGCCTCCCTTGTGTCTGGGTCCCACTTAGTCTAGTAGACCATATATACACAATAAATAAACAATAGTGCAATAATAATAATATACTGTAATTTTTCAGAGCTTATTTGTTGTCGTATTTAATAGCCTGTTGGCTGTAGGGAAGTGGCTCTTCCTGAACCTGGATGTTACAGGTTTCAGGCTCCTGTACCTTCCTCCTGATGGCAATGGTGAAATGAGTGCATGGTAAGATGGTGTGGGTCTTTGATGATGCTGGCACCCTTTTTGAGGCAGTGACTCCGATAGATCCCTTCGATGGTGGGGATGTCAGAGACGATGATGGACTGGGCAGTGGTCACAACTTTCTGCAGTCTTTTCCGCTCCTGGACGTTCAAGTTGCCGAACCAGGCCACGACGCAACCAGTCAGCAAGCTCTCTACTGTGCACCTGTAGAAGTTCGAGAGAGTCCTCCTTGACAAACCGACTCTCCGTAATCTTCTCAAGAAGTAGAGGCGCTGATGTGCCTTCTTTATAATTGCGTCAGTGTGCTGCAAAGATCTTCTGATATATGCACACCCAGGAATTTGAGGTTTTTGACCCTTTCCACCATCGTCCCGTTGATATAAACGGGATTGTGGGTCCCTATTCTTCCCCGTCCAAAGTCCACAATCAGTTCCTTGGTTTTACTAGTGTTGAGAGCCAGGTTGTGTGCTGGCTAATTGGTCGATCTCACTTCTATACTCTGACTCATCATCACCATCTGTGATTCGTCCCACAACAGTGGTGTCGTCGGCGAACTTGATTATGCAGTTCGCACTATGTCCGGCAACAGTCATGAGTATAGAGTGAGTACAGCAGGGGGCTGAGCACGCAGCCTTGAGGTGCTCCCCTGCTCTCGAGGATGACATATTTCCACCAATACGGACAGACTGTGGTCTCTGGATGAGGAAGTCGAGGAACCAATTGCAGAGGGACGAGCAGAGACCCAGATCCGTGAGTTTGGTGACCAGCTTGGAGGGGATGATGGCATTAAACGCCGAGCTGTAGTCTATGAACAACAACCCGACATATGCGTTTTTGTTGTCCAAATGGTCCAGAGTGGAGTGGAGAGCCAGTGAAATCACATCCACCGTTGACCTGTTGCGGTGGTAAGCAAACTGCAGTGGGTCCAGGTTGTTGTCGAGGTAGGAGTTGATATGCGCCATGATCAGCCTCTCATCACCACAGACGTTAGTGCCACTGGTCGATAGTCATTGAGGCATGTCACCTTCCTCTTCTTGGTCACCGGTATTATTGATTCACTTTTAAAGCAGGTGGGAACCTCGGACCTCAGAAGTGAGAGTTTGAAAATGTCCGCTCCAGCCAGTTGGTCTGCACAGGTTTGGAGAACACGACCCGATATAGCATCAGGCCCCGGCGCTTTTCGAGGGTTCAGCCCTCTGAAGGATGTTCTGACGTCGGCCTCTGTGACTATGACTGAAATACCGTCAGGGCGAATGGGGGCTCGGGAAGGCACATCAGTGTTCTCCCTATCAAAGTGTGCGTAGAACACGTTGAGCTCGTCAGGGAGTGATGCTTCGCTGTCGTTTGAACTGCCTCCTGATTTCGCCTTGTAGGAGATGATAGCATTCAAGCCCCGCCACAGTTGCCGAACATAGAAACATAGAAACATAGAAAATAGGTGCAGGAGTAGGCTATTCGGCCCTTCGAGCCTGCACCGCCATTCAATATGATCATGGCTGATCATCCAACTCAGGATCCCGTACCTGCCTTCTCTCCATACCCTCTGATCCCCTTAGCCACAAGGGCCACATCTAACTCCCTCTTAAATATTGCCAATGAACTGGCCTCAACTACCCTCTGTGGCAGAGAGTTCCAGAGACCCACCACTCTCTGTGTGAAAAAAGTCCTTCTCATCTCGGTCCTAAAGGATTTCCCCCTTATCCTTAAGTTTCCCCCTTATCCTTAACATCTGTCTCATCCTCCAGCTTAGAGCAGAAGTTCCTTTTAGCCTTTTTGATGGCCTTACCAAAGTCGTATGTGGACTCCTGATTCTCACCGTGTCCCCTCAGGCAAGAGGTGCAGAAGTGTGAAAACGCATGCCTCCAGATTCAGGGACAGAACACTGTGGATGGCTCGATTGTAATGATATATTGTCTTTCCACTAACAAAAGCTTTTCTCTGTACCCCAGTAACAAGAAACTAAACTGAATTAAACTTAATGTGTAGGAGAAATCTCTGGTGTGGAGGTGATGATTTTCTAGAACACTACATTGAAGAATAGATGAAAGAACTAAGCCTGGGTATTGTGCACAAAAAGGGATATTTAACAATCTTGAGCAAGGTCCTTTTGGGACCAGCGACCTGAACATGATGACAGCTGGAAAGGGAAATAGTAGAATCAGAAACTACGAGGTTACAATGTGCAAATTGGCTATGAGAGATTGAGTAACAATACTAGGTGGGCTGATGATGGATCGGCAACGTGACAATGAAGTATATTAATATCCATTCCCGTCAAGGGAAAGTATTCAACCATGGCTTACAAAGGAAGTTAGGAACAATGAGACTGGGGGACCTGCAGACACTGAAATCTTGAGCGAAACACAAAGCTCTGAAGGAACTCAGTAGGTCAGGCAGCATGTTGTTAAAGAAGGAACTGCAGATGCTGGAGAATCGAGGGTTACACAAAAAGCTGTAGAAACTCAGCGGGTGCAGCAGCATCCAAGAAGCGAAGGAGATAGGCGACGTTTCTGGTCGAGACCCTTCTTCAGACCCCTTCAGGTCAGGCAGCATCTATGTAGGGAATGAACAGACAGCGATTTGGGTCAGGATCTTCCTTCAGACTGATGCATCCGAATGGAATTCTGGTGGAGAGTTCTGAATATTCCCTGTTCGAAACATCCCATGTACATCCCCTCCACAGATGCTGCCTGAGTTCCTCCAGCATTCTGTATTTTACTCAAAATTAGAGATAGTATACGTTTCAAAGGATAGGCATCAAAATGCCTGAAAAGTGCAGTTAGAATGAGGAATGGTAGCAGTTCAGAACTCATAAATAAGGATAAAAGGCTTGATTAAGAAGGAGAAGATGGAATATGTTTGAGTTTAGTTTATTGTCACGTGTACCGAGGTACAGTGAAAAGCTTTTGTTGCGTGCTATCCAGAGTGGAAAGACAATACATGATTACAATCGAGCCGTCCACAGTGTACAGATACACGATAAAGGGAATAACGTGAATAAAGTTTACTGCAAGATAAAGGCCAGTAAAGTCTGATCAAAGATAGTCCTAGGGTTTCCAATGAGGTAGATTCAAGCTCAGGACTGCTCTCTAGTTATGGGCAGGATTGTACAGTTGCCTGAAACCAGCAGGGGTGAAACTCAAAGTCAAAGTCCAAGTCAAACAAACTTTATTGTCATTTAGAAATACATCGATATATGCAGTTCCAAACAAAATTCCGTTGCATTTGGCTCCCGGTGCAACACGATAATTAACAGAAGGATAGACATGGATAAAATGGATAAAAAGGTTCAAAGGATAAATAGACAACGGTGGCAGCCCATTACATGGCATTCAGGAGTCTGATGGCTCGTGGGAAGAAGCTGTTGCAGAACCTTGATGTTCTGCTCCTTATGCTACGATATCTTTTGCCCGAGGGCAGCAGAGTGAACAGTCCATGATGGAGATGTGTGGGGTCTTTTATAATACTGCTGGCCTTAGACACGCAACGTTTGGTCGCAATATTCCCGATTGAGGGGAGAGAGGTCCCGATGATTTTTTCCGCTGTCCTCACCACTCTCTGCACGGACTTCCAGTGAGAGGCTTTACAGACCCCAAACCAGACAGAGATACAGCTGGTCAAAATACTCTCTATGGTGCCCCTGTAGAAAGTGGTGAGGATGGGATGGGGGAGGTGAGGTCTTCTCATCCGGCGCAGAAAGTGCAACCGCTGCTGCGCTCTCTTAACTGTTGATGAGATGTTATTCGACCAGGTCAGACTGTTAGTGATCTGCACCCCCAGGAACTTAGTGCTACTGACCACCTCCACATGGCTGCCATTGATGTGAAGTGGTGTGAAACTGTCCCTGAATCTGGAGGTGTGTGTTTTCACAGTTCTGTATCTCTTGCCCGATGGGAGAGGGGAGGAGAGGGAATGGCCGGGGTGCGACTCGTCCTTGATTATGCTGCTGACCTTGCCGAGGCAGCGTGAGGTGAGCTTGAGGGACTACTTAAGAAGGGCATTAAAGTGACGATCAAATTCGACTCAGAAACTAAATGTTGGATTGTAAATCTCAATCAAACTAAAATTTATTTTCACAGATTTAATTAAAAAAACAAAAAGAATCATAATTATATGAGCAATTATTAGGAGTGGCAATTTGAACAGGTCAACAATAACACATCGAAAATATTCTACTGCTTTATGAAATACAACCCGTAAAAATTGAAATTAACTTCTAAAGGCCTCATGATAACAATTACTGCTTTTACCGCCATCTGTCCTTTCATGAAATTGGCAATAAATAAAAAAACTTTCTTTCCTGAAAGATATATACAGTGGCTTGCAAAAGTTTTCATACCCCTTGAACTTTTCCACATTTTGTCACGTTACAACCACAAACGTAAATGTATTTTATTGGAATTTTATGTGATAGACCAACACAAAGTGGTGCATAATTGTGAAGTAGAAGAAAAATGATACATGGATTCCAATTTTATTACAAATAAAAAACTGAAAAGTGTGGCTTGCAAAAGTATTCAGCCCCCCTGAGTCAATACTTTGTAGAACCACCTTCAATTTTGGTCTCATCAGACCAGAGCACCTTCCTCCACATGTTTGCTGCATCCCCCACATGGCCTATGGCAAACTGCAAACGGGACTTCTTATGGCTTTGTTTCAACAATGGCTTTCTTCTTGCCACTCTTCCATAAAGGTCCGATTTGTGGAGTGCACGACTAATAGTTGTCCTGTGGACAGATTCTCCCACCTGAGCTGTGGATCTCTGCAGCTCCTCCAGAGTTACCATGGGCCTCTTGGCTGCTTCTCTGATCACTGCTCTCCTTGCCCTGCCTGTCAGTTTAGGTGGACGGCCATGTGTTGGTAGGTTTGCAGTTGTGCCATACTCTTTCCATTTTCGGATGATGGATTGAACAGTGCTCCGTGAGATGTTCAAAGCTTGGGATATTTTTTATAACCTAACCCTGCTTTAAACGTCTCCACAACTTTATCCCTGACCTGTCTGGTGTGTTCCTTGGGCTTCATGGTGCTGTTTGTTCACTAATGTTCTCTAACAAACCTCTGAGAACAGAACACAACCTTCACAGAACAGCTGTATTTATACTGAGATTAGATTACACACAAGTGGACTCTATTTACTAATTAGGTGACTTCTGAAGGCAATTGGTTGCACTGGATTTTATTTAGGGGTATCAGAATAAAAGGGGCTGAATACTTTTGCACGCCACACTTTTCAGTTTTTAATTTGGTTAAAAAATGTGAAAACCATGTATCATTTTCCTTCCACTTCACAATTATGCGCCACTTTGTGTTGGTCTATCACATAAAATCCCAATAAAATCCATTTACGTTTGTGGTTGTAACGTGACAAAATGTGGAAAAGTTCAAGGGCTATGAATACTTTTGCAAGCCACTGTATATCTGTGGTCCAATTGGAGTTAACCTGCACATCCTCATATATTTACAAAACTGTGATCTTTTCACTAATGTCTCATCAGTTATGGTCATAGAGTCATATTACACAGAAACAGGTCCTTCGGCCCAACTCAACCATACTGACCAAGATACCCCATCTAAACTGGTTCTATTGGCCACATATTGGCCAAATGCCTCTAAACCTTTCCCATCCCTGTACCTATCCAAGTATTCTTTTTAAATTAATTCACTCATATAGTTTTAGTTTAGGAGATACAGTTCAAAAACAGGTTCTTCGGCCCACTGAGTCTGCACTGACCAGCAATCCCCCGACACTAACGCTATCCTACACATTAGGGACAATTTACAATTTTTACTGAAGCCAATTGACCTACAAACCTGCTCCGCTGTGGAATGTGGGAGGAAACCGGAGCACCCGGAGATACCCCATGCAATCACGGGGAGAACGTACCACCGAGACAACCTCCGGCAGCTTGCTCCATTTATCCACCACCCTCTGAGTGCCCCTCAGGTTCCTATTAAATCTTTCTCCACTCATCTTAAACCTTAACGGGTGGCATGGTGACGCAGCAGTAAAGTTGTTGCTTCACTGCGCCAGAGACCAGGGTTCGATCCTGACTACAGGTGCTGTCTGTACGGAGTTTGTAGTTCTCCCCGTGGGTTTTCTCCGGGTGCTCTGTACGTTCTCCCTGGGACCGCGTGGGTTTTCTCCAGGTGCTCTGGCTTCCGCCCACCTTCCAAAGACGTACAGATTTGTAGGTTAATTGGCTTCTGTAAATAATCCCTCGTGTGTCGGGACAATTTACAGAGGTCAATTAACCCCCTAGGATAGAATTAGTGTACGGATGGCTGTTGGTCGGCACAGACACAGAGGGGCCAAAGGGCCTGTTTCCACACTATCTCTAAACAAGCCTAAACTTAAATAAACAATATTTGTTTGATATTCTTGGGTTCTTGATTCCCCTACCCTGGGTAAATGATGATCCTACAGACACCTGTGCTCCAAGGAATAAAGTTGTAGTTTGCCCAAATTATCCTGGCAGCTCAGGCCTTCGAGGCCATGCAACATCCTCAAAAATCGTCTCTGCACCCTTTCCAGGCCATCATCTTGGTGATTCTTCCACAGATGAGAGAATTAGGGCGGCACAGTGGTAGAGTTGTTGCCTTACAGTGCCAGAGTACCGAGTTTGATCTTGACTATGGGTGCTGTTTCTACGGAGTTTGTACGTTCTCCCTGTGATTGCATGAGTTTTCGCCAAGTGCTCCCGTTTCCCCCTACATTCCAAAGAAGTCGAGTTTTGTAGGTTAATTGCCTTTGGTAAAGGTTGTAAATTGTCCCTAGTGTGTGGAATAGTGCTAGTGTGTGGGGATCGATGGTCGGCATGCACTCGGTGGGCCGAAGGGGCTGTTTCAATGCTGGATCTCCAAAATAAGCTAAGCTAGAAAACCTGAGGCAACATTGAATACAGCTGCCAAAAATATCTTTCAGGTCCCATAAAAATATATTAAAAGTATTATAAATGGGATGCTTTGTGGAACCGTAGACATTCAGGAGAGGACAAATAACTGATAGGGAAGCCCAGTCTCTAACCAGGTGGACAATAACGAAAGCATTGCTTAACACCGTCAGTAATCTCATAATTTCAAACTACCTGATCAAGATAAATAAGCACTGAATCTTCTGCACATTTAAGGCACATGCAAATTTAGGGATATTTAAATTATTTTATATAATCAATAAACATACCTGTCTCTCAGCGGCAGATACCCCTGTTCGACCCTGACCTTGGGTGCTGCCTGTACGGAGTTTGGAACGTTCTCCCTGTGACCGTGTGGATTTCCTCCGGGTGCTCTGATTTCCCCCCACATCCCAAAGATGTGCGGGCTTGCAGGTTAATTGGCCTCTGTAAATTGTCCCCAGTGTGTAGGGAAATGAATGAGAAAGTGGGATAACAGAGAACTAAGGTGAATGAATGATCGATGGTCGGCATAGACTCGGTGGGCAGAAGGACCAGTTTCCGTGCGGTTCCAACCGAAACCTCCGCGAACTTCATCTGCACGTTTTTGCTGTTGTACTGAAATAAAATTGGAGACTGCAGAAAATAATCAGCAGGTCAAGCAGCATCTGTGGAAAGCGAAACAAAGTTAACGTTTCAGGTCAAAGACCTGTCATCATGACAGCGAGTACGAGAACAAAGTGTTTCGACCTGAAACATTAACTGTTTCTCTCTCCATGGATGCTACTCGACCTGCTATGTTTTTACAACACTTTTTACATCAAGATTTCAGCGTCTATAATTTTATTTTCAAGTTTGTTTTTGCACTTTTTTTTTCATTTTTATTCATCTGCATTAAAAGATATGTGCATTTTTTGATCTTTGATCATTTTCCGGCAGTTATTTACCTCATATTTCTCGGGTTCCCATGCAACCTGAGGCAGGTAAAGATAATTGCATTACACTATGAATGTCAGGCCGATTTAGGAGTATCGTGTGCAGTTCCGGTCATCCCATCACAGGAAGGATGTGGTGGCTTTGTAAAAGGTGCAGAGGTTTATCGGAATGATGCCTGGGTTGGGAGATATATTAGTTGGGGGAAAGAATTACAGATGCTGGAAAAATCAAAGGTAGACAAAAATGCTGGAGAAACTCAGCGGGTGAGGCAGCATCTATGGAGCGAAGGAATAGGTGACGTTTCGGGTCGAGATCCTTCTTCAGAATCAGAATGCCTTTTATTGTCACTATACACACGTACAATGAGATTAAAAGCTGCTCCTACTCAGTGCAAAACAAAAGGGGGGGGGGGGGGGGATAAGGTGCACAGTTTCTGCGGTGCTTCAGACCTTAGCTACAGTTTAGTTTAGTTTAGTTTAGAGATACAGAGTGGAAACAGGCCCTTCAGCCCATCAAGTCCATGCTGACCAGTGATCACCGGTACACTAGTTCTATCCTACACACACTAGGGGCAATTAACATGAAGCCAATTAACCGACAAACCTGCACGTTCTTTGGAGTGCGGGGGGAAACCAGAGCACCCGGAGAAAACACACGCTGCCACAGGGACAATGTACAAACTCGGTACATACAACAGCACCCATGGTCAGGATCGAACCCAAGTCTCTGGCGCTGTAATGGCAGCAGCCAAACATGTGCCACTGTGCTGCACTGGGAGGGAGAGGTTGGACAGATAGTTTCCTCTGGATCGCTGAAGGTTGCAGGGAGACCTGATAAAAGTACGTCAATAAAATGATGAGAGGCATTTGTACGGTGGACAGTTAGGACCTTGTTCCCGGGCTGGAAATACAAAATACCAGAGGATAATAGCTTTAAACCCCTGTCCCACGGTACAAGTTCATTCCAAGAGTTCTCCCGAGTTTGCCCTGATTCAACCTCGGAGATTTACGGTAATGGCCACTCGTCGGTACTCGGGGCTCTCGTGGACATTTTTCATCATGTTGAAAAATCTTCACGAGTCTTCCCGTGCTGACCTGCTGTTAGCGAGTCTTCCCGAGTACCTGCCGTTAGCGCTAAGGGACGTCCCCGAGCTCCGACGTACCCGCTACGTTCATTCTCCGTGCTTACCACGAGTTTGATTTTTTTAAAATTCGGGAGAGCTCTTGGAATGAATGCGCACCGTGGGACAGGGCTATTAGGATGAGAGATGCAAAGCTTAAAGAAGATCTGCAGGGCAACATTTTTTACACAGAGATTCAAGTTTCAAGATTCAAAAGTGTGACTGCAATTACAGCTGCAAGTCTTTTGGGGTATGTCTCTACCAGTTTTGCACAACATGAGACTGAAATTTGTGCCCATTCTTCCTTGCAAAACAGCTCAAGCTCAGTCAGATTGGATGGAGAGCGTCTGTGAACAGCAATTTTCAAGTCTTGCCAGAGATTCTCAATTGGA
Source organism: Raja brachyura (assembly GCA_963514005.1). The sequence goes on from OY740785.1 coordinate 114,662,404, forward strand.
TTTAGGTCTGGACTTTGACTGGGCCATTCTAACACATGAATATGCTTTGACCTAAACCATTCCATTGTAGCTCTGGCTGTATGTTTAGGGTTGTTGTCCTGCTGGAAGGTGAACCTCCGACCCAGTCTCAAGTCTTTTGCACTCTAACAGTATACCCAATGATACTTGGTTTTCAAATTTTTTTACAAATTAAAAACTGAAACATATTCAGCTCCCTTTACTCTGAAACCCCTAATTAAAATCCAGTGCAACCAATTGCCTTCAGAAGTCACCTAATTAGTAAATAGAGTCCACTTGTGTGTAATCTAATCTCAGTATAAATACAGCTGTTCTGTGAAGGCCTCAGAGGTTTGTTAGAGAACATTAGTGAACAAACAGCATCATGAAGCCTAAGGAACACACCAGACAGGTCAGGGATAAAGTTGGGGAGAAGTTTAAAGCAGGGTTAGGTTATAAAAAAAATCCCAAGCTTTGAACATCTCACGGAGCACTGTTGAATCCATCATCCGAAAATGGAATGAATATGGCACAACTGCAAACCGACCAAGACATGGCCGTCCACCTAAACTGACAGGCCGGGCAAGGAGAGCATTGATCAGAGAAGCAGCCAAGAGGCCCATGGTAACTCTGGAGGAGCTGCAGAGATCCACAACTCAGGTGGAAGAATCTGTCCACAGGACAACTATTAGCCGTGCACTCCACAAATCGGGCCTTTATGGAAGAGTGGCAAGAAGAAAGCCATTGTTGAAACAAAGCCATAAGAAGTCCCGTTTGCAGTTTGCCACAAGCAAGCATGTGGAGGAAGGTGCTCTGGTCTGATGAGACCAAAATTGACGTTTTTGGCCTAAATGCAAAATGCTATGTGTGGCGGAAAACTAACACTGCACATCACCCTGAACACACCATCCCCACTGTGAAACATGGTTTGATTTGATTTGATTTTTTTTTTATTACTTGTCATTGGAACCTCAGAGAGGCTCGAATGAAACTTCGTTTCTACAAGCCATACAAACAGAAAAAATCATTAAAAAAAACACACACAAACAATTCAATTCACACAAACATCCATCACAGTGGAGGAAGGTGGTGGTGGCAGCATCATGCTGTGGGGGTGCTTTTCTTCAGCAGGGACAGGGAAGCTGGTCAGAGTTGATGGGAAGATGGATGGAGCCAAATACAGGGCAATCTTGGAAGAAAACCTGTTAGAGTCTGCAAAAAACTTGAGACTGGGGCGGAGGTTCACGTTCCAGCAGGACAACGACCCTAAACATACAGCCAGAGCTACAATGGAATGGTTTAGATCAAAGCATATTCATGTGTTAGAATGGCCCAGAAAGTCCAGACCTAAATCCAATTGAGAATCTCTGGCAATTGCTGTTCACAGACACTCTCCATCCAATCTGACTGAGCTTGAGCTATTTTGCAAAGAGGAATGGGCAATAATTTCAGTCTCTAGATGTGCAAAGCTGGTAGAGACATACCCCAAAAGACTTGCAGCTGTAATTGCAGCGAAAGGTGGTTTTACAAGGTATTGACTCAGGGGGGCTGAATACTTTTGCAGGCCACACTTTTCAGCTTTTTATTTGTAATAAAATTTGGAAACCATGTATCATTTTCCTTCCACTTCACAATTATGCACCACTTTGTGTTGGTCTATCACATAAAATCCCAATAAAATACATTTACGTTTGTGGTTGTAACGTGACAAAATGTGGGTAAGTTCAAGCGGTATGAAAACTTTTGCAAGCCACTGTATATATACACGTAAATAACCAGATAAAGTGCAATAGGCTATTAAAGTTTAGAGTTTTGTTTGAGTTGAGTTTAATAGTCTGATGGCTGTGGGGAAGAAGCTGTTCCTAAACCTGGATGTTGCAGATTTCAGGCTCCTGTACCTTCAACCTGAAGGCAGCGGAAAGATGAGTGTGTGGCCAGGATGGCGTGGGTCCTTGATGATGCTGCCACCCTTTTTGAGGCAGCGACTGCGATAGATCCCCTCGATGGTAGGGAGGTCAGAGCCGATGATGGACTGGGCAGTGGATGGTGGATATCTGAAACACTCTGCTGGGGATGGTGGTGGAGGCAGATATGGTAGTGACATTTAAGAGAATTTTGGATAGGCACATGGATATGCAGGGAATGGCGGGATATGGCAGACAAGAATTGGTCTTGGCATCATGTTCAGCACAGGAATTGGCCCACAATGTCTGTGCTAAACATGATGCCAGGATAAACACATTTCATCTGCGTGCACATGATCCATATCCCTCTATTTCCTGCAAGAACCATGTGCCCACCCAAAAGCATCTTAAACGCCACAATTATATATGCCTCCACCACCACCCTTGGTAGGAAGTTCCAGGCAACATTTTCACAGAAAGGGTGGTGGGTATATGGAATGACTATCAGAATACGTAGTTGAGGCAAGTACTATAACAACATTTAAAGACATTTGTTCCACCCTGGTCATTCCTCCTTCTCCCTGCTAACATTGAATAGAAGGTGCAGAAGCACCTTTGGTGTAAAATAAATTGCCCCATATACATCCCTTAAACTTGGTCCCTCACCTTAAAGCTATGCCCTCTAGTCTTTGACCTTTCCACCCTGCGAAAAAGATCCTGACCAGGGAAGTACACAAGAGGATGGGGTTTACACTCAACATCCACAAATAAGGGTTCTCTGTCAACCTGCCTCTCCTGCAACTCTCTGCCTCTCACAATAAAGGCTTGGGTTAAGAGCATGGTAAATAAGGAAGGCTCTCCCCACCTCCGGAGGAACTTCCTGGCGATGGCAGAAATCAACGATGATCACCACCATCTCCGCAAGAAATCTCAGCGAATTGTGGACACAGACCGTACTCTCTTCCATTGACTCCATCTGCACCTCACGCGGCCTCTGCAAGGTCAGCAGCACAATCATGGACGAGTCGCACACTGGCCAATCCCTCTCCTCCCCACTCCCATCGGGCAAAAGGTATGAAAACGCAAACCTCCAGATTAACCATATAACCATATAACAATTACAGCACGGAAACAGGCCATCTCAGCCCTTCAAGTCCGTGCCGAACAACTTTTTTCCCTTAGTCCCACCTGCCTGCACTCATACCATAACCCTCCATACCCTTCTCATCCATATGCCTATCCAATTTATTTTTAAATGATACCAACGAACCTGCCGCCACCACTTCCACTGGAAGCTCATTCCACACCGCTACCACTCTCTGAGTAAAGAAGTTCCCCCTCATGTTACCCCTAAACCTCTGTCCCTTAATTCTCATGTCATGCCCTCTTGTTTGAATCTTCCCTACCCTCAATGGGAAAAGCTTATCCACGTCAACTCTGTCTATCCCTCTCATCATTTTAAAGACCTCTATCAAGTCCCCTCTTAACATTCTAGTAAATCTCCTCTGTACCCTCTCTATTTTATTGACATCCTTCCTATAATTGGGCGACCAAAATTGTACACCATACTCCAGATTTGGTCTTACCAATGCCTTGTACAATTTTAACATTACATCCCAGCTTCTATACTCAATGCTCTGATTTCTAAAGGCTAGCATACCAAAATATGGGGATATTCAGGATTCAGGGATCCAAGATTCAGAGATAGTTTTTCCCCAGCTGTTATCAGACAACTGAACCATCCTACCACAACCAGAACTACTATCTACCTCATTGGAGACCCTCGGACTATCTTTGACCGGATTATACTGCACTAAACGTTATTCCCTTATCATGTACCTGTACACTGTGAATGGCTCGATTGTAACCATGTATTGTCTTTCCGCTGACTGGACAGCAAGCAGCAAAAGCTTTTCCCTGTACCTCGGTACATGTGACAATGAACTAAACTGAACAATGCAACAGCACAGCACTTGGGGTATCAGGAGAGGAGTTTTTGAAGATCTCAGACATAGCACTGTCAGTCTCTTAGTCTGTCAGGTAGTAAAGGTCTCTTTTCCCATATGCTTCTCAGAGCTGAACTACAAGCAGTTTTGTTACAATGCAAGTCACATTCCTAATGAAACCTCTACTAAACAATGTAACATACAGCTTTTAGTTTTTTTTTGCTTGCAGTAAAATACACTTTGGAAATTGACAAGCAGAAAAAAAAACTGTCCTAGATTTCAACAGTAGAGGAGACTAAAACACTTTCTGTGTAACAATGTAGAAAATTGTGTTCTAAAGACAACTGGAGGAAAGGAGGTTATGGTCTTGAGAGTTTCAGACTCAAAAGTTATTTTTCGTGCAGAATTTTCAACGAGCTATATGCTTATTTTTGTTACTGCAGGTCTAGGGGAGGTAGAGTTGCTCCCTTACAGCGCCACAGTCCCGGGTTCAATCCTGACCACTGGTGCTGTCTGTACGGAGTTTGTACGTTCTCCCCGTGACCTGTGTGCATTTTCTCCGGGATCTCCGGTTTCCTCCCACACTCCAAAGAAGTACAGGTTTGTAGGTTAATTGGCTTGGTATCATGTCCCGAGTGTGCGTAGGATAGTGTTAATGTGCGGGGATCACTGGCCAGTGTAGACCCAGTGGGCCGAACGGCTTGTTTCAACGCTATATCTATAACTAAACAACGACACTCTGAATGTTACATTGTTTAATAGAGTATTGTGGCACAAGGCTCAATGGAAGTGATTGCTTGTCAACTTCAATAGCCACCAAAGGTTGAAGTAGCAGCTGTGTTCTAAAGGGACAATGGTATCTGATTACGACGGAGAGGTTACATGGAAATATGTTTTGCGTTTAGGTTTAATTTTATTATTACCACGTTTAGCGATGAAAAGCGTTATTTACAATGAAAAGCTTTATTTTGCATGCTGTCTAAACAGATTAGATATTATCATACATAAATACAATCAAGTCAAACTCAAGTATAATAGAGCAAAGGGGAATATAGTTCTCAACAGTGTAGTGTACCAGCTCCTGAGATTCGCGATGGGGTTGAGGTGAATAGGACTGTACCCTAGCTTATGGATGGACCATTCAGAAACATAGAAAATAGGTGTAGAAGGAGACCATTCGGCCCTTCGAGCCAGCACCACCTGATAACAAAGGGGAAGAAGCTGTTCCTGAGTCTGGTGGTGAGTGTGTAGAGTCTGACAGTTGTTGGGAAGCAGTTGTCCCTGAACCTGGTGGTCACGTTTTTCCGACTCCTCTATCTTCTTCCTGAAGGAAGGAGTGAAATGAGAGCGTGGCCAGGGTGGTGTGGGTCTCTGATGATGCTGGCTGACATTTTAAGACAGTGACTCCTGTGGATCCCTTCAATGGTGGGGAGATCGGTACCCGTGATGGACCGGGCAGTGTTCACCACTCTCTGCAATCTCTTAGTTCCTGGACATTCGAGTTGCTGAACCAGGCTGTGGTTCAATATGCTCTCTACCGTACACCTGTGGAAGTTCAAGAGTGTATTTGTCGACCATTTTCCAATACTTCTACAGTCTTTTGCCTCCATTGCTCCATCCAGTTCATCAAATGATCCCTCTATGTGGGACAAACTTCATGGCATTAATCCTGAACTTTATCATACATCCATCTGTCAAGTGACAGACACAAATAGCTGGAGTAAAGGGCCTGTCCTACAAGCATGCAACTCTATGCGATGAACGTGATCAAACTAGAAGCGGGGGCCGCGCGGTCGGGTGATCCCCTGTACAGGGCCGTTCCCACCAGCATGCGCCTGCATGCGGCAAGCGCAACCAAACCGGCAGTAGGGGCCGCGCGGAGGTCGGGTGAGTGGCGCAACGCGGCGCAAAGTGAGGCGAACTTGGAGCGAAGTCTAAGGTAAGTTCACCAGGACAGAGAGGGGCACAGAGAGAGGGGCACAGAGGCACACACACAGAGGGCCACGGAGCCACACACACAGAGGGTCACGGAGGCACCCATAGATAGGTTCACGGAGGCACGATGTCGGGGCGGTGTGTAATACGTCGAGGCGACTGCGAGCCGACAAGCCGTTGCCGCGCGGAATTTTTGGACATAGTCAGTTTTTCGGAGCCCCGCGAGGTGTCGGGACGAACTCGGGACGAACTCCGCACAATTCCACACGGCTCCGGCGATCGAAGTGGGACCGGCCCCGCGACGCCGGACGGCTCAAGCGACCACGTTAGGTCGCGCTAATCGCATAGAGTTGCATGCTTGTAGGACAGGCCCTTAACTCAGCGAGTCAGGCAGCATCTCTGCAGAAAAGGAATAGGTGATATTTCGGGTCGGGACCCTTCTTCAGATTGAGAGTCAGGGAAACGAGAGATATAGACGGTACTTTGGACAAATAAATACAAGATATGCAAAAAACAACGATAATCAAGGAAGTGTGGAGCTCACAATGGTCCATTGTTGACTGTGCACTAGGTGATAACAAGTTAAACAGACAGTGGAACTCAACAGGATGACAGTAAAACTAGTACGACGACTAGGGTGGGGGAGGGACGAAGAGAGAGGGGATGCAAGGTACTCCTTCGATTATTTTATTTCCTAATCCTTCGGCTGGTTTCCAGACGTCTGTAAGATAGGCCGGCATGATGGCGCAGCGGTAGAGTGGCTGCCTTACAGCGACAGGGACCCGGTTTTGATCCGGACCTTGGGTGCTGTCTGTACGGTGGTTGCACGTTCTCCCCGTGACCACAGTCAAACTCTGTACAGACGCCACACTTTTCAGTTTTTTATTTGTAAAAAAATGTGAAAACCATGTATCATTTTCCTTCCACTTCACAATTATGCGCCATTTTGTGTTGGTCTATCACATAAAATCCCAATAAAATACATTTACGTTTGTGGTTGTAACGTGACAAAATGTGGAAAAGTTCAAGGGGTATGAAAACTTTTGCAAGCCACTGTATGTAGTAGGATGGCAACTGAACCATCCTACCACAACTAGAGAGTGGTCCTGAGCTATTATCTACCTCATTGGAAACCTCAGACTATCTTTGATCTGACTTTAGCTTGCACTAAACGTTATTCATGTTATTCCCTTTATCATGTACACTGTGGATGGCCTGTGTAATCATGTGTAGTCTTTCCGCTGACTGGTTAGCACGCAACAAAAGCTTTTCACTGTAATAAACTAAATTCAAACTCAGGACTTCAGGAAAGGTGTCAGTGCTGGATCCACTGTTAGTTGTGATTTATAGTAATGATTTGGTTGTGAATGCAGGCAGCAAGGTAAGCAGGTTTGCAGACGACTTCAAAATTAGTATTAGAATTGACAGTGAAGAAGATTATGTAAGATTACAACGTGATCTTGGTTAACTGGGCCAATGGGCTGAGGAATGGCAATGGAGTTTAATTCATATAAATCAGATAATTACGAGTTGTTCATAAGTTTATAAGTTCTAGGAGCAGAATTAGACCATTCGGCCCATCAAGTGCACTCCACCATTCAATCATGGCTGATCTATCATTCCCTCTCAACTCCATTCTCCTGCCTTCTCCCCATAACCCTTGATACCCGTACTAATCAAGAGTCTGTCAATCTCCACCAATGACTTGTCTCCATAGCCTTCTGTGGTAATGAATTCCAGATTCGCCATCCTCTGACAAAAGAAATTCCTGCTCATCTCCCTTCCATTGCAATTGGTTGGACAAACCAAGGCAGGACTTGCACAATAACTAGCGTAATCCTGATGAGTGCTGTAATACAGAGAGAACTAGGGGTGCGGTATATTGGCCCTTGACAATGGTGACAAAGATAAATGGGGTGGTGAAGAAGCCATTTGGCATACTTGCCTTCGTCAATCAGTTGTTGAGTACAGAAGTTGGAATGTCATGTAACAAGATGCTAGCAAGGCCACATTTGAAATACTATATATAATTCTGGTATTGTCATGTGTACCGAGGTACAGTGAAAAGCTTTTTGTTGTGCGCTAACCAGTCAGCGGAAAGACAATACATAATCACAATCGAGCCATTCGCAGTGTATAGATACATGATAACGGGAATAATGTCCAGAAAGTGCAAGATAATGTCCAGAAAGTCTGATTAATGATAGACCAAGGTCTCCAATGAGGTAGATAGTAGTTCAGGGCTGCTCTCTAGCTGCTGATAGGACTGTTCAGTTGCCTGATAACAGCTGGGAATAAACTTCACCCTGAATCTGGAGGCATGCGTTTTCATCCTTCTACAGACTCATCCTTAATTACGTTGGTAGCTTTGCCGAGGCAGCATGAAGTGTAAATGGAGTCAATGGAAGGGAGGTTAAACTAGAAAGGTTGCAAATAAAGATTTTTGAGGATACAACCAAGACTGGAGAGTTTGAGTTATGAGGAGAGGCTAAGACCCTTCCCTGGAGTGTATAAGAACAAGGAATGATATTATATAACTTTGTAAAATCATGAGGGGCATGGATAAGGTGAATAGCCAGTCAATTCCCAAAGGTAGGGGATTCAAAAACAAGAAAGCATGGGTTTAAGATAAGACGGGAAAAATTAAATGGGAACCATAAGACATGGGAGCAGAATTAGGCCATTCGGCCCATCACGTATCCTTTGCCATTCGATCATGGCTGACCTATCTTTCTCTCTCAACCTATTCTCCTGCTTTCTCTCCATAATCCTGACACCCTTACTAATTAAGAACCTGGCAATCTCCGCTTTAAAAATACCCAGTTGTGGTTTCCACAACCGTCTGTGACAACGAATTGCACAGATTCACCACCCTCTGACTAAAGGATTTTTTAGTATAGGAGCAGGGAGGTTCTACTGCAGTTGTACAGGGTTTTGGTGAGGCCACACCTGGAGTATTGCGTACAGTTTTGGTTGCCAAATCTGAGGAAAGACATTCTTGCCGTAGAGGGGGTACAGAGAAGATTCACCCGACTGATTACTGGGATGTCAGGACTTTCATATGAGAAAAGATTGGATAGACTCGGCTTGTACTCGCTGGAATTTAGAAGATTGAGAGGGGATCTTATAGAAACTTACAAAATTCTTGATGGGTTGGACAAGCTAGAAGATTGTTGGAAGATTGTTCCTGATGTTGGGGGAGTCCAGAACAAGGGGTCACAGTCTAAGGATAAGGGGGAATTCCTTTAGGACCGAGATGAGGAAAACATTCTTTACACAGAGAGTGGTGAGTCTCTGGAATTCTCTGCCACAGAAGGTAGTTGAGGCCAGTTCGTTGGCTATATTTAAGAGGGCGTTAGATGTGGCACTTGTGGCTAAAGGGATCAGGGGGTATGGAGAGAAGGCAGGTACGGGATACTGAGTTGGATGATCAGCCATGATCACATTGAATGGCGGTGCAGGCTCGAAGGGCCGAATGGCCTACTCCTGCACCTATTTTTCTATGTTTCTATGTTCTATGTTTCTAAAGAAATTCCTCCTCATCTCTTTTCTAAAGGTGCGTCTTTTTATTCTGAGGCTATGCCCTCTGGTCCTAGACTCCCACTACTGGAAACATAATCTCCATATCTCTATCTAGGCCTTTCACTATTCGGTAGGTTTTAATTAAATCCCCCCTTCATCGTAAACTCCAGCGAGTACAAGCCCATAGCCATCAAATGCTCATCATACGTTAATCCAGCCATCCCTGCGATCTTTCTAGTAAATCGCCTCTGGATCCTCTCCATATATCTTTATTTGGAACCTGAGGGGCAACATTTTCCACAGAGAGGTAATGGGTATATGGAACAAGATGTCTGATGAACTGGGAGAGGTGAGTACAAGGCAGTCAGATATAAACATAGACAGGAAAGGTTTGGGGTGATATGGGCCAGACACAGGCGAGTGGGGGAACAGGCTGACTCTTTTGTAACTTTGTTGGTGCCAGAAACGGTGGTGATTCTTGTGTCCTGCTTAGAGAAGGTCTGCTGCATGATTTACTGGATTGTATGCAAGACAAAGAATTTCACTGTGCCTATGTACATGTCACATTAAAGCATCATTGAATCATGGATGAGTTGGGCCAAAGGACCTGATCCCATGCAGTGTGGCTCTGTGGCTCTATGAAGGCGTGGGTGGGCTGCTTAGCAAATTTGCAGATGACAAAATCATGAGAGGAATAGATCGCGTAGATGCTTTTACCCAGAATAGGGGAATCGAGGACCAGAGGACATAGGTTTAAGGTGAAGGCGAAAAGATTTAATAGGAATCCATTACATGGCATGGGATCAGGTCCTTTGTGTATGGAACAAGCTGCCAGAGGAGGTAGTTGAGGCTGGGACTATCCCATCGTTTAAGAAACAGTTGGGCAGGTACATGGATAGGACTGGTTTGGAGGGAAACGGGCAAGTGGGACGAGGGTAGATGGGACATTGTTCGGCCGAAGGGTCTGTTTCCATACAATATCACTCTATGACACAAACATCGACAGAATGATGGATACTGAGGAAGAGTGACAAAGGTGGTTTGGGGCAGATTATGTCTAACAAACCCGATAAAGAGTTTTTTGAGGGGGTGATGAAGGTGATTGATGAGGGTAGGGCAGTGGGCATTGTCTCAATGGGTTTTAGTGTGGCATATGACAAACTCCTGCGTGAACATTAAGATGCAGAGGATCCATGATGATCTTGGCCGTTTGGATTCAGAACTGGTTTCAAGAGTCAAGAGAGTCAAGAGATTGTGTTTTATTGTCATATGTCCCAGACAGAACAATGAAATTCTTACTTGCAGCAGCACGACAGAATAGGTAAACATAGCACATTGTAATGAGAAAAAAAAGTTCAGTGTGTGTGTACATACACACACATATAAGCATGCATACACATAAAAAACAATAATAATAATCAAACTCCTACAAGACAAGAGTCATGATGGAAGGATGTCAATGTGGCTGGAGGTCTGTGACGGTGGTGTTCCACAGGGATCAGTACTAGTTTAGTTTAGCTTGTCACGTGTACCGAGGTACTGTGAACAGCTGTTTTGTTTTCCAGTCAGCAGAAAGACTGTACTTGATTACTATCGGGCCATATACTGTGTAGAGATAAGAGGGAATAATGTATAGTTAAGATAGAGTAGGACAAAGATAATTGACAATAGACATTAGGTGCACGAGTAGGCCATTCGGCCCTTCGAGCCAGCACCGCCATTCAATGTGATCATGGCTGATCATCCTCAATCAGTACCCCGTTCCTGCCTTCTCCCCATATCCCCTGACTCCGCTATCTTTAAGAGCCCTATCTAGCTCTCTCTTTAAAGTATCCAGAGAACCGGCCTCCATTGTCCTCTGAGGCAGAGAATTCCACAGACTCACAACTCTCTGTGAGAAAAAGTGATTCCTCATCTCCGTTCTAAATGGCTTACCCGTTATTCTTAAACTGTGGCCCCTGGTTCTGGACTCCCCCAAAATTGGGAACATGTTTCCTGCCTCCAGCATGTCCAAACCCTTAACAATCTTATATGTTTCAATAAGATCCCCTCTCAACCTTCTAAACTCCAGAGTGTACAAGCCCAGCCGCTCCATTCTCTCCGCATATGACAATCCCGCAATCCCGGGAATTAACCTTGTGCTGCACTCCCTCAATAGCAATAATGTCCTCCCTCAAATTAGGAGACCAAAACTGCACACATTACTTCAGGTGTGGTTTCACTAGGGCTCTGTACAACTGCAGAAGGACCTCATTGCTTCTATACTCGACTTCTCTTGTTATAAAGGCCAACATGCCATTCGCCTGCTGTTACAGATAATGATGGAGAAATAATGTCAGATAGAATTTAATCAGGGAAAGTGTGTGGTGTTACACTTTGGGAGGATGAATATAATGGAAAGTATATAGTTAATGGTAGGACTCTCCCTCCCACATCCCTCATCCCCTTCCCCTCATTTCCTCCCTCCATCCCTCCCCTCCCCCCATCCTATTCCCTTTCTCCCCTTATCCCCTTCCTCGTCGGTCACGGTGGCGCAGTGATAGAGTTGCTGCCTTACAGCGAATGCAGCGCCAAAGACCCGGGTTTGATCCTGACTACGGGAGCTGGCTGTACGGAGTTTGTACGTTTTCCCTGTGATTTGCGTGGGTTTTCTCCGAGATCTTCGGTTTCCTCACACTCCAAAGACGTACAGGCTTGTAGGTTAATTGGCTTGGTAAATGTAAAAATGGTCCCTAGTGGGTGTAGGATAGTGTTAATGTGTGAGGATCACTAGTCATAGAAACATAGAAAATAGGTGCAGGAGTAGGCCATTCGGCCCTTCGAGCCAGCACCGCCATTCAATATGATCATGGCTGATCATCCAACTCAGTATCCTGTACCTGCCTTCACTCAATACCCCCTGATCCCTTTACCACAAGGGCCACATCTAACTTCCTCTTAAATATAGCCAATTAACTGGCTTCAACTACCTTCTATGGCAGATAATTCCAGAGACTCACCACTCTCTGTGTGAAAAATGTTTTCCTCATCTCTGTCCTAAAGGAATTCCCCCATATCCTTAGACTGTGACCCCTTGTTCTGGACCTCCCCAACATCGGGAACAATCTTCCTGCATCTAGCCTATCCAACCCCTTAAGAATTGTGTATGTTTCTCTAAGATTCCCCCCTCAATCTTCTAACTTCTAGCGAGTACAAGCCGAGTCTATCCAGTAGTGAGGTGATGTGTAGTGAGGTGATGATGATGGCGATGAGGGAGGGAGTGAGGTGATAAGGGACTGTAGTGAGGTAATGGTGATGAGGGAGTGAGGGTGATGATAATGAGGGAGTGAGGGTGATGTGTAGTGTAGTGAGATGACGATGAGGGAGGGAGGTGATGAGATGATGATGAGGAAGGTGATGTGTACTGAGGTGATGTGTAGTGTAGTGGGGATGATGATGATGAGGGAGTGAGGTGATGTGTAGTGTAGTGAAATGATGAGGGAGGAAGGTGATGTGTAGTGGGGATGATGATGAGGGAATGAGGGTGATGTTTAGTGAGATGATGATGAGGAAGGGAGGTGATGAGGGTGATGATGATGAAGGTGATGTGTGGTGAGGTGAGGTGTGGTGTAGTGGGGATGATGATGATGATGAGGGAGTGAGGGTGATGTGTAGTGGGGATGATGATGATGATGATGACGATGAGGGAGGGAGGTGATGAGGGTGATGATGATGAAGGTGATGTGTAGTGGGGATGCTGATGATGAGGGAGTGAGGGTGATGTGTAGTGGGGATGATGATGATGATGAGGGAGTGAGGGTGATGAGGGAGTGAGGTGATGTGTAGGGGGGATGATGAGGGTGATAAGGGAGTGAGGGTGATGAGGGAGTGAGGGTGATGATGATGAGGGTGATGATGATGAGGGTGATGGTGATGAGGGTGATGGTGATGAGGGTGATGGTGATGAGGGTGATGAAGATGAGGGTGATGGTGATGAGGGTGATGGTGATGAGGGTGATGATGATGAGGGTGGTGATGATGAGGGTGATGATGAGGGAGTGAGGGTGATGATGATGAGGGTGATGATGATGAGGGTGATGATGATGAGGGTGATGATGATGAGGGAGTGGGTGATGATGATGAGGGTGATGATGATGAGGGTGATGATGATGAGGGAGTGGGTGATGATGATGAGGGTGATGATGATGAGGATGTGAGGGTGATGATGGTGAGGGTGTGAGGGTGATGATGAGGGTGATGTGTAGTGATGATGATGATGATGAGGGTGATGATGAGGGAGTGAGGGTGATGATGATGAGGGAGTGAGGGTGATGATGAGGGTGATGATGATGATGATGAGGATGATGATGATGAGGGTGATGATGATGAGGGAGTGAGGGTGATGTGTAGTGGGGATGATGAGGGTAATGATGATGTGTAGTGAGGGTGATGATGATGAGGGTGATGATGATGAGGGAGTGAGGGTGATGATGATGAGGGTGATGATGGTGAGGGTGATGAGGGTGATGAGGATGATGATGATAATGAGGGAGTGCGGGTGATGGTGATGAGGGTGATGATGATGAGGGAGTGAGGGTGATGTGTAGTGGGGATGATGAGGGTAATGATGATGTGTAGTGAGGGTGATGATTATGAGGGTGATGATGATGAGGGTGATGATGATGAAGGAGTGAGGATGATGATGATGATGAGGGTGATGAGGGAATGAGGGTGATGGTGATGAGGGTGATGAAGATGAGGGTGATGAAGATGAGGGTGATGGTGATGAGGGTGATGGTGATGAGGGTGATAATGATGATGATGATGAGGGCGATGATGATGAGGGAGTGAGGGTGATGATGATGAGGGAGTGAGGGTGATGATGATGATGATTATGATGATGAGGGTGATGATGATGAGGGAGTGAGGGTGATGATGGTGAGGGTGATGATGATGATGATGATGAGGGCGATGATGATGAGGGAGTGAGGGTGATGATGATGAGGGAGTGAGGGTGATGATGATGAGGGAGTGAGGGTGATGATGATGATGATTATGATGATGAGGGTGATGATGATGAGGGAGTGAGGGTGATGATGGTGAGGGTGATGATGATGATGATGATGAGGGTGATGATGATGAGGGAGTGAGGGTGATGATGATGAGGGAGTGATGATGATGAGGGAGTGAGGGTGATGATGATGAGGGAGTGAGGGTGATGAGGATGATGATGATGAGGGTGATGATGGTAAGGGAGTGAGGGTGGTGATGATGATGATGATGATGATGAGGGTGATGATGAGGGAGTGAGGGTGATGATGAGGGTGATGATGATGAGGGTGATGATGATGAGGGAGTGAGGGTGATGATGATGAGGGTGATGATGATGAGGGTGATGATGAGGGTGATGATGATGATGATGATGATGAGGGTGATGATGATGAGGGAGTGAGGGTGATGATGATGAGGGAGTGAGGGTGATGATGATGATGATTATGATGATGAGGGTGATGATGATGATGATGATGAGGGCCGCCCGCCCGCAATGGCGCCGCCCGCCCGCCCGGGCCCAGGCCCCTCCCCGCCGCTCCTGTCCCCGCCCCGGGCCCCGCTCTCACCGCCTCTCCTGTCCTGTTGTCCTGTCCGCCGCGTCTGCTCGGCTCCGACGCACACCCACCCGGGCCGAGGGACAGAGCCCGACCCCCCGACCCCCCGGGACCCGCGTCCCCGCCAAGAAGATGGCCGGCCGCCCGCCAGCCCCGCCGCCCCGGCCCCGCTGACAGCCGCCCCCACCCCGCCCTCCCTCCCTCCCTCCCGGGGAGGGGCAGCGACAGCGAGACACAAAGCCCGGCCCCGGGCACCGCCGGCAGCAGCAGCAGCAGCAGCAGCAGCAGCAGGGACAGGGACCCCCCCTACACCCACCCACACACCCACACACCCCGGCTGGAGGAGGGAGAGGAGGAGAAGGGCGACGAGGGGAGAGGGATCAAACCCCCACATCACCCCCCCTCCCCTCCCCTCCCCTCCCTGCCCCTCTCTCTGAGGCTGAAGGAGGGATCCGGCCCTCTCACCCTCCCCGGCTGGAGGAGGGGACAAGAGGAGGAGGAGGAGGAGGGAGGGGGATCCGGCCCTCTCACCCTCCCCCCCCCCCCCCCCCCCCCCGGCTGCAATGGGGAGGGACAGGGGGTGAAGAAGAAGAGGAGAGGAGAGGGTGGTGGTGGTTGTAGAGCGACCCAGTCTTCACATCCCCTGCTGGATTAGGGGGGAGAACAGGGGGGGTGGTGAGGAGGTGGGAGAGGGAGAGGGATCCATCCAGGTCCTCGCATTCCCTTGCTGGACGAGGAGGGAGAGAGAAAAAGGGGGTGAAGAGACACACAGACAGAAGAAGAAGTGGTGGTGGTGGGATCCATCCAGTCCTCACATCCCCAACTGGACAAGGAGAGGGGGAGGAGGAGGAGGAGGAGGAGGGATCAGGCCCTCGTATCCCGGGCAGCTGGAGCTGGAGGGGGAGGGAGAGTGAGAGTGAGGGGAGAGGGATCCAGCTCTCACATCCCGGCTGGAGGAGGAGGAGGGAGAGGGGGAGGAGGAGGAGGAGGAGAACAGCTCCCTCCCTCACTCACTCACCCACCATGGCAGAGATGGAGAAGGAGGGCAGACCGCCTGAAAGCAAGAGGAGCAGGAAGCCGGCTCACCCCGTCAAGAGGGAGATCAACGAGGAGATGAAGGTACGGGGAGTGGAGACTGTTTGTTTGCATCCGCGGGGAACACAAGGGGCATCTCTCTCTGTCTGTCTGTCTGTCTGTGTGTGGCTCTGGGTGTTTGCAAGGACTGAGATTTATTTGTTTCATGTTGATCGCCGTGGTTTCTCGTTTTAACAATGGCACTGTTTGCAATCCCCACCATTGCACTTTTTGCATCCCCTCCCACTATTGCACGTCTTCCAACCCCCAGAAATATTACAGTTTTTGCATCCCCGCCACAATATTGCACTTTCTGCACTCCTCCCCCTCCCCCCAATATTACACTCTGCATCCCCCCCCCCCCCACCCCACTTGCACTTTTTGCATTTCCCCACACTACACTTTCTGCATCCCCCTCCACAATATATCCTGCCCTCCTCCTCCCCTTACACCATCCCCATCGTTGCAGGTTCTGGAGATGCACTGGTGCTCCTGGAGTTGAGGATAAGGGCATCATTCTGTATTTGATGCTGCCTTTATTTGCCAGATGCAGATTTTAATTGTCACGGTACCCAGTCCTATTAAATCCTCACCCCTTCCCCCCCCCCCCCCCCCCCCCGCTTGATTTTGCTTCCTCTTTTCATTGCTTCAGTGGACATATGGGTGAAGACAATTCTCTGATCAAAAAATGATTTTGCCCATCGTCGCCCCTCGTTCCTGAGTGATTTCACAGTGTTTTATTCCATAAAATACAGTTGCCTTCAGCCACTGTGCAGATGTGTGGAGCTAGGTGTTTGTGTATAGGCAGTGTCATCCAGATGTTAATGTTTTGAACTCATTGTCCCACCGGTGGACAATTATGCCCCAAATTACAAAAAATGTGCGAGGTATCTTGAAGATCTTAACTACTAAATGTGTTGCATTTTGGTAGTTGCAAAATAGCAAAGCTTCTGGCTTTTATTCTGTAGTTATTACTGAGAACAATGCTTTATCACAGTTTCCAGACAATTTTGTTTTTGTGAAACTGGAAGTGATTACTTAGAAAATTGCAAGTTTTAAATGGACTGAAGCGTGTTATGTGTTATGTATAAAATCAGAGCTCAAACCATTTGCAGCATTATTTTCCTTGTCTGTTTCCCTTTGAATAATCCATAAACTGCAATCAACATTATTATTATATAGTTTAGAATGATTGCCACAATATTAAAGCAGAATTTTGTATTGATTTTCTTGCAGATATTGCAAAATATATTATTTCTGGGGCCTTTGTGTATTGAGCAACACTAGCAAGTATCTGAATGCTTGCTTAACTCTGGTTTTGTCATGATTAGAAAACTATATGTATTTATTTTTTTGTTTAACTTGGCAATATTCTTTACCAGCGGGATGGAATGTCTGTGGGATAATATTGCAGTCTGTCTTGTTCTTCCGCTAGAAGATTCTGCATCTTGGATGTTTTACAACCATCTCGTGAAGGATGTTTGAAATGTTGTAATCTTAAGTCGTAAAAATAGTGGATCTTCTGTGAATCTTGAGCGTTTAGGGTTGTCGTTTTGATGAAAATGTTTTACGGTGAAATTGTATCCTGGTGGGTATAAAGGCAGCCTGTGCGGGATGGTGAGTAGATCCTTTATGGTTTGTTGTGTTTATTTTGGCTGCAGCAGGACTCAGCGGTTTTGTGAGATAGTTATTCCTCTGTAACAGATGTTTGCCTGAACTGTAGAGGAAGAAACAAACACAACGTTATGTGGAGGGAGTGTGTTGGTAGGAACTGCAGATGTTGGTTTAAACCGAAGATAGACACAAAAACCTGGAGTAACTCAGCGGGTCAGATAGCATCGCTGAAGATAAGGAATAGGTGACGTTTCGGGTCGAGACCCTTCTTCAGACTGAGAGTCGGGGGAAAGGGAAACAAAAGATATAGACGGTGATATAGATAGATATAGAACAAATGAATTAAGGATATACATCAAAGTAACAATGATAAAGAAAACATTGTTAGCTGTGAGCAAGGTGAAAATGAGTTACAGGCAATGAGACTCAACAAAACGACTTTGAAGCTAGTTCGACTTGGGTCGGGGAGGGATGGAGAGAGAGGGAAAGCAAGGGTTACGGTTAGAGAAATGCGAGAGGCAAGAGTTGCTTGGGGAAAGACTGGTTTGAACACCTCGCTCTGCCGGTAACACTTCACTGTTGTAAAAGGGAGGAGTTGAGCCCTTGTTTTTGTATAGAGGTGTCACATTTGTGATTTCAGTAAGTTTTATAATAGGCATACTGTCCAAACAGTGTACGAATTCATCAGATGAATTGATCGGGAAGTCTCTTGGCCAGAGTAGGGGAATTGTGAACCTGAGGACATAAGTTCATAAGTTTATAAGTTCCAGGAGCAGAATTAGGCCATTCGACCTATCGTCTACTCCCCCATTCAATCATTGCTGATCTATCTTTCCCTCTTAACCTCATTCTCCTGCCTTCTCCCCATAACCCCTGACCCGTACTAATCAAGAATCTAGTTATTTCTGCCTTTAAAAATACCCATTGCCTAGGCCTCCACTGCCTTCTGTGGCAATGAATTCCACCAGATTCACCACCCTCTGACTACAGACATAGGTCTAAGATGAGGGGGGAAAGATTTAATAGGAACCTGAGGGGTAACACAGAGGGTGGTGGGTGTATGGAACGAGCTGCTGAAGGAGGTGGTTGAGGCAGGTAGTATTGCAACGTTTAAGAACCACTTGGCCATGTACATGGACAGGACAAGTTTAGAGGGATATGGGCCAAATGCAGGCTGGTGGGATTAGTGTAGATGGGACATATTGGTCGGTGCGGGAAGGTGGGGCCGAAGGGCCTATTTCCACTCTGTTAAACTCTCTAACGGTGCATTTCCATAGATGATGGCATTGTCATGAAAAGACAGAAGATGGATGTAATACATCAGTTACTTTTCCGTAAAGTGCCTGCACGACAGAAAATTGGTTGCCGTCTTCCATTCAGGATGAAAAATTGTTTGCGGCAAACTCAAACGCAGTTCATGCCTTGTGTTTTTTCCATTTCACATCAAATTCTATCAGTAAATACATTTTCTTCAAAAACTATCCAAATCTCTGACTTTTCCATTTCTATATCACGTATAATTGAAAATGTGTGAAAAGGGCTCTGGTTTAATTTTTTTAAGAACACAATGTGCCCTTGTGTGGATTTGTATCTGCAAAACTAGAAGAAAGTCTCTGTGTGTTTCCTTAGTTTGACTGACTTTCATCTGGACCAGTGTAAAATAACCCTGGAAAGTAATCAGGGCAAGTAAAAAGAAAGGAATGCATACAGCAATAGGCGCTCGGCTTTAGCCTAAGCTGTAAAAACTGTAACATGAGCAGGCAAAGCAGATCAACTTTCAAACTCTAAGGTAGAGAGAAAATGAAAGAGAAGTGGCGGGGAGGGGGGAAGAGAGCGGGGGAGGTAAGGGCACTAAGGGGTGGGGGGAGTCGTGGAGGGAGGAGAGACAGAAGGAATGAGAAAGGCCAGTTGGGGGAGAGGAGGAAGGGCCCCTCGGTAACTTGGCTCAGGATTAGGGAATTTTATCATAGTGTACAGTGACCTACTCAAATTACAGCCTATATAGGATCAGATTGCTTCCCCTGCTAGCAGAAATACAGGGAGTTTGGTGTGATTTTTTTTTTTTGCCCTCCTGGGATAATAAAAAAAAACATTGGTTTGAGTTTCTCCATAAGTCTGTGCATTTAATATGAAATGGACTGAAGCAGCATGCAGCATTGCACGATCTACTTGGGGAGGGGAAAGAAGAATGGTAGACACATTGGGATGACCATTGTTTCGATTAAGGTTTAGAGTTATCTATCTCTGGACGTCGTGGACAGTGAGTTAGAGGACGAGATGATATAATTTTCCTGAAACTTCAATCAATTGACGGGATTTGAATAGTAGTTTTGGCTTGTGATTTTATTTACAAGGTACTGAATGAATATGTGAAAGTCACATTTCCCTGACATCAATGTAAACGTTTTTTGTGCCAAGCCCGCTTGACGTTTGGCCCGCTTTAACAATGCGATTGTGCTGCTTTATGTTCTGGAAAGTAACGGGGCTAATGTCCACAGGTTTACGTATCAATAACATCTGCAATTGGGGAAATGAGATCGAGAGCAGAAGCTGCAGATGTGGGATTCATCTGTGTATCTTCAGCCCATTTTTGTGTGAGATGCCTTGTAATGCTATATTCAGTACTTGCACAAGAAACAGTCTGCTATTCAATTATCCCTTAATTGAAATGCTTGGATTACACGGTGAAACGGATATGCTGTTTTTTTTTTTGGAGAGTTGCGTTGAGGGGAGGGGGAGAGGCAGTGAGGGTGGTGGTTTTGAAGGCTGCCTATTAGCTCGACGCCTGCCAAGTTTCTCCTTCAATCAGTTCAGTGAAACCTTCCTTCTGCTTACTGCCTTGGAGATACAAGGAACTGCAGATGCTGGTTTACAAAGTAAAACACACAAAGTGCTGGATCAACTCAGCGGGGTCTGGTGGCATCTCCACTGTCACTCTCTGTCTGTCCCGACACAGATCATCACCTATTCATGTCGAAGCACGGAATTGCAGATGCTGGTTTTAAAAGAAAAAAACAAAAAACAAAGTGCTGGAGTAACTCGGCGAAGCCTGGCAGCATCTCTGGAGAACATGGTTTCTTTGGAAAGAAGAAAGGTGCTGACCCAAAACATCACCTATTCATGTCAAAGCAAGAAAATGCAAACGCTGGTTTACAAAACAAAGCACACAAAATGCTGGAGTAACTCAACGGGTCAGGCAGCATCTCAGGAGAACACGACTAGGTGACGTTTCACAGAGTGCTGGAGTAACTCAGCGGGTCTTGGTTCTTCTTGGTTCTTGGTTACTTGGTCCTCCAAAATATTCCAACTGGAATTTAAACTGGAGGTGGTGAAGGGAGGGGTTTAGCCAGAGAGGGTTATTGGGAAGAAAGTGCCACTTTAAATTTAGTTGCATCTGGTTGGGCAACCGTGGCTTGGTGGAGATTATTCCTTGCTTTAATAGTGCGTGGAAAGAACGAATTGCTGTACACATCTGTCTTTGAGGCTGGGACCACAAATTGGATCGAATGCCCTCGTCTGCTCCTAATTGGTTTGGGGTTGGTGTAGGTCTTGTGATCTATGTCCAGCTGACCATTTAACATTTTGTAAAAACAGGTCAAACGGTGAGCTTCACGTCTGTCTTGGAGAGGGTTCCACCCCGCCCAGAGAATTCAGAAGTTTGGTGACACTCGCTTCTCTCTCGTAGGTGTTAGTAACGAGTTAGCTACGAGATAATAGCTCAGGGTCAGGCAGCATCTGTGGAGAACATGGATAGGTGACGTTTCACAGAGTGCTGGACTAACTCAGCGGGTCAGGCAGCATCTCAGGAGAACACGACTATGTGACGTTTCACAGAGTGCTGGAGTAACTCAGCGGGTCAGGCAGCATCTGTGGAGAACATGGATAGGTGACGTTTCACAGAGTGCTGGAGTAACAGCGGGTCAGGCAGCATCTGTGGAGAACATGGATAGGTGACGTTTCACAGAGTGCTGGAGTAACTCAGCGGGTCAGGCAGCATCTGTGGAGAACATGGATAGGTGACGTTTCACAGAGTGCTGGAGTAACTCAGCGGGTCAGGCAGCATCTGTGGGGAACATGGATAGGTGACGTTTCACAGAGTGCTGGAGTAACTCAGCGGGTCAGGCAGCATCTGTGGAGAACATGGATAGGTGACGTTTCACAGAGTGCTGGAGTAACTCAGCGGGTCAGGCAGCATCTGTGGAGAACATGGATAGGTGACGTTTCACAGAGTGCTGGAGTAACTCAGCGGGTCAGGCAGCATCTGTGGAGAACATGGATAGGTGACGCCTCTGGTTGAGACCCTTCTTCCAGCACCGTGTGTTTTCTCTGCTTAATATCTTGTTTTCATCGTTGAATACCGTTCCCCAATCATTCCCTTAATTTTGTGTGCTCTCTCCTTTGTCCAGATCTGTAGTTTATCCAAATGTCCCTCCAAAGCTACGTCACCATCATGGGCAACGTCACTTGTAAGATCAAAACACAAAGTGCTGGAGTAACTCAGCAGGTCAGGCAGCGTCTGGTGGACAAGGTTTCGGGTCGGAATCCTTCTTCAAACGCAACCTTCAAGGGTGGCGCGGTGGCACAGCAGTCGAGTTGCTGCCTTACAGCCCCAGGGAACCGGGTTCGATCCTGACTACGGGTGCTGTCCATATGGGGTTTGTACCCTGTGACCGCGTGGGTTTTATCCGGGTGCTCCAGTTTCCTCCCACACTCCAAAGACGTACAAGTTTGTAGGTTAATTGGCTTCGGTAAAAATTATAAATGGTCCCTAGTGAGTAGGATAGTGCTAGTGTACTGCTGGGTTGCTGGGGGTTGCTGGTCGGCACAGACTCGGTTGGTCGAAGGCCTTGTTTCCAAGTTGTATCTCTAAACTAATCTAAATGTCCGAAGAAGGGTCCCGACCCGAAACGTTGTCTATCCATTCCTTCCTGAGATGCTGCCTGACTTTGTGTTTTGCTCAAGTTTCCAGCATCTGTAGTTGCTTGTGTCTCCACTACTTGTAAGAGCTGGACACATTTGTTTGAAATTCATGTGTGTACTGAGGTTTGGGCTCTTTGGCTGGGAGGCCTGCTGGAATGTTTTTAGTAGTTGAGCTTAGTTTATTGTCACCTGAACCGAGGTACAGTGAAAAGCTTTTGTTGCGTGCTAACCAGTCAGCGGAAAGACAATACATGATTACAATCCAGCCATTTACAGTTTTTAGAGACATGAGAAAGGGAATAACGTGAATAACGTTTAATGCAAGATAAAGTCCAATCAAAGATAGTCCAAGGGTCGCCAATGAGGTAGATAGTAGCTCAGGACAGCTCTCTAGTTGTTGGTAGGATGGTATTATTAAGATTTCTTCATGTATTAATGGCATTCGATAACAGTTTTACTCTGGGATATAGAGTTATTCAGTGTGGAAACAGGCCCTTCGGTCCATCTTGCCCATGCCGGCCAACACGTCCCACCTACACCTAATCCCACATGCCCGTGCTTGGTCCGTAACCCTCTAACTCTGTCCCATCCATGTACCTGTCTAAATGTGTCTTCAACATTATGATACTACCTGTCTCAACTACCGTTGATAATTCTAAACCTAAACTCTTATACTGAGGTATTTAAGCAGAGTTCTGGATGATTGTTTCTCTCCCATAGTGACAGCATTAGTTGTTTTAAGGCAAAACACTGAGAAAGCATTAATGGGTCGGATAGTATTTCCATTCTGTGAAGGCAGGACATTAAATTAGGAAGTTTTGTAATGGATTATCTCATTTATTAACGGAATTCCGAAATAGATGCGACCAAATTATGCGAGCATGTGCAGAGTTATCTCAGTACAATATTTAGTTTACTTTAGAGGTACGGTGCGGAAATAGGCCCTTCAGCCCACTGAGTCCGAACCAAACAGCGATATCCACACACTAACACTGCCCTACGGGTGGCCGGTTCGGAAAAGGGGAGATGCAGTGCGACCTGGGTGTCATGGTACACCAGTCATTGAAAATAGGCATGCAGGTGCAGCAGGCAGTGAAGAAAGCGAATGGTATGTTAGCTTTCATAGCAAAAGGATTTGAGTATAGGACCAGGGAGGTTCTACTTCAGTTGTATAGGGTCTTGGTGAGACCACACCTGGAGTATTGCGTACAGTTCTGGTCTCCAAATCTGAGGAAGGACATTATTGCCATAGAGGGAGTGCAGAGAAGGTTCACCAGATTGGTTCCTGGGATGTCAGAACTGTCTTATGAACAAAGACTGCATAGACTCGGTTTATACCCTCTAGAATGTAGGAGATTGAGAGGGGATCTTATAGAAACTTACAAAATTCTTAAGGGGTTGGACAGGCTTGATGCAGGAAGATTGTTCCCGATGTTGGGGAGGTCCAGGACAAGGGGTCACAGCTTAAGGATTAGGGGGAAATCCTTTAGGACCGAGATGAGAAGGACTTTTTTCACATAGAGAGTGGTGGGTCTCTGGAACTCTCTGCCACAGAGGGTATTTGAGGCCAGTTCATTGGCTATATTTAAGAGGGAGTTAGATGTGGCCCTTGTGGCAAAGGGGATCAGAAGGTATGGAGAGAAGGCAGGTACGGGATACTGAGTTGGATGATCAGCCATGATCATATTAAATGGCGGTGCAGGCTCGAAGGGCCGAATGGCCTTCTCCTGCACCTAATTTCTATGTTTCTATGTTTACACGCACCAGGGACAATTTTACATTTATACCGAGCCAATTAACCTACAAACCTGTAGAGACAGCACCCGTAGTCAGGATCGAACCTGGGTCGCTGTAAGGCGCTAGCTCTACCGCTGCGCCACCGTGCCGCCCAAAAATATTCCTGCTTTTTATGCAATTGGCGGAGCTACTGAGGCGGAAGGCCCTTACTTGGATCTGTGGCTGGGTAGCAATTCAGTCCTGAACCAGTGTTTAACCCAGCGCAAAAGGACACAAAGTGCTGGAGTTAATCAGCGTGTCAGGCAGCATCTCAGGAAAACACAGTCGGTGACGTTTTGGGTCGGGACCCTTCTTTATTTCAACTCGGCACACCAGGTTCAGGCTGGGGTAACATAAGCTCTTGAGTGTTATCGATGGTAGAATGGTGCTTTAGTGTTACATACTCAGATGCAGTGAAAGCTTAGTCACATACAGCACAGAAACAGGCCCTTTGGCCCAACTTGCCCATGCTGACCAAGACGCCCTATCTACACTAGTCCCACCCGCCCATGTTAGGCCCAATCCCTTTACACTTCTCCCAACCATGTACCATTCTAAATGTATTTAAAATGTTGTTGTAATACCTGCCTCACTACCTCCTCTGGCAACTCGTCCCATATACCTACCACCCTCTGTGTGAAAATGTTGCCCATCGATCACGCAGGAGAGAATAAAGGCGTGAGGGGGAAATCGGAGGAGCAATTCAAGTAGAAGCACTGTTGAGAATTGTGAGGTTTTGCAGTCAACATGGAGTTATTGGCAAGACCCGTAACAGCATTGTTAATAGAATTAACAGAGCGAATTAACAGAGCGACAGTGAGGTCCAAGTCGACAGCTCTTCAATAGTCACAAGACAAGTCGTAAAGAATGAGTGTTGTATGCTTGCCCTCATCACACAGTTTGAGTTTAGTTTGTTGTCACGTGTACCAAGGTACAGTGAAAAGCTTTTGTTGCATGCTATCCAGCCAGCAGAAAGACAATACATGATTCACACTGCACAGATACAGGAAATGGGAATAACGTGAATGCAAGAAACACCCTCCAGACAAGGCATTGAGTATAAGAGTCGGGAAGTCATGTTGCAGTTTTATAGGCCTTTGATTAGGCTGAATTTGGAGTATTGCATGGAGTTCTGGTCTCCCCATTATTAGATGGATGTGGAGGCTTGGCAGAGGGTGAAGAGGAGGTGTACCAGAATGCTGAAGATAGACACAGAAAGCTGGAGTAACTCAGCGGGACAGGCAGCATCTCCAGAGCGAAGGAATGGGTGACGTTTCAGATCGAGGCCCTTCTTCAGAATGCTGCCTGATTAGCGAGTAAGGGGATAGTACCAAAATACTGGAATATCTCAGCGCGTCAGGCAGCATCTCTGGAGAGGAGGGTGGTGGTGAGGGGAGAGTTAAAATTGAATCTGAATCTGAATCTGAGAACGGGAAGCAAGGAAAAATTGAGGTTTGGGCAAACCTTGAGTGTTACTCTGGAGTGTCGGAGGCTGAAGCGAAACCCATTTGAAATATTTAAAATTATGAGAGGCATAGATGGCGCAGATGTTCAGAATATCTTTTTCCCCAGGGTAGAAATGTCAAAAAGTAGAAGGCATAGTTTTAAGGTGGGAGAGGCAAAATGTAAGGGGCATGTTTATTTACACAGAGTGTTGTGGCTGTCTGGAATAGCTGATAGTAGAGGCAGATACAACAGTGACATTAAAGAGGTTTTTTTTAGATAGTAACATGGATATGCAGGGAATGGGGGAATGGAGATTAAGTGCTGGCAGAAGAGATTAGTTTAACCTGACAACATGTTCGGCACAGACATTGTGGGCCGAAGGGCCTGTTCCTCCGCAGTAGTGCTCTATGTATAAAGTTCTCCTGATAAGGATAAGGGGGAATTCCTTAAGGACCGAGATGAGGAAAACATTCTTTACACAGAGAGTAGTGAGTCTCTGGAATTCTCTGCCACAGAAGGTAGTTGAGGCCAGTTCATTGGCTATATTTAAGAGGGAGTTAGATGTGGCACTAGTGGCTAAAGGGATCAGGGGGTATGGAGAGAAGGCAGGTACGGGATACTGAGTTGGATGATCAGCCATGATCACATTGAATGGCGGTGCAGGCTCGAAGGGCCGAATGGCCTACTCCTGCACCTATTTTTCTATGTTTCTATGATGCATAATTTTTCAAAATTTTAAATATATTTTGCAATATGAATAACCTTTGGCGTTGCAAGCATGAATTATATTTATAGAGCACAATATTACTTCCGGCACGATTATCCTTTATTGTCAGATCAAATTATGAATTGAAACCATCACCTCAAGAGTGTTTTATTGTCATATGTCCCGAAATGGAACAAGGAGATTCTTATTTGCTGCGGTCCAACGGATATGTTAGCATAGGTCTCTGTAAAACCCAAAATAAACAACAGCAAATAAGTTTGGTTTATATTGGAAAGAAATGCTAATAAATGGAAAATAATAGTGCGATAGCAATCAAGGAGTCTTGTTTAAAAGGCATGGATAGAGTGGATGTGGAGAGGATATTTCCACTAGTGGGAGAGACGAGGACCAGAGGCCACAGCCGCAGTATTAAAGGACGTACCTTTAGGAAGGAGATGAGTAGGAATTTCTTTATTCTGTGGAATTCATTGCCACAGAAGGCAGTGAAGGCCAAGTCAATGGATATTTATAATGCAGAGGTAGATAGATTCTTGATTAGTACGGGTGTCAGGGGTTATGGGGAGAAGGAAGGAGAATGGGGTTGAGAGGGAAAGATAGATCAGCTACGATTGAATGTCGGAGAGAGCTAGATAGGGCTCTTAAAAATGGCAGAGTCAAGCGATATGGGGAGAAGACAGGAACGGGGTACTGATTTGGGATGATCCGCCATGATCACATTGAATGGCGGTGCTGGCTCGAAGGGCCGAATGGCCTACTCCTGCACCTACTGTCTATTGTCTATTGCCTAATCCTGCTCCTATCACTTATGTACTTTGAATGTATGAAATTGCTGATGGTTCAACGTGGGGCTCATTCGTAGGTGCACCATGTTTGCCAGAGGGGCCGGTGTGGGGACTGGAGTGTAGGGTCCCCAGCGGGAGGCTGGTGGGAGTTTAAAGCCGGTGTCCGCATCATGTTCTGCAGCTGGAGCCAGGATCCTGAGTGCTTTTAACAAGCTCAAGCATTCGAGCTGAACCTCTCCAGCTTCTATTTCCTGCTCATGTTAAACTCGACTAATCCACTGCACAATTATACTACTGCACAACGTAAAGATAAATGAAATACAAATGGGCGGGGTATAAATAGCCAATAATCTGAACAATCTTGACACAAAAAAAACTGCAGACGATAGACACAAAGTGCTCGGGTAACTCAGCGGGTCAGGCAGCAGCTCTGGAGAACACGGATAGGTGACGTTTTGAGTCGGGTTGGAATACAAGTTCACAAGTTATAGGAGTAGAATTGGGCCATTTGGCCCATCGATTCTACTGTGCCATTCAAACATGGCTAGACGGACACTAAAGAAGGGTCTCGACCAGGAACATCACCCATTCCTTCTCTCCAAGATGCCACCTGTTCCGCTGAGTTACTCCAGCTTTTTGTGTTAATCTTCGGTTTAAACCAGCATTTGCAGTTCCTTCTTACACATTCAATCATTGCTGATCTCTGCCTCCTAATCCCATTTTCCTGCCTTCTCCACAACCCTTGACACCAGTTCTAATCAATAATTTGTCTTATCTCTGCCTTGAATTATCCACTGACTTGGCCTCCACAGCCCTCTGTGGCAATGAATTCCACAGATTAACTACCCTCTGACTAAAGAAGTTCCTCCTCACCTCCTTTCTAAAACTTGGAGCATAGAAACGTAGACATAGGAAACAGGTGCAGGAGTAGGCCATTCGGCCCTTCGAGCCAGCGCCGCCATTCAATATGATCATGGCTGATCATCCAAAATCAGTGCTTTTTCCCCATATCACTTGATTCCTTTAGCCCTAAGAGCTAAATTTAACTCTCTCTTGAAACGTAACCATATTTTGTGCACTGCCTCAGTGTAATCTACTGTTCTTGCATTACAGTCCTTTGGATATGATTGTGCTTAGAAGGAAGATTGAGGGGGATCTTATAGAAACTTACAAAATTCTTAAGGGGTTGGACAAGCTAGATGCTGGAAGATTGTTCCCGATGTTGGGGGAGTCCAGAACAAAGGGTCACAGTCTAAGAATAAGGGGGAATTCCTTTAGGACCGAGATGAGGAAAACATTCTTTACACAGAGAGTGGTGAGTCTCTGGAATTCTCTGCCACAGAAGGTAGTTGAGGCCAGTTCATTGGCTATATTTAAGAGGGAGTTAGATGTGGCCCTTGTGGCTAAAGGGATCAGGGGGTATGGAGAGAAGGCAGGTACAGGATACTGAGTTGAATGATCAGCCATGATCATATTGAATGGCGGTGCAGGCTCGAAGGGCCGAATGGCCTACTCCTGCACCTATTTTCTATGTTTCTATGTTAAGTAGAGTATGATTTTACTGAAGGTAGACGCAAAATGCTGGAGTAACTCAGCGGGTGAGGCAGCATCTATGGAGGGAAGGAATGGGCGACGTTTTGGGTCGAGACCCTTCTTCAGACTGATGTCATGGGGGGGGACACACACGCAAAGATAGAGCTTGTAGGCGGAGACAGTAAGACTAGTGGGAGAACTGGGAAGGGGATGGAGAGGGAAAGCAAGGGCTATCTGAAGTTAGAGAAGTCAATGCTCATACTGCTGGGGTGTAAACTACCCAAGCGAAATATGAGGTGCTGTTCCTCCAATTCGCGCTGGGCTTTGCATTGTATTCAAAACAAAACATTTAAGCTGTAAAAGATTTACAGCAGAGAAGATTTGCGAGGACGTCGTTAGAAGTAGAGGAGCGGATTTACAGAGAGATGTAAGTTTTTTGGCTAACTAGACCTCTCGCAACAAGGTGGCGCAGCGGTAGAGTTGCTGCCTCACAGCTCCAGAGACCCGGGTTGCATCCTGACCACGGGTGCTGTCCGTGCGAAGTTTGCAAGTTACCCCTGTATCCGTCTGAGTTTTCTCCGGGTGCTCCAGTTTCCACCCACACTCCAAAGATGTACAGGTTTGTAGATTAACTGTAAATTATAAATTGTTACTCTTGTGTAGGATAGCGCTAGTGCGTGGGGTGATCGCAGGTCGGCGCGGGCTTGGTCTGTTTCTGCGCTGTATCTCTAAAGCTGCAGCAAAGTCTAAATGCTCAATCCAGCCTATGGATTGCAATCGAGTCATTCTCAGCATACATATACATGATAAAGGGACAATGTTTACTGCAAGATAAAGCCAGTCAAGTCCGATCACAGATAGTCCGAGGATCTCCAAAGAGGTAAGTAGTAGTTCAGGACTGCTGGACAAGGCGAGTGTACGGGGTGACCGCTGGTCGGCGCAGAGTCGAAAAACTGACTATGTTCAAAAATTCCGCGCGGCAACAGCTTGTCGGCTCGCAGTCGCCTCGACGCATTACACACACCGCCTCGACGTCGTGCCTCCGTGACCCTCTCTGTAGGTGCCTCCATGACCCTCTGTGTGTGTGGCTCCGTGGCCCTCTCTGTGTGTGTGCCTCTGTGCCCCCCTCTGTGTGCCCCTCTCTGTCCTGGCGAACTTACCTTTAAGACTTCGCTCCAAGTTCGCCTCACTTTGCGCCGCGTTGCGCCACTCACCCGACCTCTGCGCGGCCCCCGCTGCCGGTTTGGTCGCGCTCGCCGCATGGAATCGCATGCTGGTGGGACAGGCCCTTAACCCCTCCCTTCACCACCTCCAGTTTAAATTCCAGTTGGAATATTTTGGACGACCAACTAACCAAGAACCAAGAACTAAGAACCACCCGTGATAACAAGCAAGGCAAAACTCTGGAAGCAGCTGAGGAGACCCAGTGCGTGGAATGAATAGGCTGCATTAACCGTCAGTCCCACGGCTTTAGACAAACACAGCGGAGACTGTGGGATTTATTGAGTGAAAATAAAGAGGTGAGAAGGTGAAGGCTGGAGTCTCGTGACAGAAACCCCCGGCAAACGCACAGCCTGAGAAAAAATGACTAGACTAACAATGGTGAGTTCAGTGGTATAAATTACATGTGTAGGGATGGCACGGAGGCATAGCAGGAGACTTCCACTGAGCGAGAACTACTTATTTTCTTAAGAGCATGGTCATCAGTGGCTATAGGACAATGGACTGGAACTTGATAAATCAGAATTGACTTTGACTGAAAGTTATTGTTTCATTGACACTGAAGGAAAAGGTACCCATGATCAACATTGCAAATAAATACTTATTCAGATTCAGGGCGGCACTCAGGGTGGTGCAGCGGTAGAGTTGTTGACGTACGGCGGCAGAGACGGGGGTTCGATCCTGACCACGGGTGCTTGTCTGTGCGGAGATTGCACGTTCTCCCCGTGACCCGCGTGGGTTTTCTCCGAGACCTTCGGTTTCCTCCCCACGCTCCAAAGACGAACAGGTTTGTAGGTTAATTGGCTTGCTGTTATAAATGTAAAATTGCCCCTAGTGTGTGAAGGATAGTAATAGTGTGCGGGAATCGCTGGTCGGTGCCGACTCAGTGGGCTGAAGGGCCTGTTTCCGCACTGTATCTCCAAACTACAAGAAAACACAAGGTAGACAAAAATTTAGCCAACATTTACTAGAATGTTGCCTGGGTTCCAGCAGCTAAGTTACAGAGAAAGGTTGAACAAGTTAGGTCTTTATTCTTTGGAGCGCAGAAGGTTAAGGGGGGACTTGACTGAGGTCTTTAAAATGATGAAAGGGATAGACAGAGTTGACGTGGATAAGCTTTTCCCATTGAGGGTAGGAAAGACTCAAACAAGAGGGCATGACATGAGAATGAAGGGACAGAAGTTTAGGGGTAACATGAGGGGGAACTTCTTTACTCAGAGAGTGGTGGCTGTGTGGAGATCTTCCTGCAGAAGTGGTGGAGGCAGGATCGATTTTAACATTCAAAAGTAAAGTGGATAGGTATATGGACGGGAAGGGAATGGAGGGGTATGGTCTGAGTGCAGATAGATGGGACTAGGGGAAAATAAATGGTCGGCACGGACTGGAAGGGCCGAGAAGGCCTGTTTCCGTGCTGTAATTGTTATATGGTTAAAATGCTGGAGAAACTCAGCGGGTGAGGCAGCATCTATGGAACTAAGGAAATAGGCAACCTTTTCGGGCCGAGACCCTTCTTCAGACTGAAAAACACAGTTTAGCTGAGGTATGGCATGGGTTCAGATTCTCTTAAAATTGCTAACTGATTTGTGCTGCTCCATCAGCAGCCCGGCTGAACTCTAAAAGGTTAGTGATTTGCCGTGCCCTCCCTCATGGAGTGTCAGGAAATAGCTATATTTAACACAGATTAATCTCGCTGCACCAGTTTAAGGCTGCATTTCATGCAACCGCCGCCGTGATTTACGATCCTGATATATCGCCCAACCCCAGAGGCTCGGCAAGAGAACAATGAAGGATTGGAGCCCGTTCCCCAGAGGGGGAGATTGTTTCTAGAGGGTCTGGAAGGATGGATTTTTGTTTTGCTTTTGTCCCTCGTTATGTTTCATTCACTCTTGCGGCACATGTTGTACAGCTGGTGGAGCTGCTGCCTCGCAGGTGCCAGAGACCAAGCTTCAATCCTAAACTCGGGTGGAGTTAGCATGTTCTCCCCGTGACCGCGTGGGTTTTCTCCGCTTTCCTCCCACATCCCAAAGACGTAATGGCAACTGAATCATCCTACCACAACCAGAGAGCAGTCCTGAACTTCGATCGACCTCATTGGTGACCCTCGGGCTATCCTTGATCGGACTATGCATTAACGTTATGCCCTCATCATGCATCTATACACTATAAATGGCTCGATTCTAATGGTGTATTGTCTTTCCACTGACTGGTCAGCATGCAACAAAAGCTTTTCAATATACATCAATACACGAGACAATAAACTCTACTGAGGTTTGTATTTTATTTGGCTTTCATAAAATAGCCCCCCCCCCCCCGTGTAGGGAGTGGTTGAGAAAGTGCCATTATGTAGAACTAGTTTGAACGGTCGATCGATGGTCAGCGTGTATCACATAAAACTAAACATCCAATCTTTCCCCTATTTTATCATTCAATTTAGTTTGACTGTTTATCACCCGCAGGCGGAGATGAGATGAGATTAACTTGGCATCATGGGCATTGTGGGCTGAAGGACCTGTGTTCTGCTGTTCTACATTCTTTCATAATGTAATAAAAAGGACCTGCAATTGCATTTTTTTTTTAAATTTAAAGGATGAATAAGGCGAAATGAGCTGCAGTTGGGGGCTATGGGTGAGTGGTGGACTATTGCGTTGGGGGAACGGGTTGCGTTGGGGGACCAGGCCTCCCGTGTGACAAGGACCCAACGGGTCCCACTTGGTCTAGTAGACACAAAATGCGCTTGGCCCATATCCCTCCAAACCTGTCCTATCCATGTACCTGTCTAAACATATAAGATTGTTTGAAACATATATGATTGTTAAGGGCCTGGATTTGAAACATAAGATTGTTAAGGGCTTGGACAAACTAGAGGCAGGAAACATATTCCCGATGTTGGGGGGGGGGGGGGGGGGTCCAGAACTATGGGCCACAGTTTAAGAATAAGGATATATATGGTCCTGAGTAACTTTCCAACCACAGGTGTTAAGCTCGCTGGCCGATAGTTCCCAGCATTTTACCTGCAGCCTTTCTTGATTTGAGGCACAACATGTGTCACCCTCCAATCTTCCGGCACCTCGCCTACATTTGATAACATAAATCTCAGCGAGGGCTCCTGCAATTTCCTCTCTAGCTTCCCTCTAGCTCGTGTATGTAATTGTCGGTTGGTGTGGGCTCTGGGGGCAGGAGGACCAGTTTCCACACTGTATCTCTTTAAAAAAAAAAGTATGATTAGATTAGATTCTTTATTTGTCATTCAGACCTTTCGGTCTGAACGAAACTCTGTTTCCCTGCAGTCATACATATAATTACAAATAAATAAACAAAAATGACAGAATACACAATAAACACAAATTTAACATCCACCACAGTGAGTTCACCAAACACCTCCTCACTGTGGTGGAAGGCACAACTTAAAGTCTGTGTCTCTTCCCTCTTTGTTTCCCTCTGCGCCGAGGTGATCCAGGCCCCAGATGCCGCGACCGCACTGGGCGATGGTAAGTCAGTCCCGCGGTTCAACCGAGCTCCACGAGTGGGCCAGTTCAACTACGCGGCCTGGGGGGTCCACCGGGCCCGTGGTCGGGCCGCTGCAACCGCTCCGGGACCAAGTCGGGTCGCCGCCCCGGGACCGAGTCGGGTTTCCGCCGCCGCGCCGCCGCTGCAACTGCTCCGGGACCGAGTCGGGTCGCCGCCCCGGGACCGAGTCGGGTTCCCTCTGGAGTATGGTGTACAATTTTGGTCGCCTAATTATAGGAAATTATAGGAAAGATGTCAACAAAATAGAGAGAGTACAGAGGAAATTTACTAGAATGTTGCCTGGGTTTCAGCACCTAAGTTACAGAGAAAGGTTGAACAAGATAGGTCTTTATTCTTTGGAGCGCAGAAGCTTAAGGGGGGACTTGATAGAGGTCTTTAAAATTATGAGAGGGATAGACAGAGTTGACGTGGATAAGCTTTTTCCATTGAGAGTAGGGAAGATTCAAACAAGAGGACATGATTTGAGAATTAAGGGACAAAAGTTTAGGGGTAACATGAGGGGGAACTTCTTTACTCAGAGAGTGGTGGTTGAGTGGAATGAGCTTCCAGTGGAAGTGGTGGAGGCAGGTTCGATTTTATCATTTAAAAATGAATTGGTTAGGTATATGGACGGGAAAGGAATGGAGGGTTCTGGTCTGAGTGCAGGTAGATGGGACTAGGTGAGAATAAGTGTTCGGCACGGACTAGAAGGGCCGAGATGGCCTGTTTCCGCGCTGTAATTGTTATATGGTTATATAAGATGCTGATTGACCGGCTGAGTTACTCCAGCACTTTGTGTTCTTTTGTGTATTAACCAGCACCTGCAGTTCCTGGTTTCTACATTTTCCTAAAACTTCCAAGCCTGTAGTTGGGCCATATAAAAAGGGTTATGTTAAAGGACCAGAATTAGGCCATTTGGCCCATCTAGCCTACTCCACCATACATAGCTGACCAATCTTTCTCTCTATACCCCATTCTCCGCTTTAAAAATATCCATTGACTGGTAATCTACAGAACCTCTGAGGCAATGAATTACACAGAGTAACCACTCTCTGACTAAAAATATTCCTCCTTGTCTTTATAAAGGAGCGTCCTTTTATTCTGAGTCTCTAGTCCTAGACTCTCCCACTAGTGGAAACATCCTCTCCACATCAACTCAATCCAGGCCTTTCACTATTCGGTAAGTTTCTATGAGGTCCCCCCTCATTCTTATAAACTGCAGGGAGTACAGGCCCAGTGCCTTCAAATGCTCATCATATGTTAACCCAATCATTCCCAAGATCATTCTGCTTGTTATTCAATGCTGGAACACGATCACGGGTGAAGCAGATGAAGGCTACAGGGCTGAAGACTCGTAAGGAACTGATGCAATGATATTCCATGGCAATAATCGGCGTCTGAAGTCCGTGCGCATCGTGGTGTGTACAATGGGATTCATAACTGTTGCAGAATGTGCATGGACTTAGTTTCACATGGCCCCTTGATTTGCTTGGTGCATATTGTTGGACCAACTGTATATTCTGGCATCTAGTTTGTGTCCATACTGGGTCTCGATCCAAAATGTCATCTATTCCTTTTCTCCAGAGGTGCTGCCTGAGCCGCTTTTTGCGTTTATCTTTGGTTTAAATCAGCATCTGCAGTTCCTTCCCCCACATTTTGTCTGCTCCACTGCGAAATCTCCTCAAGGTAGAGCCTACTTTGACTGTTCTCCTCTCTCCTACGAGAGTTCAGCAACACTTTCTCTCGCTGTTCCCTCTCTGTGATTCCTCCTGCTCTACAGTTCTGCGACCACGTTTTAACCCAGACTCGCTACCACAGCCACGTGTGTTTTTGCGGAGCTTGCCTGCGCCTCTATGTCTCTATATATCGCCGTCTATATCTTTTGTGTCCCTTTTCCCTGACTCAGTCTGAAGAAGGATTTTGATCCGAAACGTCACCTATTCCTTTTCTCCAGAGATGCTGCCTGACCCGCTGAGTTACTCCAGCACTTTGTACCTATCTACACGTGATGTCCAAAATTGAGAGCTTCTGGGAAAATTTGACCTGTGGATTCATGAAGGTTTTTGGGCAGCACGGTGGCGCAGTGGTAGACTCGCTGCGTTACAGCGCCACAGACCCGGGTTCTATGCTGATTGTAAATTTCCCGTGTGTGTGTGATAGGATAGTGTTAAAGCCCTGTCCCACGGTACGAGTTCATTCCACGAGCTCTCCCTAGTTTTCCCTGATTCAAACTCCGAGAGTTACGGTAATGGCCACTCGTCAGTACTCGGTGCTCTCGTGGACATTTTTCAACAAACCACGAGTTTGATTTTTTTGAACTCAGGAGAGCTCTTGTAAGCCCTGTCCCATGGTACGAGTTCATTCCAAGAGCTCTCCCGAGTTTAAAAAAAAAATTAAACTCCTGCTAAGCACGGAGAATGAACGTAGCGGGTACATCGGAACTCGGTGACGTCTCTTAGCGGCTCGTAACGCTAACAGCAGGTACTCGGGAAGACCTGCTAACAGCTGGTAAGCATGGGAAGACTCGTGAAGATTTTTCAACATGTTGAAAAATGTTTACGAGAGCCCCGAGTACCGACGTGTGGCCATTACCGTAAATCTCTGAGAACTCGGGAGAACTCTCGGAATGAACTCGTACCATTGGACAGGGCTTTTAGTGTGTGGGGATCGCTGGTTGGCGTTGACTCAGTGGGCTGAGGGCCTGTTTCCACGCTCTGTCTCAAAACTAAACACAGTTCCTTGTACTGAAAGTGTGGCTTCGGAGATTAAATAAATAACTAAGTGAAAGTGGAAAGGAGATGGCAGGAGAAAAAGTTACAGCAAACACCAAAGAGAATGTAAAGATATTGTGTGGACATATACAGGAAAAGCGTTGTGGGAGCAGAGGTGTGGCTGATCCGAAGCTTATTGGTGAATCTATGCCAGCAGATGGCTCTATTGATTTGTTACCAACTTGACTGATAATTACAATCACCTTCTTGACCTCCGAGTCTGGTCTTGTACATCTTGAGGTGGCTGATGGGGAACCTGCAGACCCTTCCACGAGAGGCCGAAGAAGGCGGCGGCAATGCCATCGCGGGTCAACCCGTGGTCGACGGTCGATGAGAGCGTGGAGGACCGCCGTGATGGGGGGAGGGGAAGGACAAAGGAAAATGGGGGGGGGGGGGGGGCAAAGGACAATGGGGACCCAGGGTGGGTGAACTGTTGGAGTTGGGAAGGGGGGGGACAAAAGGGGGAGCCGGCGTGCTTTGTAACTTTGTCAGCGCCGTATGTGCTGTATACGTGTACGTTGTGTATGCAAGCAAAGAATCTCACTGTGCCCAGTCACTTGTGACAATAAAGTGTTCCTATTCCTAGTTTATTATTGTCAAGTGTACCGAGGTACACTGAAGAGCTTTCTTGTTGTGTGCTATCCACTCAGCGGCAAGACTATACACTTTTTTTTTAAATTTCAAAATAGACTTTATTCAAGTAATATATACAATACATCAACCGTGCGAAAAATCCATCCGACATTTTCGGAGGCTATACAAATTGTTCCATACAGTCTATATACATCTCTTAAATTTCGCGAATCTATCCCCCACCCGTGCCACTCATGTGGCCCCCCGGCATCGGATACCTTCCCTTATTTTGAGGGGCGTCTCCACCATACCGTGCCCCCCATGTCCAGCAGCGGAAGGACCTTAGACTGTGGCCCTCCCCCACCGAGCCTTGGCGTTGGCTGCACAGAGCTTCAGTGCGTCCCTCAGCACGTACTCCTGCAGCCTGCAGCGGGCCAGTCGGCAACATTCCCCGACGGACATCTCACTCTGCTGGGTGGTGAACAACGCTCGGGCAGACCAAAAAGCATCTTTCACCGAGTTGATGACCCTCCAGCAGCACTCGATGTCAGTAAGGCTATACACAATCATGATCAAGCCGCCCACAGTGTACAGATACATGATCAAGGAAATAACGTTTAGTGCCAGATAAAGTCCAGTAAAGTCTGCCTACAGATAGTCCGAGGGTCTCCAATGAGGTAGATAGTAGCTCAGGACCGCTGTCTCGTTGTTGGTGGTAGGATGGTTTAGTTCCCTGATAACAGCTGGGAAGAAACGATCCCTGAATCTGGAGATGTGCTTCTGTACCTCTTGCCTGATGGGAGTGGGGAGAGGATCAGTGACAACGCTTCCTCCATGATAATTCTCAACCCTGCAAGTGCCCTGCATGGATGCGCTCTCAGCCCCCTACTATACACTCCCTGTCCACTCCCTTACTCGGCAGTAAAGAAGGCAAGTGCCATGCCAGCATTTATTTCAAGAGGGCTAGAATACAAAAACACAGATGTAATGCTGAGACATTACAAGGCGCTGGCCAGGCCATATTTAGACTATTTAGAGCAATTTTCGGCCCCATATCTGAGGTAGGACGTGCTAACATTGGAGAGGGCCCAGAGGAGGTTTACAAGAATGATCCCAGGAATGTGGGTTAACATATGATGAGCGTTTGACGGCACTGGGCCAGTACTCGCTGGAGTTTAGAAGGATGAGAGGGCATTTCATTGAAACTTACCGAATGGTGAAAGGAGTGGACGTGGAGAGGGTGTTTACACTAATGGGAGAGTCTAGGGCCAGAGACCACAGTCTCAGATTTAAAGGACATTCCTTTAGGAAGGAGATGAGGAGGAATTTCTTTAATCAGAGGGTGGTGAATCTGTGGAATTAACTGGCACAGAAGGCTATGGAGGCCAAGTCAATGGATATTATTAAGGTGGACATTGATAGATTCTTGATTAGTACGGGTGAGGAAGTGGAAATGATTGAGAGCTTCAAGTTCCTCGGTGTAAATATAACCAAAGATCTAACGTGACGGCCAAAAATGCACCCATTGCCTCTGCTACCTGAGGAGATTGAGGAAATTTGACATTTCTCCAATGACTCTTGCAAACGTCTGTAGATGTACTCTGCAGCGAATCGTCCGATCAGCAGAGGAGATTATTGGCTGCAACCTTCCCTCCATTGATGAACTGTACACTGCAAGGGCCAGGAAGCGAGCGGGCAAGATCATCTCTGACCCCTCTCACCCTGGCCACAAACTCTTTGAATCACTTCCCTCTGGAAGGCGACTCCGGACTGTCAAAGCTGCCACACACAGCCAGACATAAAAACAGTTTTTATCCACGAGTAGTTGCTCTACTCAACAGCCAAAAATCTGTAGCCTCCCTTTGATCTGGTATTTTGTTGGTTCACATGCTTGATCAATGGTGTTTTATCATTAATGTTTTATTATTATTAATATTTAGTGTTTTCTGAGTCATTCGTAACTGTCACTGTATGTCATGTTGTTACTTGTGGGTGGAGCACCAAGGCCAATTCCTTGTATGTGAATACTTGGCCAATAAACTTACTTACTTACTCTGGAAAGCATGCTGTTGGGCTGCATCACTGGTTGTTCTTTGGAACAGCTCTTGCTCAAAACCACAAGAAATTGCAGAGAGTTGTGGTTGTAGCCCAGCTCATCACGCAGACCACACTCCCCACCACTGAATCCATCCACACTTCACGCTGCCTTGGAAAAGCAGCAAATATAATCAAGGACCTTTTCCACCCCGGTCATCCCGCCTTCCTCCTGCTCCCATCAGGCAGAAGATACGGAAGCTTGAAAGCGTGCACCACCAGACTCGGGAGCAGTTTCTTTCCCTCATCAGACTTCCGGTCGGTCCTTCCAGAAGCTATGGTGTTGTCCTGATCTTCCAACCTCATTGCGGACATTGGACATTTTCTCTGGCACCGCTGCGCTACAGTGCTGAGAATAATATTCTGCAATCTGGTATTTTTCAATTGTCGAGTGTTTTATTGTCCAGATAGGACAATGAAATTCTTACTTGCTGCAGCACAACAGGATATGTAAACATTGTACATAACGGGAGAAAAAAAACGTTCAGTGTGTATATATTTACATGCACAAATACTCAATAAATTAACAAATGCAGTGCAATAATAATGATAATAGTCTGTTGTTCAGAGCTTATTTGTTGTTGTGTTTAATAGCCTGATGGCTGTAGGGAAGAAGCTGTTCCTGAACCTGGACGTTACAGTTTTCAGGCTCCTGTACCTTCTTCCCGATGGCAACGGTGAAATGAGTGTGTGGCCAGGATGGTGTGGGTCTTTGATGATGTTGGCTGCCTTTTTGAGGCAGCGACTTCGATAGAAACATAGAAATTAGGTGCAGGAGTAGGCCATTCGGCCCTTCGAGCCTGCACCGCCATTCAATATGATCATGGCTGATCATCCAACTCAGTATCCCGTACCTGCCTTCTCCCCATACCCTCTGATCCCCTTAGCCACAAGGGCCACATCTAACTCCCTCTTAAATATAGCCAATGAACTGGCCTCAACTACCCTCTGTGGCAGAGAGTTGCAGAGCCCCACCACTCATAGATCCCTTCAATGGTGGGGAGGTCAGAGCTGGGCAGGGGTCACAACTTTTTGCAGTCTTTTCCACTCCTGCACGTTCAAGTTGCTGAACCAAGCCACGATGCAGCCGGTCAGCATGCTCTCTACTGTGCACCTGTAGAAGTTCAAGGGAATCCTCCTTCACATACCGAATCTCCGTAATCTTCTCAAGAAGTAGAGGCGCTGATGTGCCTTCTTTATAATTGCATCAGTGTGCTGGGTGCAGGAAAAGATCTTGGGAAATATGCACGCCCAGTAATTTGACGTTTTTGACCGTCTCCACCAACGACCCATTGATATGAACAGGATTGTGGGTTCTCATCCTTCCCCTACTAAAGTCCACAATCAGTTCCTTGGTTTTACTGATGTTGAGAGCCAGGTTGTTGTGCTGGCACCATTTGGTCAATCGGTCGATCTCACTTCTATACTGTGACTCATCCCCATCTGTAATTCGGCTAAGAACAGTGGTGTTGTCGGTGAACTTTACAGATGTTTGCTCTCTACCTGTTGTACTTGTGCATGGCTATATTTCTTCCATGTACAGTATTGCGCGACCAAACCGGCAGCGAGGGCCTCACGGAGGTCGGGTGAGTGGCGCAACGCGGCGCAAAGTGAGGCGAATTTGGAACAAAGTCTTAAAGGTAAGTTTGCCAGGACAGAGAGGGGCACAGAGGCACACACAGAGAGGGCCACGGAGCCACACACATAGAGGGTCACGGAGGCACCTACAGAGAGGGCCACGGAGGCACGACATTGAGGCGGTGTGTAATGCGTCTAGGCGACTGCGAGCCGACAAGCCGTTGCCGCGCGGAATTTTTGAACATAGTCAGTTTTTCGGAGCCCTGCGCGATGTCGGGACGAACTCCGCACAATTCCGCACGGCTCCGGCGATCGAAGTGGGACCGGCCCCGCGACGCCGGACAGCTCAATCGACCACGTTAGGTCGTGCTCATCGCATGGAGTTGCATGCTGGTGGGACAGGCCCTTAACTGAGGAGCTGTGAAAATTAAAAAAAGACACACATCATCCTGTACATCAGCACAAGCACAGATGAAAATGGTTCAGAACCAGGTGACAGATGGGTAAAGATATTAAATAGGTATATCCCTCCTAATTTCTTTTCTTTCTATTTTCTCTTTTTTTTCCTAGCTTCTTATCTCTGCTTTTTGTCTCTCTTGCTATCTGTTTCTACTCTCTTGTCTATCTATCTCGACACTCTTTATTTTCCTTTTTCTGTCACTGCTCTTATTATTAAATTAAAAATAAGAATGGTAACGTGTATGTATGTATCAGGTACTTAGGTACCACATTACTGTACTTCTAAAAAAAATAAGATAAAAATTGTAAAAAAATTAAAAAAAAGACCAAGCACAGATTCGGCAACTGTTTCGCCGAAATCAAGTACTGCCAAAATCAGGGACAGTTTCTTCCCAGCTGTTATTAGGCAACTGAACCATCCTTTCAACAACTAAAGAGCGGTTCTGAGTCGCTGTCTTCCCCATCTTCTAAACTCCAGCGGGCACAGGCACATGGCTGTCAACAGATGACAGGGAGACCTCATTGAAACTTACCAAATGGTGAAAGACTTGGATAGAGTGGATGTGGAGAGGATGTTTCCACTGGTGGGAGAGTCCTGGGCCAGAGGTCATAGCCTCAGAATTGAAGGACATCCCTTTTGGAAGGAGATGAAGAGGAGTTTCTTTAGTCAGTGGGTGGTAAATCTGTGGAATTCATAGCCACAGTCGGCTGTGGGGGCCAAGCCAATGGATATTTTTAAAGCAGAGATAGATAGATTCTTGATTTGTAAGGGTGCCAGGGATTATGGGGAGAAGGTAAGAGAATGGGTTTAGGAGGGAGAGACAGATCAGGCATGATAGAATGGTGGAGTAGACTTGAAGGGGCGAATGGCCTAATACTGCTCCTATCACCTATGAACTTCTGAACGTGGATAGATTATGTTTCTGTTTGAGATCCTGATGCGATCAGATATCAGGCACTTATATTTGCAAATAACTTGCGAAAGTATTCATTGCAAAACCACACAAGGAGAAGAAGTATCG
This sequence comes from Raja brachyura, assembly GCA_963514005.1. Next base: position 114,704,390 of record OY740785.1, read on the forward strand.
AAAAAAACAAGAAGACACAGGTTTCAGGTGAGAGGTAAGGTAAGGAAAGATTAATAGTTGAGCTTAGTTTAGTTTATGGTCACGTGTACCGAGGTATAGTGAAAAGCTTTTGTTGCATGTTAACCAGTCAGCGGAAGGACAATACATGATTACAGTCGAGCCATTTAAAGTGTACAGATACATGATAAGGGAATAGCGTTTAAGTAGACAAAAGTGCTGGGGAAACTCAGCGGGTGCGGCAGCATCTATGGAGCGAAGGAAATAGGAAACGTTTCGGGCCGAAACCCTTCTTCGGAATAGCGTTTAGTGCAAGGTAAAGCCAGTCAAAGATAGTCCGAGGGTCACCAACGAGGTAGATAGTAGTTCGGGACCGCGCTCTGGTTGTGGTGGGGTGGTTCAGTTCAGTTCCCTGGGTCCAACTACCACCTCTGGCAGCTTGTTCCATGTACCCGCTACCTTCGGAGTGAAAATGTTGCCCCTCTGAACAGCATTTAACGAGGAAATAGATAATTATTTTTGGAAACATCATCAATTTGAAAGCAGTTTGGAACTGGCGCAGAAAGAAAAGTGGCGTGGGTCGGATCAGCCAGGATTATATTGACTTGCAGGGCAGGCTTAAGGACTGAGTGGATTACACCCATCTACTTATTCTGTTCTAAATATATGTGGGATTAAGTATTGTCGAAGTATCTGTGACAAATGTAGTGTTTGTTGTAGAAAACCAACGTGTTGTTTTATCTATTGTGCTTAAGGTTAACTTGATGCATTTCAGTGGTTCAATGGACGTGCAGTGAAATTCTTATTTTGCATACTGTTCAGTAAAGTATCACCATACCTAACCACAATCCCCGATTAATACAAAGTGCAGAGGGACAGTGCACTACTGCATGCAAGAGTCGCCAGGTTTTGGCGCCATTTTCAGAGTCCAATTGGGTCCACACATAGGAACAATTGCAGGTACTTTTGTAAAATTTAAGAAACATTTCGACACGTACATGTCGAAACCCAAATTTGGGGAAGGACATCCTTGTGATTGAGGCAGTGCAGCGTAGGTTCACGAGATTGATCCCTGGGATGGCGGGACTGTCATATGAGGAAAGATTGAAAAGACTAGGCTTGTATTCACTGGAGTTTAGAAGGATGAGGGGGATCTTATAGAAACGTATAACATTATAAAACGACTGGGCAAGCTAGATGCAGGAAAAATGTTCCCAATGTTGGGCGAGTCCAGAACCAGGGGCCACAATCTTAGAATAAAGGGGAGGCCATTTAAGACTGAAGTGAGAAAAACGTTTTCACCCAGAGAGTTGTGAATTTGTGGAATTCCCTGCCACAGAGGGCAGTGGAGGCCAAATCACTGGATGGATTTAAGAGCGAGTTAGATAGAGCTCTAGGGGCTAGTGGAATCAAGGGATATGGGGAGAAGGCAGGCACGGGTTATTGATTGTGGACGATCAGCCATGATCACAATGAATGGTGGTGCTGGCTCGAAGGACCGAATGGCCTCCTCCTGCACTTATTTTCTATGTTTCTATGTACATGGATAGGACAGGTTTACAGGGATATGTGCCAAACGCGGGCAGGTGGGACCAGTGTAGCTGGGACATGTTGGCCAAAATGGGCAAGTTGGGCCGAAGGGCCTGTTTCCACGCTGTGTCACTCTATGACCCTGACAGTTTTACAGAAACTAATAAACTTACAAACCTGTACATATTTGGGAGTGACACAGTGTGGGAGGGTGCCGAAGCACCCGGAGAAAACCCGTGTGGTCTCCGGGAGAACGTACAAACTCCGTGCAGACAGCACCCTTAATCAGGATTGAACCCGGGTCTCTGGCGCTGTGAGGCAGCAGCTGTACTGCTGAGTCACTGTGCCCATGACCTGCGGGCAGCTAAGGGCCGTGCTTGGCATCGCGTTCGGCTCAGACGTTGTGGGTTGAACGGCCTGTTCCTGTGCCGTATTGTTCTATGTTCAACCTTGGCAACGGATGCAAAAACGATGTGTGCATGGGATTTCCTTCTGGGAATATTCGCGTCATGTTTGGGGAATGCCTCGTGTGGGAGTTTGCTGAGCACCGATGCATTGTTTATTGTGTTACATTCTGTCTGTCTGAGCAGTGGAAATATGCTTTGTAGTTGGTGAAGCAAAATTGAAACAATAAGTTCACTATTTAATTTACGTGAGATGCCTGAAGAAATCCTACCTCCACTCTCGTTCATAAATACAGGAGAGAGCACCTACGGCTGACGATGTGTAGATTTAGAAGCATGTTTAGGTTTATTATTATGCCATATACCGAGGTACAGTGGAAAGCTTTGCTTTGCATGCTATCCACACAGGTCAGATATACCAAGGATGGATACAATCGAGTCAAACTCTAGTACAATTGGTAGAGCAAATGGGGAGATACAGAGTGCAGAATATAGTTCTCAGTATTGTAGCGCATCAGTTCCACAGCGCATCAGTTCCACTTTTTCTCACAGAGAGTGGTGAGTCTGTGGAATTCTCTGCCTTAGAGGGCGGTGGAGGCAGGTTCTCTGGATGCTTTCAAGAGAGAGCTAGATAGAGCTCTTAAAAATATCGGAGTCAGGGGATATGGGGAGAAGGCAGGAACGGGGTACTGATTGGGGATGATCAGCCATGATCACATTGAATGGCGGTGCTGGCTCGAAGGGCCGAATGGCCAACTCCTGCACCTATTGTCTATTATCTATTTATCTATTACAAAGTCCAATGTCCGCAATGGGGCAGTGTTTGCAGCCACTCTTAAGTTTAGTTTAGAGATCCAGTGTGGAAACAGGCCCTTCGGCCCATTGAATCCGCGCCGACCAGCGATCCCCGTACACTAGCCCTATTCTACACACACTAGGGACAATTTACAATGTTACCAAGCCTATTAACCTACAAACCTGTACGTTTAGTAGTGTGGGACAATTTGGACAATTTACAATTATACCACACCAATTAACCGGGAAACCTGTATGTCTTTGGAGTGTGGGAGGATCCTGGAGAAATCCTACGCCGGTCACAGGGAGAATGTACAAACTCTGTACAGACAGCACCCGTAGTCAGGATTGAACCCGGGTCTCTGGCGCTGTAAAGCAGCAACTCTACTGCTGCGCCACCGTGCCGCCCTTCGTGAAGTGAAGGGAAGTGTGATGAGATGGAATTCCTCTGAGAGTCGAGATAGATTTGATGGGCCGAACGACCTCCTCGGTCATAATTGTCTTCAGGGATCATTGATTATTATCTGCAGGATAAATAAAATTGCCAGTGTTCCCATTGTGATTGTGGATTGCCTACACCATATTATAATAACTTTGGATGCATTGGCATTTGCCCCGTGCTCGATCCTGACTACGGGTGCCGTCTGTATGGAGTTTGTATTTTTTCCGTGTGACTGCGTGGGTTTTCTCCGGGTGCTGCTGTTTCCTCCCACACTCCAAAGTCATACAGGTTTGTAGGTTAATTGGTGTGGTATAATTGTAAATTGTCCAAGTGGTACATGGTAAATGGTAGGGAATTGAGGAATGCTGTGGAACAGAGGGATCTAGGAATAACTGTGCATAGTTCCCTGAAGGTGGAATCGCATGTAGATAGGCTGGTAAAGAAAGCTTTTGGTGTGCTGGCCTTTATAAATCAGAGCATTGAATGTAGGAGCAGGGAAGTAATGTTAAAATTGTACAAGGCATTGGTGAGACCAATTCTGGAGTATGGTGTACAATTTTGGTCGTCTAATTATAGGAAGGATGTCAACAAAATAGAGAGAGTACAGAGGAGATTTACTAGAATGTTGCCTGGGTTCCAGCAACTAAGTTACAGAGAAAGGTTGAACAAGTTAGGTCTTTATTATTTGGAGCGCAGAAGGTAAAGGGGGAGATTTGATTGAGGTCTTTAAAATGATGAAAGGGATAGACAGAGTTGACGTGGATAAGCTTTTCCCATTGAGGGTAGGGAAGATTCAAACAAGAGGGCATGACATGAGAATTAAGGGACAGAAGTTTAGGGGTTACATGAGGGGGAACTTCTTTACTCAGAGAGTGGTGGCTGTGTGGAATGATCTTCCAGCAGAAGTGGTGGAGGCAGGATCGATTGTAACATTTAAAAGTAAAGTGGATAGGTATATGGACGGGAAGGGAATTGAGGGGTATGGTCTGAGTGCAGGTAGATGGGACTAGGCAAAAAATAAATGGTCGGCACGGACTGGAAGGGCCAAGAAGGCCTGTTTCCGTGCTGTAATTGTTATATGGTTATATGGTTTATAAGTGTGTGTTGGATAGTGCTAGTGTACGGGGATCGCTGGTCGGCGCTGACTCGGTGGGCCGGAGGGCCTGTTTCCGTGCTATGTCTAAAATACGGTCTGGTAATTAGATTTTGTTTCTTTTATTTCTTCTTTCAATAGTGCCCTGTAAATAGCATGTAGCAAATTCATTTATGCATTGACTTTGATACAGGCAGACTAGTTTAACGGATATCATGTTCAGTGCACTGTTGTAGTCATTTGTATTGTCAATCCTTTGTGCTTAGCCTGATGGCTTTACTCTATCTTGTGTAGTTGAATCCAGGTGTACATCCAATCCTGAAATTTAGTTCAATCATTTTCTTAAGGCGTTGGATCTAATGCAAGTCACATCATCTTTCGAGACACCAGACTCAGAGGATGATGGATATAAGGAACTAGCTGCCAGAGGAGGTCTCTGAGGCAGGTGCGATAACAACATTTAAAAACACTTGTTCCCATCTGCCTGCATTTCATCCATGCCACTCTAAACTTGTCCTGTGCATGTACCTATAAACCGGTGTGTGGATAGGAAAGGTTTAAGAGGATATCGGCCAAACGTAGGCAATTGTGAAAAAAGTCACCCCTCAAAGTGTTTAACAAAGACCTGCAGATGCTGGAAAAATTGAAGGTAGACAAAAATGCTGGAGAAACTCAGCGGGTGAGGCAGCATCTATGGAGCGAAGGAAAGAGGTGACGTTTCGGGTCGAGACCCTTCTTCAGACTGATGTGGGGGTGGGGGGAGGATAAGGTCATACAGTCACGTGATAGGAGCAGGATTAGGCCATTCGGCCCATGAAGTCTGCTCTGCCATTCAATCATGGCTGATCTCTGCCTCCTAACCACATTCTCCTGCCTTCACCCCATACCCTCCGATACCCGTACTAACTCAGCGGGACAGGCAGCATCTCCAGAGAGAAGGAATGGGTGACGTTTCTGGTCGAGGGAAACTTCACCCATTCCATGCTTTAATTTGTAATTTTAAAACGACTTTACAATTATCTTTCCAAATAAATTGTGGGCATAATTTCTGGAATAGTTTATCACACTAACATGAATGGATGATTGATGGCCGGCTGTCTGTATGGAGTTTGCACGTTCTTCCCGTGACCTGCGTGGGTTTTCTCCCGCTTCCTCTCGCACTGCAAAGACTGTGTCCATCCGCTGTGCCACCATGCTGCCGGTTGAAAGACCTTTTTATAGGTACATGCATAGGCCAAGTTTAGAGTGGCATGGACGAAATGCAGGCAGATGGGAACCAGTGTAGGTGAGACACGTTGGTTGGCGTGTGCTAGTTGGGCCGAAGGGCCTGTTTCCCTGCTGTGTATCGCTATGACTAAAATATAAATGTGCTTTTGGAACTAAATGTCTTGACGAGGCAACCCGAGGCCTGTTATCGTCAATAAATCAGTGTTAGAAATATTTATTTAACAGAAACGCCTGTAAAAGGCACTTATGCAAATGTTGCCATGTTGAGCACATTATTAATGCAGGAATAAAATAACAAATTTGTGTTCAGCTTAAAGTGTTAGGCTGTCTTTGAACGAGGGCATCATCTTGCTGCTTTGATAGTTTCGGCAGAGATTAAAAAAAATCCCATGACACAATTTAAGAAGAGTGTCACACCGAGCGGCACGGTGGCGCAGCGGTAGAGTTGCTGCCTCACAGCGGCAGAGATCCGGGTTCGATCCTGGCTACGGGCGCTGTCTGTACGGAGTTTGCACGTTCTCCCCGTCGCCTGCGTGGGTTTTCTCCGAGATCTTCGGTTTCCTCCCACGCTCCAAAGACGTACAGGTTTGTACGTTAATTGACTTGGTGTCAATGTGAATTGTCCCTAGTGCGTGTAGGATAGTGTTAATGTGCGGGGATCGCTGGCAGTTGTGGACTCAGTGGGCCGAAGGGCCTGTTTTCACGCTGTATCTCCAAACTAAAAACTAAGATCAGGAATTGCTTCCTGGTGTCCGAGCCGACATTCCCCCTCCCCCCCACTTGATCATCCACTTCAGAATATTTATCTAACTGTCAAATCCGTGCTGGTGACACAGTAAGGAGACAGTATTTTCATGAGGTTCATCATGCATCCATTTTGGTGAACAATCCTGCTGCACAAATACAATTTTGGTATTAGAGTCACATTGTTTTTTACTCATGATTCCAGCATCTGTAGTCTCAGAGCATGGAAACAGGCCCTTCAGCCCAATGTGCCCAAACTGACCAGCATGGTTTATTTGAATTATTATGGATTCTTAGTGCAGCATCCCAGGATTTTAACAAGTTTTGGAAACGTGCCAATTTGATTCCAGACATGGAATGCTCTCAAATCCCACAAATAAAGTAATTTGTAAGGGGCCTGTTTGACTGCAGCGAGATAGATTGCTGTAATTTGTAGAGTTATACAACGTGGAAACCAGACTGATTCCTGGGATGTCAGGACTTTCATATGAGTAAAGACTGGATAGACTCGGCTTGTACTCGCTGGAATTTAGAAGATTGAGGGGGGATCTTATAGAAACTTACAAAGTTCTTAAGGGGTTGGACAGGCTAGATGCAGGAAGATTGTTCCCGATGTTGGGGGAGTCCAGAACAAGGGGTCACAGTCTAAGGATAAGGGGGAATTCCTTTAGGACTGAGATGAGGAAAACATTCTTTCCACAGAGAGTGGTGAGTCTCTGGAATTCTCTGCCACAGAAGGTAGTTGAGGCCAGTTCATTGGCTATATTTAAGAGGGCGTTAGATGTGGCCCTTGTAGCTAAAGGGATCAGGGGGTATGGAGAGAAGGCAGGTACGGGATACTGAGTTGGATGATCAGCCATGATCACATTGAATGGCGGTGCAGGCTCGAAGGGCCGAATGGCCTACTCCTGCACCTATTTTTCTATGTTTCTATGAAACAGGCCTAACTTGCCCATATGACCAACATGTCCCATTTACACTAGTCCCACCTAGCTGCGTTTGACCCTCTAAACTACAACTAGCTATTCTTGGTATATTCAGGAAATTCTGTCACAGGAGGAACTGTCACAGGTGGTGTCATGTTCCGCTGGGGGACATAGAACAAGACGGCACAGGCCCTTTGGCCCACATTGTCCGTGCTGAACTTACGGCAAGTTAGACCCATCTCCTCTGCGTGCGTCTGAACCATATCCCTCCATTTCCTTCATATCCATGTGCCAATTTAAATGTCGCTATCGTATATGCCTCTACCTGGCGGTGCGTTCTGGGCATCCTCCAGCAGACCAATGATCACCCCGCACACTAGAAAAATTCCTAAGAACACTAGGAACAATTTACAATTTTTACCACAGCCAATTAACCTGCAAACCTGCACGTGTGAGAGGAAATCGGAGCACCCGGACACGTAGGTCACGGGAAGAACGTACAAACTCCATACAGACAGCACCCGTAGTCGGGATCGAACGCAGGTCTCTGGCGCTATGAGGCAGCACTCTACCGCTGTGCCACCGTGCAGCCCTTTGATTTAAAATCTGCAGTTCTTCTAATCATTCTCCCTGCCCCACCAAGTAACCCAAAAATCTTATTTGGCCTAATGTGAGACTTAGAGAAGTACCATTACCCGAATTATCGCCTATTCAATAGACAATAGACAATAGATGCAGGAGTAGGCCATTCGGCCCATGGCGCCAGCACAGCCATTCATTGTGATCATGGCTGGTCATCCACAATCAGTACCCCTTTTCCCCATATCCCCTGACTCCGCTATCTTTAAGAGCTCTATCTAACTCTTTCTTGAAAGCATCCAGAGAATTGGCCATCCAGAGCACTGCCATCTGAGGCAGAGAATTCCACAAATTCACAACTCTCTGGGTGAAAACTTTTTTCCTCATCTCTGTTCTAAATGGCCTACCCCTTATTCATAAACTGTGGGCCCTTGTTCTGGACTCCCCCAACATTGGGAACATGTTTCCTGCCTCTAGCATGACCAATGCCTTAATAATCTTATATGTTTCAATAAGATCCCCTCTCATCCTTCTAAATTCCAGTGTGTACAAGCCCAGCTGCTCCATTCTATCAACATGTGACAGTCCCGCCATCCCGGGGATTAACCTTGTGAACCTACGGTGCACTCCCTCAATAGCAAGAATGTCCTTCCTCAAATTTGGAGACAATACTCCAGGTGTGGTCTCACGGGGCCTCTGTACAACTGCAGAATTTTCTCCAGAGTTGCTGCCTGACCTGCTAAGTTACTCCAGCACTTTGTGTCTATCTTTGGCATTACCCGGCCTCTGCAGAACCTATTTATTGCAAGTAGTGACTTGTACGAGTTAGCCAGTATAGACTCGATGGACCGAATAGTCTCCCAAATTCTCAGATGAAACCTTCAAGAGAGTGTTAGATAAACATAGCAGAGTCAAGGGATATTAGGAGAAGGCAGGAACGGGGTACTGATTGTGGATGATCAGCCGTGATCACACTGAATGGCGGCGCTGGCTCGAAGGGCCGAATGGCCTACTCCTGCAACTATTGTCTATTGTCTCAAATGCCTGGAGTTCTCCATTGTGTCTTAACTTTTCTCCAGTGTCCTGGTGTGGATTTGCCTCACCAGAAGCAGGCGGACTTTAGACCCTTTAAGTTAACAAACACGCACTGTTTATCATGAGGTGCTGAGGTGGATTGTCGGGGTAGATGTGTGTGAGTGAAATGATCACTTCCCCCCCCAAATACTCCCCGGCATCTTCGCAGAAAGCAAATGAGCTCTGTTTACTTGTGCATGTGCATGGCGCTGCTTAAATGCTCCGATGTAGCTGGTTTGCCAGGTGTACAGGAAGCGTCCAGTACAGATGTGGTCTTTGTTCAATGGGAACAGTGCATTTGGCCCGGGGCTCCAGTGGGCTCTCCTCACAGCCCATTCACTTTATTTATATCCTGAATGCATTTATTCCCTTCACTATTGTGTGCATCTCCATCTTTAGTTTTCGGTTTTGATTTGCGTCTGATTTTAGGTCTAGCCTGATGATGATGCTTTATTGGCATTTGTACATAGATGGGTACAGTGAAATTCCTTGTTTTAAATTTTTTTTAAAAAGTACACGAGTCGCCACAAAGGCACCGACAAAGTTATAAAAAAGTACTCAACCCTTTTAGTTCAGTTTAGAGATACAGCACGGAAACAGGCCCTTCGGCCCACCAGGTCCACGCTGACCAGCGATCCCCGCACATTAACACTATCCTATACCCACTAGGGACAATTTTTACATTTACCAAGCCAATTAACCTACAAACCTGTACGTCTTTAGAGTGTGGGAGGAAACCGAAGATCTCGGAGAAAGCCCACGGGGAGAACGTACAAACTCCGTGCAGACGGCACTCATCCTCGTCGTCCGTGTCCCCCCCCCCTCCCCCCCCCCCCCCCCCCCCCACCCGCCACTCTGGGTTCCCCTTAGGGTCTTGAGACTTCGACCTCGGCCCAACATCTAGGGTCAGTCCGCGAGGGCTCCGACTCGACCTCAGGGCTACCATCTGACCACACTGGCTCTCCATGCTGAAGATAGACACAAGAAGCTGGAGTAACTCAGCGGGACAGGCAGCATCTGTGGAGAGAAAGGAATGGGTGACGTTTCAGGTCGAGTCCCTTCTCCAGACACATTTCATGCTGGCTTGTCCTGTCCGCTGTTCCCGAGGGAGCCTTGGGCTTAGCCTTGGGCTTAGCATGGACATAGAGACATAGAACAGAACAGTGCAGGAACAGCTTTTCGGTGCACAATGTCTGTGCCAAATATGACGCCAAGTTAAACCGATCCCAGCTGCCTGCACGTCATCTATATCCCTCTATTCCTTGCACTTCCATGTGCCTAACTAAAAAACCTCTTCAACACCACTTTCGTAACTGTCTCCACCGCCAACTTAGGCAATGCGTTCCAGTCCCCCACTGCTCTGTGTCAAAGAAAATCTTACCCAGAAAATCTCCATCGAACATTCCCTCTTTCGCCTCATGGCTGTGCGCTCTAGTGGTGAACATTTCCCCCCTGGGAGGGGGGGGGGGGGGCGGGGGGGAAAGAAAGGTTCTGACTGTCTACCCTATCTAGCTTTAGATATAGTTTTAGGTTGGGAGTTAGAGCATGGAAACTGGATCTTCACCGCTCCAACCCCACGCTGACCATCGATCACCTGTTCACACTGGCTCTGTGTTGCCCCACTTTCCCCATCCACGCTGGGGCCAATTTATGGAGCCCAATTAACCTACAAACCCCCAAGTCTTTGGGGAAGTGGGAGGGAACCAGAGCACACGGCGGAAACCCACGCCGTCACAGGCAGAACGTGCAAACTCCACACAGACAACATGAGGGGTCAGGATCAAACCCGTGTCTGTGGCGCTGTGAGGCAATGGCTCTACCAGCTGCGCCACTGTGCTGCACCTTCCACTTAAATGCGACTAAAATGCATTTTAACTAAGAAGACGTTTAATAAATTGTACTCAGGACTAGCTTGTTTAAGAAGTAGCTGCCTCACATTTGATTGTGTTGCGTCAAGGCAGTCTTGCTCAGCCTGCAGAGCGGAGCCCGGCTGGTGCGAGCACTGCATAGTTCTGCAGGTCAAGACGGTGGCTGGACATCATCAGAGTTCGGCCAGCGGTAGAGCTGCTGCCCTACAGTGCGCCAGAGACCGGGGGTTCGATCCTGACTACAGGTGCTGCCTGTACGGAGTTTGTACGTTCTCCCCCTGACCACGTGCATTTCTTCGCGGTGTTCTGGCTTTTTCCCCACACTCCAAAGACGTACAGATTTGTAGGTTAATTGTCTTCGGTAAAATTGTAAATTGTCCCTAGCGTGTGAGGGTAGGATAGTATTGGTGTGTGGGGTAATCGTGGGCTTGGTGGACCGAAGGGCCTGTATCCGCGCTGTATCTCTAAAGTCCAAAGCCTTTGTGCAAGGGATGCATCGCAGCTTGGTTTGGCAACAGCTCGGCCCAACTTGTGGATGTAACCCAGTCCATTGGACCAGACTCCCTATCATTGATTCCATCTACACTACATTGCCTTGGAAAACCAGCCAATATAATCAAGGAATTGTCCCACCCGATCATGCCTCCTGTGTTTTTATCTCCGGGCTTGTTCCAACCCTCTGGCTATCAAAGCCCTCCCTCATCTGTGTCCACCTATTATCAGCCGTGCTTTGTCAAGCCCTCCTTATTTGAACTTTCTTCTCTCTCCTGCAACCCTCTACCCCACACAATCAGTCTGAACAAGGGTTTCGACCCCAAACGTCACTGATCCAGATTCTCCAGAGATGCTGCCTGAACCGCTGAGTTACTCCAGCACTTTGTGTCCTCTTTCTCCCTCCAAACCAGGGGTGCCAAACACATTTTAGGTCACGGGCAAAATGCGGCTTCATGCGGGCCGGATCAGTTGTGCGGGCGCGAATGTCAGTCAGCCAGCCCGAGCCCAACTGGAGCTCAGCGCCACCATCTTGCCTGTTTGACAGCGGTTGCCGGGGGCAGTCATCCCCTTGGAAACTGCGGGCCAATAACGGAGCGGAGGACGTGAGCGCCCTTCCTGCCGGCGCAGCAGGCGGCACAGACAGCGGTGGGAGAGAGAGAGAGAGAGAGAGAGAGAGAGAGAGAGAGAGAGAGAGAGAGAGAGAGAGAGAGAGAGAGAGAGAGGTCGTGTTTTCTTCTCAGCTCTGCAGTTGAGAAGGATTGGAGCAGCCTTTCCAGGATTTTGCCGTTGGAGAGGGCACAGACCCAGGGGGGCTTCATAGTTCAACTTATTGTTGGGCTGTTGAAGCTTTTCTCTGGTCTGGGGAGCCTCCATCTGTGTGAAGATTCCTGAGTTTCTCCACATTGTCGAGGGTGCGGTTGGCGTTGGCGGATTGCCAAGAGTGCCTGTGATCTCAGTGGGCTGAAGTTGTGCGGTGTCTTTGTCGTTTTTGGCTCCGCTTCTCTGCCCTAAAGTCATTTTGTCAGTGCGGCTGCCTGGCTTAATGTGAAGAAGGTACTTTTGCGTCCAGCGCGACTGGGATCGAGTTTCCCGTAAGCTGCTCTTGGCTGTGGACGAACCTGGGGACTTTCCTGCTTCAGCTGGAGGTTTCTGTTTTCTGCTGCCTGTCTTTGACTGTGACTGTCTCTGGGACTTAACTTGGAGCTGTGCTGCTGAGGGGCTTGGAGCTGGTTTGTGCCTCTGTGAGGATGGCGATGGAAGGGGCGCGGCCGAAGGTCCGGACCTACGCAGCGACGGCATCAGTGGCGGGTGCGAGGCCATCTGAGCTTGAGCCTCATGTTGACTTGGATGGGGACAGTTTTGGTATTTCTGTTCAAACTGGGCCTATGATGTCTAGGGGGGTAATTACGAAGGCCATGAATGAACTTCTTGGGAGGGGGGCTATTGTCTCTTCTGAGCTCGAAAGGGGAAAGGTGGAGATGATACTTAAGACCCGGGAGTGTGTGGCCCGAGCGTTGGAGGAGGGGATCTCAGTGGGGGGGGTCCACGTACAGGTGGATCCGTGGGTATCCAGGGTGAGACCGGTTCTCCTGCGGAGCTGCCCCACTTATTTTTCGGATGCAGTGCTTATTCCACACCTGTCCAAGTTCGGGGAGGTGCGGTCTAAGTGCTTTAGGCTCTTGCATCCTGGGGGGGACCCGGAGGAAAAAGGGGTCTTCAGTTTCAAGAGGAGGGTGTTCATGAAGGTGGGTGAGGGGGATGGTGCCGAGGGGAGTTTTGAGGTGGTGCATAAGGGGGTACCCAGAACCGTGCGTTGGAGTTGGGGAAAGGCACGGTGTCATGCGTGCGGCGAATTTGGACATCTCCGTAGGGAGTGTCTTTTTCGCGGGGGCACTGCTAGAGGTTCTAGTGCAGTGGCCCAGGAAAGCGCTGCTGGCCCATCTGGGGTGGCTGGTCAAACCTCAGCGGCGCGGGGTGGTACTGCTGACCCGGCTGAGGTTGCCAGTTCTGCCTTGGTGACCCGGGGCGGCAGTGCTAAGCCTTCTGGGTCCAGAGGTTCCGCTTTGGGGACCCTGGGCAGTGAGAGCCCAAGCCCCCCACGTCCCCTACGTCTTGCGCCTGTGGCGGTGGATGGAGGTGGGGCGCAGGAGGAGGGGAGTGTTGAGGGGGGGTTTTGGGAGAAGCAGGGGAAGCATAATAAGAAGAAGGAGAGGGATAGGGCTGCCCGAGCGAAGAAAGTGCAATCGGGTGAGTTTGGCTCCAGTGTGGTGCAGACTGCACCTGCTGGGGCCCAGGGGGGAGTTGTGGTGGCTCGGAAGGGGGGAAAGAAGTCTAAACGTGTGGGTGGCAAAGTGGTTGGGGGTAATGTGGAGGCGGATGACCCTTCCCTTATGGAGGTTACCGCACCTCCGCATGCGAGTGGGACTAAAAGGAGGCATTTGCCTGGTGAAGAGGAGGAAGGGCGTGGGTCCAGAGCGAAGGGGATGTCTTTCTCCGAGCTTTCCACCACTGAGGTGGCTGAAAGTGGTCTTGACCCGGTGTCTTCTGGGTCGGTGGTTGGGCCTTCTCTTCATGGATCTACAGCGGGTGTCACCGGACTGGGTGCTGAAGTTGATTCCGGTGGAGTTGTGTCCACGGCGGGAGTCTGTCCCTTCATCTCAGGGGCCCTCTGAGGGAGTTATCTCGGCGGATGCTGTGGTTAGCTCCCTTGGGTGTGTACCCTCTGGGTCGGATGAGGTCCCCTCGTTTCAGAGGCCTACTGAGGGTGCTAGCACGGTAGATGACGTGGTTGGCTCCTCTGGTAGTGTGCCCTCTGTGACGGGGGATGGGCAGAGTCAGGCTGAGGGGGGAGTTTCGGGGGTGTTGTCGTTCAAGTCTGTGCTCCATATCAGTGCCAGTGGAGGTGCTGGGGGGCGGGATGCCTCACCGGATGAGTTGTCTGGGGTGAGGTTAATGGCAGGTGGTGATTCTCTGGGTGATGCCTGTGGAGAGGGCACTCTGGATGATGTGGAGGTCAGGGCTGTTATGGGACGTGATCCTCTTTCAGACTCCGAGGGTGCCAGTGTTCCACAGGCCCTGGGGATGCCTCTTGTTGTTGCTTCCCCAGGCCCAGAGGAGGAGGGTGATGGTAGCGTGCAGGAGCCCAGCCATTCAGAGGGCTGCGAGTCTCAGGTAGGGGTGTTGGGACCCACCCCCAGCATTGATCCGGGTGGTCGTGTCATGGCTGTGGAGGAGGATAGCGATGCGGCCAGTGGGGGGGGCTCAGAGAGTGTTGTGTCAGACAGTTCTGGTCTTTCTGAGGTTGTTGATTCAGGTGCGAGCGGGTTGGCTGAGAGCCCAGACTCCAAGGCCGTGTCTGAGGCGAAGCTTATTGTTGAGGTGCGAGAGTTCTTAAAAATAAGTCGTGCTCCCAAAACATTATGGTGGGCCGTTACAAGGAGATGGGAGGATTGGCCAGAAGTGCGGGAGAGTCTCGAGGCTATCCTTAGTAACAAGGATAGTGGTCTTTCTGACTCGGATTTGGGGCAGTTTCGGGGTTTGTTGAAGGTCCTCAGAAAAGGACCTCCTGTGACTACAGGGAGTGTGAGGGTCACAATCTAATGTGTCTACACATTCACAGTAGCTACATTAAATTTAAATGGGAGTAGAGCGAGTTTTCGAAGATTTCAGCTCTTATCAGCCCTAAGGGAGGGGAGATTTGCAGTTTGTTATCTGCAAGAGACACATACCGTTGCTAGTGATGAACCTACCTGGCAACTGGAGTGGGAAGGGAGGGTTTATATGAGCCATCTCAGCTCAAATTCGAGTGGGGTGGCTTTTCTGTTGGCCCCAAATTTTCTGCCAAGCATTTTAAAAGTGCAGGAAGTGGTGCCAGGACGTTTGCTCCATCTGGCCGTGAGCCTGGATGGCATGCCGTTGCATTTCATTAACGTGTATGCCCCTAGCTCCGGCACGATGCAGGCCGGCCTGCTTCGGGAGGTGAATGCTCTGTTGGGCACTATTGATAGGGGAGAGTGTGTCTTCCTTGGTGGGGACTTTAATTGCACACTTGAGGTGCGGGACCGTTCTGGTACTCAGTGTGCGCCTGCTGTAGCGAAGAAGCTGAGAGGCTTGATTGACTCCTTTGAGTTGGTTGATGTTTGGAGGGACCTTCACCCTGATTCCACTGCTTTTTCGCGGAGGTCTGAGGGCGGTGGTTCCCGCATTGATCGGTTTTATATTTCCCGAGCGTTTGTTTCCCGTGTCTCAGCGGCCTCAATGCGGCTGGTGCCGTGCTCGGACCATTGTCTGGTGCGTGTGGATTTCAATCCAGCGTGCGCTCGGGCTGGGTCCGCGTACTGGCACTTTAACAACAGGCTGCTGGAGGACCGGTGTTTCCGGGAGTCATTCACTCGGTTTTGGGTGAAGTGGAGAGAGAGGCAGAGGTGCTTCTCTTCCCTTAGGCAGTGGTGGGATGTGGGTAAAGCTCACATCCGTCTCTTTTGTAAGGAATATACATGGGGGTCGACTGGGAGGCGGGACTCAGCGGTCGAGAAGCTGGAGAGGGAGATACAGGACGCCGAGTCTCGCCTGGGTCAGTTTGGTGAAGACTCCAGCGAATGGGGAGAGTTTCAGAGGAAGAAGGAGGTTTTGAGGAGTCTGCTGCTTGAGCGATCTCGAGGCGCTTATGTGAGGTCTCGGGTCCAGATGCTGCACGAGCTGGACCGAGGGTCGCCTTTCTTTTTCTCTTTGGAGAAGGGGCGGGGAGCTCGAAAACAGCTCGTGGAGTTGCTTGCAGATGACGGCTCCTCTGTCACTGATCCAGAGAGGATTAATGCCTTGGTTAGGTCCTTTTATGGGACCCTGTTCTCTGCGGAAGGATTCAGTGTGGAGGCTCAGCAAGATCTGTGGGAGGGTCTACCGACCGTAGATAGGGGGGAGGCTGATCTTCTTGATGGCCCCTTATCTTTGGAGGAGTTGACTCGCGCCTTGCATCAGCTCAGGAGGGGTAAGTCCCCCGGGCTGGATGGGTTGACGGTGGAGTTTGTTAGAGCATTCTGGGACATCCTAGGGGGTGACTATATGTTGGTTTTGGGGGAGAGCCTGGCGACTGGAGTGATGCCTCTCTCGTGGCGTAGGACGGTTGTTGTCTTGCTGCCTAAGAAGGGCGAACTCCGTTTGTTGAAGAACTGGCGTCCAGTCTCTCTCCTTTGCACAGAATATAAAATTTTTGCACGGGCAATGGCAAATCGCCTGGGCTCCGTGCTGCATCAAGTGATTCATCCTGATCAATCTTATACAGTCCCTGGCCGGTCCATCCAGGATAACATCCACCTGGTTAGGGACCTGATTCATTTAGTCCAGGGTACTGGTGAGTCAGCTGCTTTTCTGTCTCTTGATCAGGAGAAGGCTTTTGATAGGGTAGAGCATGAATACCTATTTGGGACGTTGCAAGCGTTTGGGTTTGGACCACACTTCGTGGCCCGGGTCCGGCTTTTGTACGCTGCTGCGGAGTGTCTTGTAAAGGTTAATGGCGCGGTGCTATCTCCTTTTCATTTTGGGAGGGGGGTCCGCCAGGGGTGCCCTATGTCGGGCCAGTTGTATTCGGTCTGTGTGGAGCCGTTCCTGTGTCTTCTTCGGAGGAGGTTGACAGGCCTGGCCCTACCTGGCCCGCGGGTTGAGGTGATTCTATCGGCGTATGCCGATGACGTACTTCTTATGTTCACTGATCCTGGTGACCTGCGGAGGATGCGTGACTGCCAGGAGATATTCTCGGCTGCATCTTCTGCTAGGATTAACTGGAGTAAGTGCTCTGGACTTTTGGTGGGTCAGTGGCGGGTAGACTCCCTGCCGGAGGAGATGGCATTGTATGCG
This sequence comes from Raja brachyura, assembly GCA_963514005.1. The sequence continues at coordinate 114,721,417 of OY740785.1, forward strand.
TGGAGTACCACGCACCTCCTCTATCTGGGGGTGTACCTGAGTCCCACTGAGGATGTTTGGCCGGCAAACTGGCAAGAGTTGGAGACGAAGGTGGTTGCTCGGCTGGGGCGCTGGTCAGGCCTGCTTGGAGTTCTCTCCTTTCGGGGGAGGGTGCTGGTCATAAACCAGCTGGTGGCCTCTATGTTATGGTACCGGCTGGCTACTCTTGTCCCGCCCTCTATATTTGTAACTGCTATACAGAAGAAGCTGGTGGATTTCTTTTGGGGAAATAGGAAGCATTGGATTTCCGCGGCGGTCCTGAGTCTTCCGTTAGAGGAGGGCGGCCAGTCCTTGGTGTGCGTGCGCACCCAGGTGGCGGCTCTCCGTCTCAGGACTCTGCGGAGATACATGTATGTAGAGAACCCTCCCAGATGGCACGCTCTGGCCACGTATTTTTTTCGTCAGGGTCGTTGCCTAAGGGGGGTCTCGCGGCTCCCGGTGGCGGGTGTCAGTCGACCCGCCCTAAGGGGCTTGCCTGTTTTCTATAGGGATGTGTTAAGAGTGAGGAATTTGGTGGTGTTCAGCCAGAGTGTTGTTCCACGAGGAGAGGGGGATGTTGTGGTTGCGGGTGTGGCTGGTCCTCATCCTGTCATGGTGGTTGTCGAGGAAAGGCGCGAGCCTAGAGTGGTTCAGATAGAGCTTACCCCTGCTCCGTCAGATCTGCTCATCGGGCCTAGGCTTCGGGATATTTCTCGGCCTCCGGCTCCGCATAATCTGAGCTGCCTTTCTGAGATGACCAGCATGCCATTTTGTGATGCAAGGAGACGCGCACTGTACAGGATGCTCCTGCACATTCTGAACCACCGTGCCTTCGTCTCCCGTCCTGACTCACCATGGAGGACGGTGTTACCATCCGAAGGCGGCGGGGGGCCCCAGTGGGGGTCCTTCTATAAGGGAGTTGTACCCCTTTATATTGGGGACCTGGGGTGGAGAGTGCTGCATGGAGCGGTGGTTTGTAATAAACTTTTGAGTCGGTTCACGGGCTCGTCTGCCGCATGTATTTTCTGCGGAGAGGAGGAGACCGTATTCCATGTGTATGTGGAGTGTGTGAGGTTACTGCCCCTGTACCAATATCTGAAGGGGTTGTTCCTCAAGTTCTGGCTGCATTTTAGCCCCACAATCCTGGTGTTTGGACACAAGGCGGGGAGTGGGGAGAGCCGAGTGTGGGGGGGGGACTTACCTGTCGGTTTGCTCCTTGGCCTGGCCAAGATGGCCATTCGTGGGTCCAGGCAGCGGGCGGTCGACGGTCTGGCGAGAGTCGGCTGCCTGCCCCTCTTTCGGGCCTACGTCCGTGCACGTGTGTCCCTGGAGAGGGAACACGCGGTGTTCACGGGGACTCTGGAGGCCTTCCGTCAGCGCTGGTCGCCGCGTGGGGTTGAGGCGATTATAAATGAATGTACTGCTTTACTACAATGATCTGTTCATTATAGTGTGATTTTTGATTGTGTTTTGATGTGTTGTATTTTATGATTTGTGTTGAATAAAGTTTTTGAAATGGGAAAAAAAAAAAAAAAAAAAAAAAAAGAGAGAGAGAGAGAGAGCGGCGAGAGAGAGTGGCAGCCGCATAGATGCATAATAAATGGTCATGAATATACTTTTTTTCCCCCCAAAAATCATCCCGCGGAACCTTCCCCATTCCCTGATTCCTGGGGTGTCAGGACTGTCTTATGAACAAAGACTGCATAGACTCGGTTTATACTCTCTAGAATTTAGGAGATTGAGAGGGAATCTTATAGAAACTTACAAAATTCTTAAGGGGTTGGACAGGCTAGATGCAGGAAGATTGTTCCCAATGTTGGGGAGGTCCAGGACAAGGGGTCACAGCTTAAGGATAAGGGGGAAATCCTTTAGGACCGAGATGAGAAGGACTTTTTTCACACAGAGAGTGGTGGGTCTCTGGAACTCTCTGCCACAGAGGGTAGTTGAGGCCAGTTCATTGGCTATATTTAAGAGGGAGTTAGATGTGGCCCTTGTGGCTAAGGGGATCAGAGGGTATGGAGAGAAGGCAGGTACGGGATACTGAGTTGGATGATCAGCCATGATCATATTGAATGGCGGTACAGGCTCGAAGGGCCGAATGGCCTACTCCTGCACCTAATTTCTATGTTTCTATCCAATTTTTCCTTCCAAAGTAAGTAATTTTGCATTTTCCACTTAATTCTCCTCCTGTCAACTTCATGCCCGCTCAGTTAACCATCTCCACCTGTTTAGTTTTGAGATACAGCATGGACACAAGCCCTTTGGCCGGCCGACTCCAAACCAATGATCACCCATACGCTCGTTCTATCCCACACACTAGAGATGATTTACAGGAGCCAATTGACCCACAAACCCGCATGTATTTGGAGTGTGGGAGGAAACCGGAGTACCCGGAGAAAACCCACGCGGTCACAGGGAGAACGTACAGATAGCACCTTAGTCGGGATTGAGCCCGGGTCTCTAGTGCTCTAAAGGGCCTGTCCCACTTGGCGGTCATTTGCGCGCCATTTACACGACCTCGTAATCGCGTTGAGACGCACAGGTAGCGTGTGGACTGCGCGGGTCGGTCGCATGGAGAAGTGCGGAGGGGTATGGAGTTGCGCGCGGTATCGCGCGGGCGCTCCAGGATTGTAGGGCACAAAATCTTTGCACGCCTCCGACATGACGTATCGCGTGCGCACGCGGCTGTATTGCGGTCGCACGCGGGCGTCCTGACCTCGTCCGTGTTGCGCATGGTGACATCACCGTGCGTGACTGTGCGCCGCCCATACGGACGGCCCGCCTTTTACACGTCATAGATATAAGCACGCGCGATTTTAAAATTTGCACAGTTTCTTATAGAAAACGACGTGGTGAACACCAAAATACACTAAACCGGAAAGTGAATTGATGCTTCAATTCCAATGACTGCTTCTGCCCCTGGATTGTGGGTAAGGAAGAGGTTAAAAAGACAAATGTTGTATCGCCTACAGCTGGATGAACGGATTACATGAGAAGGGGTGCAGTTGGTAGAAACGGAAGAGCAAATCAGATAAAGCGCTACAAAATGGAGGAGTAACAGCGGGACCGGCAGCATCTCTGTAGAGAGAAGGAATGGATGATGTTTCGGGTTGAACCTCTTCTTCATTCTGAAGAAGGGTCTCGATCCGAAACGTTATCCATTCCTCTCCAGATATGCTGCCTGTCCCGCCAAGTTGCATAATAAATGGTCGTGAATATACTTTTTCCCCCCCAAAAATCATCCCGCGGATCGGATAGGACCCCTTCACGGGCCGCGTCTGGCCCGCAGGTCGGTAGTTTGACAGCCCTGCTCCAAACCTTCCCCATTCCCTGATTCCTGGGGTGTCAGGACTGTCTTATGAACAAAGACTGCATAGACTCGGTTTATACTCTCTAGAATTTAGGAGATTGAGAGGGGATCTTATAGAAACTTACAAAATTCTTAAGGGGTTGGACAGGCTAGATGCAGGACGATTGTTCCCGATGCTGGGGAGGTCCAGGACAAGGGGTCACAGCTTAAGGATAAGGGGGAAATCCTTTAGGACCGAGATGAGAAGGACTTTTTTCACACAGAGAGTGGTGGGTAAGGAAGCATTTTGTGCCTATCTTCAATTTAAACCAGCATGTGCACTTCCTTCCTACAGATTAATTTGGTCTACAGCTTGCTACTTTTCATTCACCTCTTTTTTTTGAATAGGGGCATTACATCCGCAGTTTTCCAATTGCTAGCACCATTCAAGAAACGGGAACATTTTAGAAAATCACCATAAATATCATAAACTGGGTAAATATCATAAACTGGCGACTCAAATGACGTCACGGGCTCCAGACGGCTGTGCTGACGCATGAAGACGCGGGCGACTGTCGCGCGCCAGTCACGACCGGCCTGTCGCGTAAATGACGGCGGCAACGCTACCGCTGTGCCACTGTGTGCCGTCCTTCTAGGATCTGAATCTTGAGCGCAAATGGCATTGATGCTGAGGAATTAGTGGTCGGGTCAACGAGCGGGTTTGTCGGAAGCAGATTTTGCACTTTGAGGTGTGGTGAACGTTTAAACTTACTTTACACGGCGAACTACTTGACCGTGGAATGTGTGCGGAGGAATGTGTAACGCACGCGGGCAGAGCAGAGCAGTGGAATGGAGACCGGGTTGGTTTTTTGCAAAGATTGAACACAATAACTGGGCTTCCCTGTCAGCTAAACTTAGTCACCGCAGGTAACGTGATAGTGAGAATGGATCAGGCAGATGGAAGTGTAAGCACACTGCGGTTTTAGAAATATGCAACTGTTCCACGATGCTAGTAATTATGTCTCCCAATCAACCACAGATCTTGTACAGCAGTTTAGTTTTAGAGAAACAGTGCAGAAACAGGCACTTCAGCCCTCCGAGTCCTCCCCGACCAGCGATCCTCACGCATTAACACTATCCTACACACTATGGACAATTTACGATTATACCAAGCCAATGAACCTACAAACCTGTACGTATGTCTTTGGAGTGTGGGAGGAAACCAGAGATCCTGGAGAGACAATAGACAATAGGTGCAGGAGTTGCCCATTCGGCACCACAATTCAATGTGATCATGGCTGATCATCCCCAATCAGTACCCCGTTCCTGCCTTCTCCCCATATTCCCTGACTCCGCTATCTTTAAGAGCCCTACCTATAATCATATAACAATAACCATATAACAATTACAGCACGGAAACAGGCCTTCTCGGCCTTTCCAGTCCGTGCCGACCATTTATTTTCCCCTAGTCCCATCTACCTGCACTCAGACCATACCCCTCCATTCCCTTCCCGTCCATATACCTATCCACTTTACTTTTAAATGTTAAAATCGATCCTGCCTCCACCATTTCTGCAGGAAGGTCATTCCACACAACCACCACTCTCTGAGTAAAGAAGTTCCCCCTCATGTTACCCCTAAACCTCTGTCCCTTAATTACCTCTTGAAAGTATCCAGAGAACCGGCCTCCACCACCCTCTGAGGCAGAGAATTCCACAGACTCACAACTCTCTGTGTGAAAAAGAACCCAGGCAGGTCACGGGGAGAACGTACAAACTCCGTTCAGACAGCACCTGTAGTCAGGATCGAACCCGGGTCTCTGGCGGTGTAAGACAGCAACTCTACCGCTGCGCCACCGTGCCGCCCATGCCCATTGGGTGTTTAAAACAACAAATTAATGATTATCTGCGGGTATATTTGTACTAAAAAATAATGGGCACAAATATTTCAATGGTAGTTTGTTCAAATGTATGCACTGTATTTTACTGCTGAAGGGGAAAGGATCTATGACATTTATTTAATAAAAAGGTAAAGAAGAATGATGCATGGTTAGAATATGACATTGGGGACCAGGTGCAGAATGGCAGCATCTTCGGTGCATATTTGGTGTCAGAATTCAAACAGTCGCTGCCTCCCAGCTCCGGAGACCCGGGTTCCATCCTGACTACGCCAGCTGCCTGTACGCAGTTTGCACCTTCTCCCCGCGACCGCGTGGGTTTTCTCCGGATGCTCCCGTTTCCTCCCACGTCCCGAAGTTGTATTGGTTTGTAGGTTGAAGATAAACAAAAAAAACTGGAGTAACTCAGCGGGTCAGACGGGAGCAAAGGAATAGGCGATGTTTCGGGTCGAGACCCTTACACAGACCTTCGGTTTTAACCAGCATCTGCAGTTCCGTCCTACACATTGGGTTTGTAGGTTAATTCCTCCCACATGCCAAAGACGTGCGGGTTTGTAGGTTAATTGGCCCTATGTAAATTGCCTCTAGTGTATAGGGAGTGGAGACGAAAGTGGGGATAACTTAGAACTGGAGTGAACGTGTGATCGATGGTCAGCGTGGGCTTGGTGGGACCAAGAGCCTGTTTCCCTGCGGTATCTTTTGATCAATCAAAACTTTCTGTGCTATAGAATGGAAAACCTAGAGAAACGGGAGAGAGAGAGACACAAAAAGCTGGAGTAACTGGAATGGACTCAAGTCTGAAGAAGGGTCTCGACCCGAAACGTCGCCCATTGCTTCTCTCCACAGATGCTGCCTGTCCCGCTGAGTTACTCCAGCATTCTATGTCTATCTTCGGGTTTAAAACCAGCAGCTGCAGTTCCTTCCAACAGAGAGAAATGGAAAAAGGATGTAAGAGAAAGCTAGTCACGGTGAAATGAAACACAAGCCAGTCTAACGGCGAGCAGGGTTGGGAGTGTGGGGTGGGGAGGCGACTGCCTTTGTGTGCCCTTTATAGAACAGATGTGCTCTCAGTAGAGTGCCGCGCATCCTCTTGAATGTAAAGCTTTCCAGCAACTTAAACTGTAGACTGTAAAGTGAGCCTGGAATATGATATCGGCCTATCGTATGCACTGCGATCAATATCTTCTAGTATTTCATAATGGTACATCACAGACATCTAAAGGAACAATGTATGAGGTTAACTGAATCGTTGAAAAGGTACTACTGTGGCAGAGATATTTTGACACGGAATAATAGAAGGAGCTGGAAGGAAGTTACATACCTGGGAGTTCACATGATATTTCTTGCAATTTATTTACGTAATTCAAATCCTGAGATTTTATTACAGCTTTAAATTCCATCCTGTGTATCTGTTTGAGTTTTAAAACATTGATACGATAGCTAAGAAGGCACGCCAACGCCTCTACTTCCTGAGTAGACTGGGGAAATTCGACATGTCTCCAGCGACTCTCACAAACTCCTACAGATGCATCACAGACAGTGTACTGTTGGGCTGCATCGCAGTTCCTTCCAGTTTGGGAACAGCTCTGCCCAAGGCCGCAAGAAATTGCAGGGAGTTGTAGAGGTAGCCCAGTCCATCACACAGACCAGATTCCCCACCATTGACTCCAACTGCACTGGCATAGAAACATAGACAGTAGGTGCAGGAGTAGGCCACATTGAGTAGCCAGCACCACCATTCAATATGATCATGGCTGATCATCCAAAATCAGTACCCCGTTCCTGCTTTCTCCCCATATCCCCTGATTCTGTTAACGTTAAGAGCTATAACAAACTCTCTCTTGAATACATCCAGTGAATTGGCCTCCCCGGCCGTCTGTGGCAGAGAATTCCACAGATTCTCAACTCTCTGTCGAAAGAACGTTTTTCCTCGTTTCACTCTTAAATGGCCTACCCCTTAATCTTAAACGGCGACCCCTTCGGAAAAGCAGCCAACATAATCAAAGACGAGTCCCACTCCAGTCATTCTTTCTTCTCCCTGCTACATCTGGCTGAAGATGCCACCTTGAGAGTACAAAACACCATGGAGTCACAGAGTCACACAGCGTGGAAAAAGAGCCTACGACCCACTGAGTCCACGCCGGCCAGCGATCCCTGCACACTAGCAGTATCAAACGCACCAGCGACAATTTACAATTTTTGCCAAAGCCAATGAACCAACAAACCTGTATGTCTACGGACTGTAGGAGAAAACCGGAGAAGGCCGATTAGGAAAAGGGGAGATGCAACGAGACCTGGGTGTCATGGTACACCAGTCATTGAAGGTAGGCATGCAGGTGCAGCAGGCAGTGAAGAAAGCGAATGGTATGTTGGCATTCATAGCAAAAGGATTTGAGTACAAGAGCAGGGAGGTTCTACTGCAGTTGTACAGGGTCTTGGTGAGACCACACCTGGAGTATTGCGTACAGTTTTGGTCTCCTAATCTGAGGAAAGACATTATTGCCATAGAGGGAGTACAGAGAAGGTTCACCAGACTAATTCCTGGGATGACTTCCATATGAAGAAAGACTGGATAGAGTCGACTTGTACTCGCTGGAATTTAGAAGATTGAGGGGGGATCTTATAGAGACTTACGAAATTCTTAAGGGGTTGGACAGGCTAGATGCAGGTAGATTGTTCCCGATGTTGGGGAAGTCCAGAACAAGGGGTCACAGTTTAAGGATAAGGGGGAAGTCTTTTAGGACCGAGATGAGAAAATCATTTTTCACACAGAGAGTGGTGAATCTGTGGAATTCTCTGCCAGAGAAGGTAGTTGAGGCCAGTTCATTGGCTATATTTAAGAGGGAGTTAGATGTGGCTCTTGTGGCTAAAGGGATCAGGGGGTATGGAGAGAAGGCAGGTACAGGATACTGAGTTGGATGATCAGCCGTGATCATATTGAATGGCGGTGCAGGCTCGAAGGGCCGAATGGCCTACTCCTGCACCTATTTTCTATGATTCTATGTCTATGTTTCTAAAATCCATGCGGTCATAGGGAGAATGTACAAACTCCACACAGACAGCACCCGTAGTCAGGATTGAACCCAGGTCTCTGGCACTGCAAGGCAGCATCTCATCAGTGGTGGCACCGTGCCGCCCCATCTGTTTGGATAGCATGTCGGGTGGATAAAGGGCCTGTTGCAAGAGTCAAAAGTGTTTTGTCTCGGACGGGACAATGAAATTGTTACTTGCTGCAGCACCACAGAATATGTGAATATATAAACATAATACATAATGGGGGGGAAAAAAGGAAAAGTTTAATAAATAACAAATATAGTGCAAATATCATATAATAATATAGTCTTTTGCAGTTCAGAGCTCAGAGCTTATTCGATATTGTGGTTAATAGCCTGCTGGCTGCGGGGAAGAAGCTGTTCCTGAACCTGAACGATACAGTTTTAGGCTCCTGTACCTTCTTCCTGATGGCAGTGGTGAGATGAGTGTGTGGCCAGGATGGTGTGGGTCCTTGATGATTTTGGCTGCCTTTTTGAGGCAGCGACTGCGATAGATCCGTGTGACGGTGGGGAGGTCAAATGCTGATTTTTCAATTTATTTAAAAAAAACTAATTGATTCGACCTTTTCACTGTTCCTCGGTACACCTGACAATAATAAACCAGACTAAACCTAGTTGGTACTCTGCAGCTATCCTCTTCTTTCACATTGTTTTTGTGGTTCCCTGTTGTTCATTGTTCCATACATGGAGATCAAGGGCAGCACGGTGGCTGTACAGTAGAGTCGCTGCCTCACAGCTCCAGAGACCCGGGTACACCCTGCCTATGGGTGCTGTCTGTACGGAGTTTGTACGTTCTTCGCGCGACTGTGTGGGTTTTCTCCGGGTGCTCCGGTTCCCTCCCACAGTCCAAAGACGTACATGTTTGTAGGTTAAATTCTTGGCTTTTGATGAAATTGTAAATTGTCCCTAGTGTGTGTAGGATAGTGCTAGTGTGCGGTGATTGCTGGTCGGTGCAGACTCGGTGGGCCAAAGGGCCTGTTTCTGCGCTGTATCTCCAAACTGAACTAAACCAAATACTAATAGGAATTCTTAACGGAACCCATTTTCTAAGCATTGGTGGATAGTGCAGGGTGCTATTCATTGAGAATTGCACTTACTGGCAGGGAATAGAGGGTAAAAAAGAGCAATTATTACATTGAAAATGTTGTAACTTGACTTGAGTGTGTAAGAGAGAGTTGCTACGTTAAAGGTCGAATCAATGAGAGTATATATTTTTTTAACATAAATTGAAAAATCAGCATGTAAACAGGCCCTTTATCCACCCTACAAACCTGCACGTCTTTGAGATGTTTGGGGGGGATAACCAGAGCACCCGGAGATAACCCACGCGGACGCAGGGGAGAACATACAAACTCCGTACAGACAGCACCTGAGAGCAGGATCAAACCCGGGTGTGTGATGCTGTGAGGCAGCAACTATACCAGATACACCACCGTGATGCCCTTGTTCTGTGGATGGTTGTAATAGTGAACTCCTTCTGTCATTGGAATGGATGGGAAGGTTTCAGTTTCTCAGTTCCTTGTCTACGTTGGCTGCTTGAAAGACAGATGATTAAAATTGGCTTCAGGGCACCGGGGTTAAAAACGGAGGTGGATCGATCAGCCAGGAACAATATACTGATTTTGGATGATCAGCCATGAACAGCCGTGATTTAAAATGCTGGAGTAACTCAGCGGGGCAAGCAGCATCTCTTGGGAGAAGGAATAGGCGACATTTTGGATCGGGATCCTTCTTCAGATGAGTCTGAAGAAGGGACCTGACCAGAAACATCACCTATCCTTTTCCTCCAGAAATGCTGCCTGATACCGTGTGCGGACGAGAAGCCAAAGCGAAGAAGTGGAAGCCATGATACTGAACGGAAACGACGGCGAAAAGCCAAATAACCGAACGGGCATGATGCCTAAAAGCCAAATAACCGTAATGGCCCGACGTCGAAAGGACACGAACCCGAACGGACTCCACGCTGAAAGGACAATGCACAGAAAGGACATGACGTCAAAAAGCCGCCGAACGGGATGGCGTCTCCAGGGATGGGATTTGTCAGCGATTGGTCCATTTGTCCATCACATCACTGGCCGGGGGGGGGGGGATTTTTGATTTTCCTTCGCCGCTTTTGGACTTTCCTGAATATAAAATAAAACCCTGTGTGATTGGAACTTTCGGTCGATAATCCAAATTGATTCTATAGAAATTTACACCAACAGTAACACTTATATTTTGACTACCACAATACATACACCACCATGCACCTTGAAGGCCAGTGGTCCTTTGGGTGTGAATGACGAATCAAGAAGAAATATTACTGTTTTTGTCAAGAATATCTTACCTCCCCGAGTCGGTTCAGCGATGTGACAGTACTGGTCGTTTTGTGCTCGGCTATTTCCTTCGGGTTGGAAAAGTGGGTCAGTTGTAGAGAAAACCTTTATCAGATGCATTGGGTGGAGTGGGAGATTGCAACCTTCAGGTGGACCGCCCTGTTTTGACGAATGCAATCAACCTGGCGTGCACAAACAGAAGATCAAACAGAACAAGTTGTCACAACTTTAGGTAGTGCACGCCATACGCAAGAAGAAGAAATGCATTGGGCGAAATTAAACAAATTTCGGAGCCTACATTTGTCTGATCTAACCGACTGCATCAACTATATTCTGCTTTCCAACTGGAAATGCATTCCTGGTGATAGGGGAAATTGTAAAAAATATGCAGAATCAACAATGCCAACCATTTGCACGGGTTTGTAACTGAAGGTGCAGGGTACAAAGGCAAGGAGGTTGTGTTGAACTTCGTTAGAACATTGGTTTCATTAAGGCTGGGATATTAGGCACTGCACTGTACAGCACGAAAGCACAGCAGAGAGCGTAGACAAGATTTACTAGAACAATGTAGGAAGGAACTGCAGATGCTGGTTTACACCGAAGGTAGACGCAAATTGCTGGAGTAACTCAGCGGGACAGGCAGCATCTCTGGAGAGAAGGAATGGGTGACATTTCGGATCGAGCCCCTTCTTTGGTCTGAAGAAGGATTTCGACCCGAAACATTACCCATTCCTTCTCTCTGGGGATGCTGCTTTCCCGGCTGAGTTACTCCAGCAATTTGTGTCTATTTCTTTGAACAGTCCTGCGACATGGAACATTGGTTGCAATGCTGGAGAATGTCTTTTAGGAGGTGCGTAGGCTGAGAGTAGATTTGGTTCAAAATCATCGCGGGCAGAGGGATTAAGGTGAAACGGGTTGCACTGGAGTTTGGGCTGTTCGATCTAATGTTTTCATTTCATTGCACAGTATTTTTCTTTCCACTGTCTTCTACAATTTATGTATAATTTATGTTTTTGTGCATGTGTGCTGGCGATGCTGCTGCAAGCAAGTTTTTCATTGCTCCTGTACCTCAATACACTTGCGCATCCGAAAACAAACTAGACTTGTGAACTGGAAACCATAGACTTTAAGTGGGTTACACAAAAGGCTGGAGAAACTCAGCGGGTGCAGCAGCATCTAAGGAGCGAAGGAGATAGGCGACGTTTCGGGTCGAGACCCTTCCTGCTTCCTATAGACTTTAAGTGGTTGTCAAAAGAAACGGGGATGTCGTAAAGAAAAAACGTAATGAGTAACTAGGGTCTGAATCCAAAGCCTGACGAGGGAGAAGGAGCTTTAATCGGGTTTTTTATATGCGATTTGGTAAGCATCTGAACTGAAACAGGTTCCGGGAGATACATAAACAAGGCAGTAAATCGACTACTCTTACAGAAAGCATATGGACAGCAGACACTCCACCTCCCCCATCCCACCATCAGTCCAAACCGGTTACATAATTCCATACAACGCCTCCACGGGGTCTATATTCCACAGAGATACAAAGAGTACTTGTGAATAGACACAAAATGCTGGAGTAACTCAGCGAAAGTGAGGCGAACTTGGAGCGAAGTCTAAGGTAAGTTCGCCAGGACAGAGAAGGGCACACAGAGAGGGGCACAGAGGCACACACACACAGAGGGCCACGGAGCCACACACATAGAGGGTCACGGAGGCACCTACAGATAGGTTCACGGAGGCACGATGTCGGGGCGGTGTATAAACGTCGAGGCGACTGCGAGCCGACAAGCCTTGCCGCGTGGAATTTTTGGACATAGTCAGTTTATCGGAGCCCCGCGCGGTCTCGGGACGAACTCGGGACGAATTCCGCACGGCTCCGGCGATCGAAGTGGGACCGGCCCCGTGACGCCGGACGGCTCAAGCGACCACGTTAGGTCGCGCTAATCGCATGGAGTTGCATGCTGGTGGGACAGGCCCTTAAGACTGGTTGGAAAACTGGGGAGGGGAAGCAAGGGCTATTTGAAGTCACTTCAAATTTCCATGCTGTATCACACTGAGTTACTCCAGCATTTTGTGTTCATCTTTGGTTTAAGTCAACAACTGCAGTTCCTTTTTATTTCATTTAGTAAAATGGCTGTTGTGGTTTTGAAAAAAGTGCAGAGGAGTTCAAGAGTTTTCTGACCAACATTAAAACATTGATCAGAATTGCTAAAAGCGGTTTTGACTTCCAACCTATTGAGATTTGTGAGAGGTCTGTGTAAACTGGTCAGGCAACATCTGTGAAGGGAGGGAATCCACGTTGATTTGGTTCGGGACCCTTCCTTTCCCTCCGCAGATGCTGTCTGACCCACTGAGTTCCTCCACCAACACTACACCGGGTGGCACGGTGGCGCAGCGGTAGAGTTGCTGCCTTACAGCTCCGGAGACATGGGCTCATGGACTGTTTGCTCCACGTTACTGAGGGACACTAAAGAGGATGTTGCCAGGACCCGAGGGCCTGAGCTACAGGGAGAGGTTGAGTAGGCTGGGAATCCATTACTTGGAGCGTAGGAGGATGAGGGATTATCTCAGGGAGGTGTGTAAAATGACGGATGATCTTACAGAGGTGTATGAGAGGAATAGATCGGGTACGCACACAGTCTCTTGTCCAGAGTAGGGAAATCGAGGACCAGAGGTTGTAGGTTTAAGGTCATAAGTGATAGGAGCAGAATTAGGCCATTCGGCCCATCGTCTACTCCGCCATTCAATCATGGCGCATCTATCTCTCCCTCCTAACCCCATTCTCCTGCCTTCGCCCAATAAGCCCTGACACCCGTACTAATCAAGATTCTATCTATCTCTGTTTTAAAAATATTCATTGAATTGGCCTCCAAAGACGTCTGGCAAAGAATTCCACGGATTCGCCATCTGCTGACCTAAAGAAATTCCTTCTCATCTCCGTCCTAAAGGAACGTCCTTTAATTCTGAGGCTATGACCTAGACTCTCCCACTAATGCAAAACATTCTCTCCACATCCACTCTATACAAGCCAACTCACTATTTGGTAAGATTTCAATCAGGTTCTCCTCTTATTCTTCTAAACTCCAGCGGGTACAAGCCCAGTGCCATCAAACACTCATCATATGTTAACCCACTAATTCCTGGTATCATTCTTGTAAACCTCCTCTGGACCCCCTCCAAAGCCAGCACATCCACCCTCAGATATGGTGCCTGAAATTGCTGACCAGCGCCTTATAGAGCCTCACTTTACAGGGGAAAGATTGAATAGGAATTTGAGGGGTAACTCTTTTACACAAAGGGCAGTGGGTGTATGGAAAGAGCTGCCGGAGAAGGTAGTTGAGGCAGGGACTATCCCGATGTTTAAGAAACAGTTATACAGGTACATGGATAGGACAGGTTGAGAGAGATATGAGTCAAACATGGGCAGATGGGACATGTTGGCTTGTGTGGGCAAGTTGGGATGAGGGGCCTGTTTTCACACTGTATCACTAAGAGAAATTATTTTCACAGCGCTTTGGAAACACTGATCCTCATACTAGCAGGACTTTGCTAGCCTTTTGGTAGCTATTCTCAATAACCAGCGCCAGGCCTCTTGTGCAGGAAGGAACTGCAGATGCTGGTCTACACCAAAGATAGACACAAGGATTACTGGTCTTAATGACTACAGGTCTGTCGCAATGACCCCTGTAATCATGAAGACCCTTGAAAGACTTGCGCTGGCCCACCTGAAAAAGATCACAAGCCCCCTGCTGGACCCCCAATTGATCTGGGCCTGCACTTCATCCTCCAGCACCTACACCACCAGGGGACCTATGCGAGGATTTTGTTTGTTGATTTTATTCTGCATTCAGCACCATTGTGCCTGAGCTACACTCCAAACTCTCCCAGTTGACTGTGCCTGAACCCCTCTGTCGGTGGATCACCAGCTTCCTGACAGACAGGAAGCAGCATGTGAGGCTGGGAAAGCACACCTTGGACCGGATGACCCTCAGTATAGGAGCACCGCAAGGCTGCGTACGCTCTCCTCTCCTCTACTCTCTCTACACCAACGACTGCACCTCCACAGTCTCCTCTGTCAAGCTTCTCAAGTTTGCGGATGACACAACCCTGATTGGACTGATCCAGGATGGGGAGGAATCTGCCTACAGACAGGAAGTGTCACAGCTGGCGTCCTGGTGCCATCGCAACAACCTGGAGCTCGATGCTCTTAAGACAGTGGAATTCATTGTAGACTTTAGGAAAGCTCCCCCTCCCCTCCCCCCACTCACCATCAACAACACCACCACAGTCACATCTGTGGAGTCTTTTAAGTTCCTTGGAACCATCATCTCCAAGGACCTTAAATGGGGGGGCCACCGTCGACTCCACAGTCAAAAAGGCCCAACAGAGGTTGTACTTCCTGCGGCAGCTGAGAAAACACAATCTGCCCCAGGCAATGATGGTGTTGTTTTATACTGCCATCATGGAGTCTGTCCTCACCTTCTCCATCAGGGTCTGGTTTGGCTCAGCCACCAAGCACGACGCCTGGAGGCTGCAGCGAATCGTCCGATCAGCAGAGAAGGTTATTGGCTGCAACCTTCCCTCCATTGATGAACTGTACACTGCAAGGGCCAGGAAGTGAGCGGGCAAGATCATAGACATAGACATAGAACATAGAAAATAGGTGCAGGAGTAGGCCATTCGGCCCTTCGAGCCTGCACCGCCATTCAATGTGATCATGGCTGATCATCCAACTCAGTATCCCGCACCTGCCTTCTCTCCATACCCCCTGATCCCTTTAGCCACAAGTGCCACATCTAACGCCCTCTTAAATATAGCCAATGAACTGGCCTCAACTACCTTCTGTGGCAGAGAATTCCAGAGACTCACCACGTGTTGTTACTTGCGAGCAAATCATCTCTGACCCCTCTCACCCTGGCCACAAACTCCTTGAATCACTTCCCTCTGGAAGGCGACTCTGGACTGTCAAAGCTGCCACACACAGCCAGACATAAAAACAGCTTTTTTCCACGAGCAGTAACTCTACTCAACAGCCAAAAATCTGTAGCCTCCTTTTGCTCTGGTATTTCATTTAATTCTTCACATGTTTTAATTATAATGTTTTATTCTTAACCATATAACCATATAACAATTACAGCACGGAAACAGGCCATCTCGGCCCTTCAAGTCCGTGCCGAACAACTTTTTTCCCTTAGTCCCACCTGCCTGCACTCATACCATAACCCTCCATACCCTTCTCATCCATATGCCTATCCAATTTATTTTTAAATTATACCAACGAACCTGCCGCCACCACTTCCACTGGAAGCTCATTCCACACCGCTACCACTCTCTGAGTAAAGAAGTTCCCCCTCATGTTACCCCTAAACCTCGGTCCCTTAATTCTAAAGTCCTGTCCTCGTGTTTGAATCTTCCCTATTCTCAAAGGGAAAAGCTTGTCCACGTTAACTCTGTCTATCCCTCTCATCATTTTAAAGACCTCTATCAAGTCCCCCCTTAACCTTCTGCGCTCCAGAGAATAAAGACCTAACTTATTCAACCTATCTCTGTAACTTAGCTGTTGAAACCCAGGCAACATTCTAGTAAATCTCCTCTGTACCCTCTCTATTTTGAACTGTTTACTTAACTGTTGAACTTGAACTTAACTGTTTACTGTATATCGTGTTGTTACTTGCGAGCAAAGCACCTCCTTGTATGTATACATACTTGGCTAATAAACTGTATTCATTTCAATTTTCAATTGAAACTGTCGGAGTAACTCAGCAGGTCAGGCAGCATCTCTGGAGAGAAGGAATTTCTCGTTGTAATCTGGGTTGACAGATGAGTCGGTTGTACATGAAATGGTCAGTGACGTCAAGATGGTGACTTGACCTCCCTGCGATGTTTTTAGCCTGTGTCGGGGTGAAGTGGGTGGAAGAAGTAGAGAAGTCAAACAAAAGATTTCTCTCTGTCGGTTTTATACGGGGAGGGGACAGGCTCAGTAGTCGCTGACCTGCTGACCAGGTTAGTCAATCAATAACCTGGAAGCTAATTGCCAGAGAAGTTTATAGTTTTAGAGGTACAGCATGGAAACAGGCCCTTTGGCCACCGAGTCCGTGCCAACCAGCGATCCCCGCGCACTCGCTCCATCCTACGCACACTAGGGACAATTTACAATTTTTACCGAAGCCAATTAACCTACAAACCTGTACGTCTTTGGAGTGTGGGAGGAAACCGGAGCAGCCGGAGAAAACCCACGTGGTCACGGGGAGATCGTACACAATCCATGCAGACAGCACCCGTAGTCAGGATCAAACCCGGGTCTCTGGCGCCGTGAGGTAGCAACTCCACCGCTGCGCCACCGTGCCGCCCCCTTGATGTTCACAAGGTTTGGTGCAAATGCAACTGGGCTTTGCAGCAAGTGCAAAATTACTTCAGAAGCGTTGCCTTTCTTTGTGAATTGTGAGCGTGATGCAGATATTTGCGAGCAATTTGCCAGTTAATGTTAGGAACTCACCAACAACTACAGTTAGCTGCTTTGCTCAGTGGGCATGGGTATAATTGCCCTAAATCAGTGATTCAATGATACTCCCAGGCTGTAAGCACAGCATTAACTCGACTCTGAGCCATACGAACTCAATGATGAGTTTGATTCAATGACACTTTATTGTTACATGTACCTGGGTACAGTGAAATGCTTTGTTTTGCGTACAACCTGGTAAAATCGTACAGCAGATCGCACAAAGCGTCGCCACGTTCCTGGTGCCGACGGAGTTACAATAGTTCACCGAACAGTCCTGCCTCCTGCCTGCACGTGGCAGCAGGTGCCCCCCGCCCCGCTGGGTCCCTCTCCGTTCTCGCCACTCCCCACCCCGGCCGGGTCGCACCACCCACCTGGGTCTCCCCTTCGTTTCTTGGCGGCCCCCTCACAGCCAGATAGCGCCCACCAAACATTCCCATCTACTGCCTGCCTCCCGTGCCAAGTCTCCACCTTCGTTCTCGACGGTCTCCCCCCCCCCCCCCGTAAGCAGAAGAGTCCAGCGTTCTGTGTCTTTGCCCAAGGGAGTATGATCCATTGCACTGGTTAAAAGTACTCACAAGAGTAGTAACGCTGCTGAATCTGGCAGCTAAGCGAGTGTGAGATGCCCAGCTGTATTACACGTGCTCGGGTGCGAATATGCCGAGATTCCAAGTTATCAGTTTCCAGCAAATACAAAGAAAAGCCACAGGACAAAAGCAGCTACTGTCATGGTGACGGGGAGGGGCAGGTAGTTCTGGGCAAGGCGTGCGCTGGCTGGCGGTTTCTGGGCATTCCCTGCATTCCTCTCGTGTGCTCTGACGAGATGGGCAGCAAACACCTGTGGGTGGCTTCATCGACCCTAGAATCTGCAGTGACAACTCCAGAGCCCGTCAAACCATCCGCTGGTTTTGTGTCGGAAGGAACTGCCGATGCCAACTGGAATTCCCTCTCCGGACCAGTCGCGACTGCCCACGTTTGGCCCGCCATATCCCTCTAAACGTTTCATATCCATGGCCCGTACGTGGCGACTATTTGCATGCCTTGGGTGTGCACGCAAAATGTTTCACTGTGACTTGCCACATGTGACAATAAAGCATTCCGTTCCATTCTCGCCCAAGATGGCGCCGAACCCAGGCGACTATTTGCGTGCTAAAAGCCCTGTCGCACGGTACGAGTTCATTCAAAGAGCTCTCCTGAGTTTGCCCTGATTCGAACTCGGAGATTTACGGTAACGGCCACACGTCGGTACTCGGGGCTCTCGTGGACATTTTCCAACACGTTGAAAAATCTTCACGAGTCTTCCCGAGCTTACCTGCCTGTAGCAAGTCTTCCCGAGTACCTGCCGTTAGCGCTACGGGCCGCTAAGAGACGTCTCCGAGCCCCGACGTACCCACTACGTTAATTCTCCGTGCTTTTAAAACTAGGGAGAGCTCTTGAATGAGGTTGCATCGTGGGACAGGGCCATAACCACAGAAGCAGATCTGTAATCACACGTTGCAATCGCTCCACGCTCTTAAATCTCTACTCCTACAGTAACATTCCTTACTTTAAATATGATCGGTCTTTGCTGACTTTACCTCGCACTAAACGTTCTTCCCCTGTCATGTATCTGTAAACTATAAATTGCTCGAATGTAATCAAATATTGTCTTTCTGCATATTAGAAGGTAGATTAAAATGCTGGAGAAACTCAGCGGGTGAGGCAGCATCTATGGAGTGAAGGTATAGGTGATGTTTCGGTTCGAGACCTTTCTTCAGACTGATGTAGGGGTCGGGGGGGAGAGGGGCGTGAAGAAGAAAAGAAGAGGCGGAGACAGCGGGCTGTGGGAGAGCTGGGAAGGGGAGGGGAAGGTGGGAGAAAGCAAGGACTACCTGAAATTGGGGAAGTCAATATTCATACCGCTGGGGTGTAAACTACCCATGCGAAATATGAGGCGCTGCTCCTCGAATTTGCAGTGGGACAAACTCTGGCCATGGAGGAGGCCCAGGACAGAAAGGTCGGATTCGGAATGGGAGGGGGGGTTGAAGTGCTGGGCAACCGGAAGATCAGGTTGGTTATTGCGAACTGATGTTGGACGAAGCGATCGCAAGCCTACGCTTGGTCTCACCGATGCAGAGCAGTTGACGCCTAGAGCAGCGGATGCAATAGATAAGGTTGGAGGAGGTGCTGGTGAACCTCTGCCTCACCTAGGAAGACTTCTTGGGTACTTGGCTGGAGTCGAGGGGGGAGGTAAAACAACAAGTGTAGCATTTCCTGCAGTTGCAAGGGAAAGTACCAGGGGATGGGGTGGTTTGGGTGGGAAGGACAAATTGACCATGGAGTTACGGAGGGAGCGGTTCTCGAACAGAAACGTAATTTATTCCTTCACTCCATAGACGCAGCCTCACCCGCTGAGTTTCTCCAGCATTTTGGTCTACCTTCGATTTTTCCAGCATCTGCAGTTCTTTCTTAAGCAAACTGTTGGCATATTATATTATTTTGTCTAGATATTTCTGGCAGTATTATTTTGGAGACTTGAGGGCGGTCATTTGATTATAGAGGGGCGTAACATATGGGCTCAGAGGACAGGGAGTGATTCAGACCAGGTATACAAGGTGGAGAGTTCACAGTTCTCACCAGATGGGAGAGCAGAAAGTTACAGCTTGTATGAGAATGAGAACCTGGTATGTTCATCTCTTTGTTTGTACAACTACTTCAATAAAGAATCAATTAAACTGGAAATAACGACGGGCAGATCTGATCTTTTTAATCTGCGTAAGACCACTCCTACTTGCCTGTGTAGTAATGGCAGTGGAAAGTTAGACATCGGACAAGAAAGAAATTGCCATGACACGCTGTGTGGAAAAAGATCAGATCAGATTACCTTTATTGTTATTCAGACCTTTTGGTCTGAACGAAATTTCGTGCCTGCAGTCATACATATATTAAAAGCAACAAAAACACACAATAAACACAAATTTAACATTCACCACAGTGAGTTCACCAAACACCTCCTCACTGTGATGGAAAGCAAAAGTCTTTGTCTTTGTCTCTTCCCTCATTGTTCTCCCTCTGCGCTGAGGCGATCCAGGCCTCCGATGTTGTGACCCCGCCGGGTGTTTGTAAGTGAGTCAGTCCCGCGGCTGAATCCAGCTCCGCGAACGGGCCGGTTCAACTCCGCGGCCCGGGGCGGTCAAAGCTGCCGAAGCTGCCACCCTCCAGTCCAGCGGACGCAGCTGTTGTTGCGGGAGCTCCAGAAAACAGGTCACCAACCTGTGACCTGCGAGCTCCCGACGATGTAGTCCGCTGGGCCCACAGCTAGG
Source organism: Raja brachyura (assembly GCA_963514005.1). The sequence goes on from OY740785.1 coordinate 114,741,784, forward strand.
CCTCGGAAGCCGCGCCGCCACCGCCGCCGGAACGCCAGAACGCCGCCACAGCTCCAAGTGGGGCCACAGCTCCAAGTCGGGCCGCTGCCGCTACCGGAACGCCGGAGTGCCGCCACAGCTCCAAGTCAGGCCGCTGCTGCTGCCAGGTCGGGCCAGTCGGGCCACTGCCGCTGCTGGAACGCCGCCCGAGGCCGTCAGCTCCGAGGCCCCGAGGCCGTCAGCTCCGCCATTAGGCCTCAGCGCAGACGGAGACAGGGGACACGACAAGAAAAGGTCGTATCCCCCCGAACGAAGAGACTAAACCATGTTTTTCTCACCCCCCCCCACACTTACACAATCTAATAAACTAACTAAACTAAACTAAAACAGACATAAGTAAAACAATAACAAAAAGAAAAAACAGAAGGACTACAGGCGAGCTGCAGTTGCCAGGCAGCGCCGCCACCTCCGGTTGCCCTTCAGGTTCCTATAACATTTTCCGCCTCTCATTTTCAGACCTATTTCTTGATTGCCCTATCCTGGTGAAAAGACTTTGTGCATAAGACTCTTCTTCTTGCGTTTGAGGCAGCAGATGTCTGCAGCAGGGTGATGCCATCCGGTTTGACATCCGTAGGTGCCCATCCTGAAAACGGCCCACGCTCCAGGTCGGCGCCAAGCGCTGCTTCTGTCTCCTCCTACTTCCTTTCTTTTTTCCGTCCCCCCCCCCCGACATCAGTCTGAAGAAGGGTCTTGACACGAAACGTCGCCTATTCCTTCTCTCCATAGATGCCACCTCACCCACTGTGTTTCTCCAGCATTTTTTGTCTACTTTCGATTTTTCCAGCATCTGCATGCAGTTCCTTCTTAAACCTACAAACCTGTACGTCTATGGAGTGTGGGAGGAAACCGCAGATCCTGGAGAAAGGGGTCACAGGGAGAACGTACAAACTCCGTACAAACAGCACCCACAGTTAGGATGGAACCCGGGACTCTGGCACTGTAAGGCAGCAACTCTACCGCTGTGCCACCGTGATGCCCAATGTGTCAATTAGAATTTTAAAGAAGCATTAACAGCAGCAGGCTTGTCCACAAACTACTGCCGGCTGTGGAACCTGATACTCGGGATAATGAAGGGAATCGAGCTGAGGAGAATTTCAGTACAAAAAGTTAAAAACTTCATGTTTCTGGATATTGGCTGACATCTTTGTGGATGAGCACTGACCTGACAACATGTTGATGCCCAGGGTGCGGTTTGTTAAAAAGACCACCAGGGGCGCCAGGGAGATGGCAGCCCTGCCGGCAGTCTGTTCGTTTTTTCTTTCTTTTGTTATTTTTAGTTTGTTAAAAGTTTTGTTTTAATGTTCTTCGGTTTGTTTTATGGGGGGGGGGGGGGGAGGGGATCGGGGGAAACTTTTTCTCAAGTTCTTACCTTCCCGGAGATGTGATTAATTTTCGGATCACATTCTCCGGGCTCTGCGGCCTACCATCGATGGAACTGGAGGCCTCCTTGGACTGTCGTGAGCCCCACCGTGGGGCGAGGACTTAACATTGGTGCGGATCCCTTGCCTGGGATCACTCCCACCACGACCATCGTGGGCTTACCATCAAGGGCTCGCAGTCTCGGGTGAGGCTGAGTCGGGAGCTCCAAAGTCGCGGAAGTTTCAACCAGCCCCGACACGAGGTTCGATCGCCCGGCGCGGGGGGGCTGACATTCGGGAGCTGATCGCCTCGACGCGGGCGGCCCGAACGCCACCGGCTACGAGAGTCAAGATCGTCCCATCAACGGAGGGCTCGAGGCCCAGGACCGAGGAAGAACAAAAGAAAGGACTTGGACTTTATTTCGCCTTCCATCACAGTGAGGAATGTGCAGGAGTCACCGGTGGATGTTCAAGTTAAAATGTGTTTTTGAGTGATCTGTTGCTTTTAATTGTATGACTGACCTGGCCAATGAAATTCCTCGTATGTTGCAAAACATACTTGGCGAATAAAGTGTGATTTTGATTCTTATTAAAGGGGATAGAGTGAGGTTGCACGGAAACAGGTCCTTCAGCCTCATTCTGACGAAGGGTCTCGGCCCGAAATGTAACCCATTCCTTCTCTCCAGATATGCTGCCTGTCCCGCTGAGTTACTCCAACATTTTATGTCTATCTTCCCTTCAGCCCAATCTGTCCATGCCAACCAACATGTCCCATCTACGCCTGTGTTTGGCCCATATCCTTCCAAACCTATCCATGTACCTGTCCAATTGTCTTTTAAAGGAAATTCTTGCCATAAAGGGGGTTCAGAGAAGGTTCACCAGACTGATTCCTGGGATGTCAGGACTTTCATATGAAGAAAGACTGGATAGACTCGGCTTGTACTCACTGGAATTTAGAAGATTGAGGGGGGATCTTATAGAAACTTACAAAATTCTTAAGGGGTTGGACAAGCTAGATGCAGGAAGATTGTTCCCGATGTTGAGGGAAGTCCAGAACAAGGGGTCACAGTCTAAGGATAAGGGGGAATTCCTTTAGGACCGAGATGAGGAAAACATTTTTCACACAGAGTGGTGAGTCTCTGGAATTCTCTGCCACAGAAGGTAGTTGAGGCCAGTTCATTGGCTATATTTAAGAGGGAGTTAGATGTGGCCCTTGTGGCTAAAGGGATCAGGGGGTATGGAGAGAAGGCAGGTACAGGATACTGAGTTGGATGATCAGCCATGATCATATTGAATGGTGGTGCAGGCTCGAAGGGCCGAATGGCCTACTCCTGCACCTATTTTTCTATTTTCTATGTTTCTATTATAGTACATGCCTGAACTAACTCCTCTGGCAGCATATTCCATACACCCACCACCCTCTCTATAGAACAGTTACCCGTACCACGGTACACATTATAGTGAACTAAACTGAAACTAAAACCAAACAACTATTAAATCTTCCCTTCTCACCTTGAACCTATGTCCTCTAGTACTTGATTCCTTTCTTTGGGTATAAGGCTCTAAGGGATAGGTGTAGAATTAGGCCATTTAGCTCATCAAGTCTCATTCAATCATGGCTGATCTATCTCTCCCTCCTAACCCCATTCTCCTGCCTGCTCCCCATAACCTCTGACACCCGCACTAATCAAGACTCTGTGATGTAACATGGTTGTTTAGGTTTGGGTTTATTATTGTCATGTGTACAGAGGTACAGTGGAAAGCTTTGTTTTGCATGCTGTCATAACATATCAGATACACATTTGGGATCAGGGATTCTCAGCATGGAATCTGGGATCAGATTCCTTAGTCATCTGTTGCCGGCTCTGCTTTGTTCTGGTCTGTTCTTACATCAGGTTCCCTTCCCTCTACTTTCAGAATGAAGTGAGTATAGGAGCAAAGAGGTCCTTCTACAGTTGTACAGAGCCCTAGTAAGATCACACCTGGAGTATTGTGTGCAATTTTGGTCCCTTAATTTGAGGAAGGACATTCTTGCTATTGAGGGAGTGCAGTGTAGGTTCACAAGGTTAATTCCTGAGATGGCGGGACTGTCATATGCTGAGAGAATGGAGCAGTTGGGCTTGTACACTCTGGAGTTTAGATGGATGAGAGGGGATCTCATTGAAACAGATAGGATTATTAAGGGATGGGACAGGGTAGATGCAGGAAACATGTTCCTGATGTTTGGGGAGTCCAGAACCAGGGGCAACAGTTTAAGAATAAGGAGTAGGCCATTTAGAACGAAGATGAGGAAAAACTTTTTCACCCAGAGAATTGTAAATCTGTGGAATTCTCTGCCTCAGAAGCCAGTGGAGGCCAATTCTCTGGATGCTTTCTAGAGAGTTAGATAGAGCTCTTAAAGATTGCGGAGTCAGGGGATATGGGAAGAAGGCAGGAAGAGGGGTACCGATTGTGGATGATCAGCCATGATCACAATGAATGGCGGCGCTGGCTCGAAGGGCCGAATGGCCTAATCCTGCATCTGTTGTCTATTGTCTGAACCGAAACGTCACACATCCTTTTTCTCCAGAGATGCTGCCTGACCCGCTGAGTTACTCCAGCACTATGTATTATCTAGATCAGATAATACCATACATGAATACAATCATGTCAAACTCAAGCACAAGAGCACAGGGGATGATCCAGGGAGTGCAGAATATCCTTCTTCGCATGGAATCTGGGATTTAGGACACATTTATTCCTTCACAACACTTTTCATTTTATAGCGAGTGAGGCGGAAGTACTTTTGCATGTACAACGTCAGAAATGTTTGTAGTCAAATACTATTCACGCCAAGTAAATCCTGAATCGGTGGAGACAAGGAAATGCAGGTACTGGCATCTTGAGCAACACCCTTGGCTGTGGAGGCCAAGTCAACGGATATTTTTAAGGCAGGGATAGATAGATTCATGATTAGTACGGGTGTCGGGGGTTATGGGGAACAGGCTGGAGAATGGGGTTAAGAGAGAGAGAGATAGAAAGATAGATTGAATGGCAGAGTAGACTTGATGGGCCGAATGGCCTGATTCTACTTCTATCATTTATGAACATGAAAATCTGCTTCTGCCATGAAGATTCAAATGTAGTTCTGTCACTGAATTCACCATGACCTCTCCTCCATCTACATCTTTGGATTTCTTTGGCCACTCCGATCCCCCCTCCACATTCTCACTAGTACAGGCCAGATTATGCATGAGGGGAATTGATAGGGTAAATACACAGTCTTTTACTCAGAGTAGGACAATCAAGAACAAGAAGACAGGTTGTAGGTGGGAGGGGAACGATTTAATAGGAGCACGAAGGAACCAGCGGTTCGCGAGGGTGGCACGGTGGCGCAGCGGTAGAGTTGCTGCCTTACAGCGCTTGCAGCAACAGAGACTGGGGTTCGATCCTGACTGCGGGTGCTGTCTGTACGGAGTTTGCACGTTCTCCCCGTGACCTGCGTGGGTTTTCTCCGAGATCTTCTGTCTCCTCCCACAATCCAAAGACGTACAGGTTTGTAGGTTAATTGGCTTGGTATCATGTAAATTGTCCCTGCTGTGTGTTGGATAGTGTTAATGTGCGGGGATCGCTGGTCAGCACAGACTCGGTGGGCCGAAGGGCCTGTTTCTGCGCTGTATCTCTAAACTAAACTAAAACATGCACGTAGAGGGTTAAACACATAAACGGTGGATGTCTAATTTGCTCAGCTACGCTGCAATTGCTTCACCATTTCTAAATCACTAAATAGGCAGTGAAGGTTCAGACTGTAGCTCTCAGCTGTACAAGAAATGTAGCAGTGCGTGAACATAAATTATTCACAAGCAACTAGCAACCAAGCCAAGGCGGCATGATGGCACAGCGGTAGAGCTGCTGCCTCACAGTGCCAGAGACCCGGCTTCCATCATGTCCTCCAGTGCTGAGACTTGTACAAAGACGTACAACTTTGTAGGTTCATTGGCTTGGTAAAATTGTCCCGAGTATGCAGGATAGTGCTAGTGTGTGGTCGCTGGTTGGCAGGGACTCGGTGGGCCGAAGGGCCTGTATCCGCTCTGTATCTCTCAACACCAGCAAAACCAAGGAACTGATTGTGGACTTCGGAAGGGGTAGGATGGGTAGGATAAACACTGTCCCTTTTATATCAACGGGTTGATGGTGGAAAGGGGTAAGAACTTCCTGAGAAGATTACCGAGAGTCGGTTTGTCAAGGAGGACTCTCTCGAACTTCTACAGGTGCACAGTAGAGAGCATGCTGACCGGTTGCATCATGGCTTGGTTCCGCAACCTGAGCATCCAGGAGCAGAAAAGGCTGCAAAAGGTCGTAACCACTGCCCAGTCCATCATCGGCTCTGACCTCCCTACCATCGAGGGGATCTATCGCAGTCGCTGCCTCAAAAAGGCTGCCAGCATCATCAAGGACTCACGCCATCCTGGCCACACACTCATCTCTCCGCTGCCATCAGGTAGAAGGTACAGGAGCCTGAAATCTGCAACGTCCAGGTTTAGGAACAGCTTCTTCCCCGCAGTCATCAGACTATTAAACACAACTTCAAACAAACTATGAACTATAACAGCCTATTACACTTTATCTGTGTATTTATGTGTATATATATTCTATGGTATATGGACACACTGATCGGTTCTGTATTTATGACTACAATATTCTGTTGTGCTGCAGCAAGCAAGAATTTCATTGTCCTATCTGGGACACATGACAATAAACTCTCTTGACTCTTGACTTGAAGTCTCAACCTCTCTGACATGAAAAAATACACCGTTAGATATCCAGAAACTCATTCCTTACAAATTAGCATTCATGTTTGTTTAAAATTGATAAAAATCGACCATGGTTTACATTCTGGCATTGAATAAGATGTTTATTGACAGAAACGTGTTTCTGTGGCGGGTTTGCGGACAGCTGACCGATGTTTGGCTCCAGCCTTGGAACAATGCACAACCCTCCGGACAAAAATAGATCAAGTTGAATGCACAGATTCTAATCTAGAGCAGGGGAATGAAGGACCAGCGGACATCGGTTTATGGTGAGGGGTGGGGGGGGGGGGGAAGATTTAATAGGAAACTGAGGGGCAACTTTTACACTCCAGAGGGTGGTGGGTGTATGGAACGAGCTGCCAGAGGAGGTCGTATTTGGCAGGTACTATAACAACATTTAAGGTACACAAAAATGCTAGAGTAACTCAGCGGGTGAGGCAGCATCTCTGGAGCGAAGGAATAGGTGACGTTTCGGGTCGAGACCCTTCTTCAGACTGATGCGGGGGTAGGGGGGGGTGGGCTGGAAGAAGAAAGGAAGAGGCGGAGACAGTAGGCTGTGGGAGAGCTGGGGAGGGAAAGGAGGGAGAAAGCAAGAAATCGGAGGCTGAAGAAGGGTCTCGACCCGAAACCTCACGTATTCCTTCGCTCCATAGATGCTGCCTCACCCGCTGAGTTTCTCCAGCAATTTTTTCTACCTTCGATTTTTCCAGCATCTGCAGTTCTTTCTTAAACATAGCGACATTTAAAATGCATTTGGTCAGCTACATGAAACAAAGAACTCCAGATGCTGGTTTATACCAAAGTTAGACACAAAGTGCTGGAGTAACTCAGTGGGTCGGGTAGCATCTGAAGAAAGGTCCTGACCTGAAACGTCGCCCATCCCTTTTCTCCAGAGATGCTGCCTGATCTACTCCAGCATGTTCCTCCAGCACGTTGTATCTATCTTTGGACAGGTATATGGGTAGGAAAGACTTCGAGTGATGAGGACCAAATGCGGGCAAATTGGTCCCGCACACATGGGGCTTCTTGGGTGTAATGGACTAGTCGGGCCTGTTTCACTCTCTGACTCTATATCCAGGTCAATCTCAAGGAATGTTAACAATTAGCATTACCTCTCACACCCTCTCCACCACCAAAAATGTGGACAGGTACATGGATAGGGCAGGTTTAGAGGAATGAACAGGTGCCAACTACAGGCAGGTGGGACTAGTGTAGATGGGGATAGACACACAAAATGCTGGAGTAACTCAGCGGAACGGGCAGCATCTCTGGAGAGAAGGAATGGGTGATGTTTCCGGTCAACACCCTTCTTGGCATGTTGGTTGGCGCGGGTAAGTTGGGCTGAGGGACCTATTTCCATGCTGTATGACTACGACTATGTGGGGCTGATGGGCCTGTTTCTACCCATGACCAAAGACCACCACTGTCCCTTCTGATTAACCATATAAATCTCCTGGTTGGACCTAGTGACAGTCCAGACATTTTTTGGAGCAGAATGAAGGCCACTCAGCCCACCAAGTCTACTCCGCCATTCAATCACGGCTGATCTATCTCTCCCTCTGAACCCCATTCTCCTGCCTTCTCCCCATAACCCCGACTCCTGTACTAATCAAGAATCTGTCCATCTCCACCTTAAAAATACCCAATGACGTCCCCCACAGCCGCCTGTGGCAATGAATTCACCAGATTCACCACCCTCTGACTGAAGAAATTCCCCCATCTCCTTTCTGAAGGAGCATCATTTTATTCCGAGGCTGTGCCCTCTGGTCCTGTATTCAGCGTCTTCTCCGGCTCCAGTTGAGTCTGTATGTACTTTCCAAATAAAAGTTGTGGACTCTGAAGGTTTCCAATGCGACTTTGTAGGTCTGGTGAAACCTTGATGAAGAGTGTTGGAATGCAGCTTGGCAAGTGTTTTTTGTTCTTGCTGGTACAGAACATTTTGTTTCCTTGCATCCCAGAGCGTAACTGTTGATAGATGAAGTGGAGATCACCACAATGACTACGTCCAAGCAGGGGGATTGGTGTGGTTCATCACAATGGGTGGTGGGGAAAACAGAGGTAATGTTGTCCATTAGGAACTAATAGCCCTGTCCCACGGTGCGTGTTCATTCCAAGAGCTCTCCCGAGTTTAAAAAAAAATCACTCTTGGTAAGCATGGAGAATAGAAACATAGAAACATAGAAATTAGGTGCAGGAGTAGGCCATTCGGCCCTTTGAGCCTGCACCGCCATTCAATATAATCATGGCTGATCATCCAACTCAGTATCCCGTACCTGCCTTCTCTCCATACCCTCTGATCCCCTTAGCCACAAGGGCCACATCTAACTCCCTCTTAAATATAGCCAATGAACTGGCCTCAACTACCCTCTGTGGCAGAGAGTTCCAGAGACCCACCACTCTGTGTGTGAAAAAAGTCCTTCTCATCTCGGTCCTAAAGGATTTCCCCCTTATCCTTAAGCTGTGACCCCTTGTCCTGGACCTCCCCAACATTGGGAACAATCTTCCTGCATCTAGCCTGTCCAACCCCTTAAGAATTTTGTAAGTTTCTATAAGATCCCCTCTCAATCTCCTAAATTCTAGAGGGTATAAACCAAGTCTATCCAGTCTTTCTTCATTAAGTCCTGACATCCCAGGAATCAGTCTGGTGAACCTTCTCTGCACTCCCTCTATAGCAATAATGTCCTTCCACAGATTTGGAGACCAGAACTGTATGCAATACTCCAGGTGTGGTCTCACCAAGACCCTATACAACTGAAGTAGAACCTCCCTGCTCCTATACTCAAATCCTTTTGCTAAGAAAGCTAACATACCATTCGCTTTCTTCACTGCCTGCTGCACCTGCATGGCTACTTTCAATGACTGGTGTACCATGACACCCAGGTCTTGTTGCATCTCCCCTTTTCCTAATCGGCCACCATTTAGATAATAGTCTGCTTTCCTATTTTTGCCACCAAAGTGGATAACCTCACATTTATCCACATTATACTGCATCTGCCAAACATTTGCCCACTCACCCAGCCTATCCAAGTCACCTTGCAGTCTCCTAGCATCCTCCTCACAGCTAACACTTCCCCCCAGCTTAGTGTCATCCGCAAACTTGGAGATATTGCCTTCAATTCCCTCATCCAGATCATTAATGCATAATGAACGTAGCGGGTACGTCAGAGCTCGGGACGTCTCTTAGCGCTAACGGCAGGTACTTGAGAATACTCGCTAACGGCAGGTAAGCACGGGAAGACTCGTGAAGATTTTTCAACATAATGAAAAATGTCCACGAGAGCCCCGAGTACCGACGAGTGGCCATTACCGTAAATCTCCGAGTTCGAATCAGGGCAAACTCAGGAGAACTCTTGGAAAGAACTCGTACCTTGGGACAGGGTTTTAAGCAGTCAGTTAAAAAAGGAAACCAGAAGGGCAAGAAAGGGGACAGGATATAGCACTAGCAGATAACACTAAGGATATTGCCAAGAGATTTTATGTACGTAAAGGGAAAAAGGGTAACCAGAGAGAGAGTAGGACCCCTCCAAAATCAAAGTGGTCACCTCTGTGTGGAGCTACAGGAGATGGGCAAGGTCCTCAATGAGTATTTCTCAGTATTTACCGAGGAGAAAGACACAGGTCGGAGGAGCGTGTAGTAGTCACTGGAAGTGTCTTGAGAGCAGTCAGTGTTATGGTCACAGATGTGCTGAATGTGCTGACGTTGTACAAAGGTAGATAAATCTCCAAGGCCTGATCAGATGTGGCCGAGGACACTGTGGGAAGCTGGAGAGGAAATTGCAGGAATGTTGGCTGAGATTTATGAGTCGTCGAAAAATACAGTAATGAATTGGTTTCTCTGGAATGTCGGATATTGCAGGGAGACCTGATATATAACATTTTACATACTTCTATCAGGTCCCCCTGCAATATCCGGCATTCCAGAGAAACCAATCCATTACAGTATCCGCAAGGATATCCAGGATAATTGCACGGAACATTAACTGTTATCAATAACATCTAGACCATGTAGAGGCTTAGAATCGGAGTGTTTCAGCATGGAAACAGGCCCTTTGGCCAATTTCCCACAATACATGAGAACCTAGTGAGACCACACCTGGAGTATTGTGTGCAGTTTTGGTCCCCTAATTTGAAGAAGGACATTCTTGCTATTGAGGGAGTGCAGCGTAGGTTCACGAGGTTAATGCCCGGAATAATATAATAATACTTTATTGATCCCCTCAGGGAAATTCAGATGCCCAGAAGCCAACAACCAACAAACCCACACATTCAGAACAAAAACAGACAGAAAATACATAAAATACAATATGGACAATACCTGAAAGCAATAAATACTTAAAAATACCCTATAATTTGGCAGGATAGATTAGAGGGCTCGTCTAGGGAGGCTATTTGGGTGGAACTGAGAAGTGGGAACGGTGTAGCAACACTTTTAGGGGTGTATTATAGACCGCCAAATGGGGAGCGAGAATTGGAAGAGCAAATATGTAAGGAGATAGCAGATATTAGTAGTAAGCACAAGGTAGTGATTGTGGGAGATTTCAACTTTCCACACATAGACTTGGAAACACATTCTGTAAATGGGCTGGATGGTTTGGAGTTTGTAAAATGTGTGCAGGATAGTTTTTTGCAGCAATACATAGAGGTATCGACCAGAGAAGGGGCAGTGCTGGACTTCCTGTTAGGAAATGAGGCAGGTCAGGTGACGGAGGTATGCGTTGGTGAGCACTTCGGGACCAGTGATCACAATACCGTTAGTTTCAATATAATTATGGAGAGAGTCAGAACTGGACCTAGGGTTGAGATTTTGGTTGGAGAAAGGCTAACTTTGAGGGAATGCGTAAGGATTTAAAAGGAGAGAAATGGAGGACATTTAAAGGGGAAATTGTAAGAGTACAGAATCTTTATGTCCCTGTTCGGTTGAAAGGAAATAGTAAAAATTGGAAAGAGCCATGTTTTTCAAGAGAAATTGGACACTTGGTTCGAAAAAAGAGAGATATCTACAATAATTATAGGAGGCATGGAGTAAATGAGGTGCTAGAGGATTATAAAGAGTGTAAAAAGAATCTTAAGAAAGAAATTAGAAAAGCTAAAAGAAGATATGAGGTTGCTTTGGCAAGAAAGGTGAAAGTAAATCCAAAGGGTTTCTACAGCTATATTAATAACAAAAGGATAACAAGGGATATAATTGGTCCATTAGAGAGCCAGAATGGACAGCTATCTGCAGAGCCAAAAGAGAAGGGGGAGATATTGAACAATTTATTTTCTTCGGTATTCACTAAGGAGAAGGATATTGAACTCTGTGAGGTAAGGGAAAAAAGTAGAGTAGCTATGGAAACTATGAGATTCAAAGAAGAGGAAGTACTGACACTTTTGAAAAATATAAAAGTGGATAAGTCTCCAGGTCCTGACAGGATATTCCCTAGGACATTGAGGGAAGTTAGTGTAGAAATAGCAGGGGCTATGACAGAAATATTTCAAATGTCATTAGAAACGGGAATAGTCCCCGAGGATTGGCGTACTGCGCATGTTGTTCCATTGTTTAAAAAGGGTTCAAAGAATAAACCTAGCAATTATAGACCTGTTAGTTTGACGTCAGTGGTGGGCAAATTAATGGAAAGGATACTTAGAGATAATATATAAGCATCTGGATAAACAGGGTCTGATCAGGAACAGTCAACATGCATTTGTGCCTGGAAGGTCATGTTTGACAAACCTTCTTGAATTTTTTGAAGGGGTTACTAGGGAAATTGATGAGGGTAAAGCAGTGGATGTTGTCTATATGGATTTCAGTAAGGCCTTTGACAAGGTTCCCCATGGAAGGTTGGTTAAGAAGGTTCAATCTTTGGGTGTTAATGGCGGAGTAGCAAGATGGATTCAACAGTGGCTGAATGGGAGATGCCAGAGAGTAATGGTGGATGGCTGTTTGTCAGGTTGGAAGCCGGTGACCAGTGGGGTGCCTCAGGGATATGAGTTGGGTCCACTGTTGTTTGTCATGTACATCAATGATCTAGATGATGGGGTGGAAAGTTGGATAAGTAAGTATGCAGATGATACTAAGATAGGTGGTGCTGTGGATAATGAAGTAGATTTTCAAAGTCTACAGAGCGATTTGGGCCATTTGGAAGAGTGGGCTGAAAGATGGCAGATGGAGTTTAATGCTGATAAGTGTGAGGTGCTACATCTTGGCAGGACAAATCAAAATAGGACGTACATGGTAAATGGTAGGGAATTGAGGAATGCTGTGGAAGAGGGATCTAGGAATAACTGTGCATAGTTCCCTGAAGGTGGAATCGCATGTAGATAGGGTGGTAAAGAAAGCTTTTGGTGTGCTGGCCTTTATAAATCAGAGCATTGAATATAGGAGTAGGGAAGTAATGTTTAAATTGTACAAGGCATTGGTGAGACCAATTCTGGAGTATGGTGTACAATTTTGGTCGCCTAATTATAGGAAGGATGTCAACAAAATAGAGAGAGTACAGAGGAGATTTACTAGAATGTTGCCTGGGTTCCAGCAACTAAGTTACAGAGAAAGGTTGAACAAGTTAGGTCTTTATTCTTTGGGGCGCAGAAGGTTAAGGGGGGACTTGATTGAGGTCTTTAAAATGATGAAAGGGATAGACAGAGTTGACGTGGATAAGCTTTTCCCATTGAGGGTAGGGAAGATTCAAACAAGAGGGCATGACATGAGAATTAAGGGACAGAAGTTTAGGGGTAACATGAGGGGGAACTTCTCTACTCAGAGTGTGGTGGCTGTGTGGAATGATGTTCCAGCAGAAGTGGTGGAGGCAGGATCGATTTTAACATTTAAAAGTAAAGTGGATAGGTATATGGACGGGAAGGGAATGGAGGGGTATGGTCTGAGTGCAGGCAGATGGGACTAGGAGAAAATAAATGTTCGGCACGGACTGGAAGGGCCGAGAAGGCCTGTTTCCGTGCTGTAATTGTTATATGGTTATAATTAACTATTAAAAATGCAAAGCATCCCCATACAGCCTAGCGGTCAGTATTGTAAAATCTAATGGCTGCAGGGGTGAAGGATCTCCTGAACCGCTCCGTTCTACAGCGCAGGGAGAGGAGCCGGTTGTTGTTCCCTGTGCTCCTTTGACCCTCCAGAATTTCATGGAGGGGGTGACCGGAATTGGCGAGGATGACCTGCAACTTGCTCCTCATACGCCTCTCAAGCACATCCCCCACAGAGTCCACTACCCCCCCCCCCCAGCACTGAGCTAGCCCGTTTTACCAGCTTGACCAACTTCTTGCTGTTTTTAGCACTGATGTTGTTGCCCCAGTAGACAACAGCGTAGAAAATGACCCTTGCAACCACAGTCTAGTAGAACATGTACAGCATGTCATTGCGCACATTGAAGGATCTAAGCCTTCTGAGGAAAAAGAGTCTGCTCTGTCCTTTTTTGTTGAGGGCATCGGTGTTGACTGACCAGTCCGGTTTGTTATCAAGGTGCACTCCCAGATATTTATATGTCTGCGCCACCTCAATGTCAACCCCTATTGGGACTGTCATATGTGGATAGATTGGAGCGGCTGGGCTTGTATACTCTGGAAATTAAAAGGATGAGAGGGGATCTTATTGAAACATATAAGGTTATTAAGGGATTGGACACGCTAGAGGGAGGAAACATGTTCCCAATGTTGGGGGAGTCCAGAACCTGGGGCAACAGTTTAAGAATAAGGGGAAGGCCATTTAGAACGGAGATGAGGAAACACTTTTTCACCCAGGGAGTTGTGAATCTGTGGAATTCTCTGCCTCAGACGGCAGTGGAGGCCAATTCTCTGGATGCGTTCAAAGAGAGAGTTTGATCGAGCTCTTAAAGATAGCGGAGTGAGGGGATATGGGGAGAAGGCAGGAACTGGGTACTGATTGTGGATGATCAGCCATGATCACATTGAATGGCGGTGCTGGCTTGAAGGGCCGAATGGCTTACTCTTGCACCTATCGTCTATATTTTTATTTGTACACGTCTGATCTTGGCAGCATCAGGTTTTTCCAGCGTTACAAGGTAACTCGGTATTTGTCTGTGTCCGTCATGATCACCATGAATGGCGGTGCTGGCTCGAAGGGCCAAATGGCCTGCTCCTGCACCTATTGTCTATTGTCTAACATGTCGCATCTATACTTGTCCCACCTGCCTGCGTTTGGCCCATATCCCTCTAAACCCATCAAATCTGTCTAAATGTTTCGTAGAGAGGAAAAATCAAATACTAGAGGGGCATGTCTTTAAGGTGCGAGTGACAAAAGGAGATGTGGGGGTCAACGTTTTTCACGCCGAGAGTGGTGGATGCCTGGAACGTAATGCTAGGGGTGGTGCTGGGGGAGATATGGATAGATAAAAAATGGTCTAATGATAAGAGAGCACCTTCAGTTGCAGTGTTTAAGAAAGAACTGCAGATGCTGGTAAAATCAAAGGCAGACACAAAATGCTGGAGAAACTCAGCGAGTGAGGCAGCAGCTATGGAGAGAAGGAATTGGCGATGTTTCGGGTCGAGACCAAGACACAAAATGCTGGAGAAACTCAGCGGGTGAGGCAGCACCAAGGGTCTCGACCCGAAATGTCACCAATTCCTTTCTCCATAGATGCTGCCACACCCGCTGAGTTTCTCCGGTATTTTGTGAAGAGCAAGGTGACGTGCCTCAATGAATGTCGGCACTAACGCCTGTGGTGATGAAGTGCTTCGAGAGGTTGACCATGGCGCAAATCAACTCCTACCTCGACAAAAACCTGGACCCACTGCAGTTCGCTTACCGCCACCACAGATCAACGGTGGATGCGATCTCGCTGGCTCTCCAGTCCGCTTTGGACCACTTGGACAACAAAAACTCATATGTCAGGCTGTTATTCATCGATGACAGCTCGGCATTTAATACTATCATCCCCTCCAAGCTGGTTACCAAACTCGCAGAACTGAGTCTCTGCGCATCCCTCTGCAATTGGATCCTCGACTTCTTCATTCACAGACCACAGTCTGTTCGTATTGGTGGAAATGTGTCAGACTTGATAACAATCAGCTCAGGAGCACCTCAAGGCTGCGTGCTCAGCCCCCTGCTGCACTCTCTCTATACTCATGACTGCGTAGCCGGTCACAGTGCGAACTCCATCATCGAGTTTGCTGACGACACCGCTGTTGTGGGACGTATCACTGATGGGGATGAGTCGGAGTACAGGAGAGAGATCGAGCAACTGTCCATATGGTGCCAGCACAACAACCTGGCCCTCAACACCAGCAAAACCAAGGAACTGATTGTGGACTTTGGAAGGGGTAGGATGGGGACCCACAGTCCTGTTTATATCAACGGGTCGATGGTGGAAAGGGTCAAGAGCTTCAAATTCCTGGGCGTGCACATCTCTGAAGATCTTTCCTGGTCCGAGAACACTGATGCAATCATCAATTTTTGAATTGAATTGAATTGAATTGAATGCCTTTATTGTCATTCAGACCTTTCGGTCTGAACGAAATTTCGTGCCTGCAGTCATACCTATATAAAAACAACAATACCATACAATAAACACAAAATTAACATCCACCACAGTGTTCACCAAACACCTCCTCACTGGTGGAAGGCAAAAGTCTTAGGGTCTCTGTCTTTCTCCCCTCCTTATTCTCTCTCTGCGCTGAGGAGATCCAGGCCGCCGCCACCGCGGGAACGCCGGAACACCGCCACAGGGCCCGCCGCCGGAACGTCGCTGGAGCACCGCAGCTCCCGAAAGCCAGGCCGCCGCTGGAGCACCGCAGCTCCCGAAAGCCAGGCCGCCGCTGGAGCACCGCAGCTCCCGAAAGCCAGGCCGCCGCTGGAGCACCGCAGCTCCCGAAAGCCAGGCCGCCGCTGGAGCACCGCAGCTCCCGAAAGCCAGGCCGCCGCTGGAGCACCGCAGCTCCCGAAAGCCAGGCCGCCGCTGGAGCACCACAGCTCCCGAAAGCCAGGCCGCCGCTGGAGCACCGCAGCTCAGAGGGAGCCAGGTCGCCGCTGGAGCACCGCAGCTCCCGAAAGCCAGGCCGCCGCTGGAGCACCGCAGCTCCCGAAAGCCAGGCCGCCGCTGGAGCACCGCAGCTCCCGAAAGCCAGGCCGCCGCTGGAGCACCGCAGCTCCCGAAACCCAAGCCGCCGCTGGAGCACCACAGCTCCCGAAACCCAGGCCGCAGCTGGAGCACCGCAGCTCAGAGGGAGCCAGGTCGCCGCTGGAGCACCGCAGCTCAGAGGGAGCCAGGTCGTCGCTGGAGCACCGCAGCTCCCGAAACCCAGGCCGCCGCTGGAGCACCGCAGCTCCCGAAACCCAGGCCGCAGCTGGAGCACCGCAGCTCAGAGGGAGCCAGGTCGCCGCTGGAGCACCGCAGCTCAGAGGGAGCCAGGTCGTCGCTGGAGCACCACAGCTCAGAGGGAGCCAGGTTGCCGCTGGAGCACCGCAGCTCCCGAAACCCAGGTTGCCACTGGAGCACCGCAGCTCCCGAAACCCAGGTCGCCGCTGAAGCTCCGAAGGCCGTGCCGCCGCCGCTGGAAGCTGGAAGGCCGTCACCAGGGCCTCAGCACAGACGGAGACGGTGTCGGGGGACACGACAGGAAAAGTCGCATCCCCCCGAAGGGAGAGACTAAAACCCCGTTTCTCCCACCCTCCCCCCCCCCCCCACACATACACAACCCAACAAACCAAAAATAAACACCAAAAACAGGGACGAGGACAAAAATAAAATAAAAGACAGACGGACTGCAGGTGAGCCGCAGCTGCCAAGCAGCGCCGCCACTTCAACTTCAAGAAAGCTCACCAGCGCCTCTACGTCCTGCAGCATCATCAAAGACCCACACCATCCTGGCCACACACTCATCTCCCCGCTACCTTAAGGTTGAAGATACAGGAGCCTGAAGACTGCAACGACTAGGTTCAGGAATAGCTACTTCCCACAGCCATCAAGCTATTCAATCTGGCTCGGACAAAACTCTGATAACTAATGACCCATTATCTGTTATTTGCACTTTATTTGTTTATTTATTCATGTGTGTGTATATTTATATATGATATATGGACACACTGATCTGTTTTGTAGTAAATGCCTTCTATGTTCTGAATGCTCAAGCAAAGCAAGAATTTCGTTGTCCTATCAGACTTGAACTTGATGTTGTGTTTTATGGCTGTGCAGACCAATTTCCCTCCTGGGATAAATAAAGTTCTATCGTATCGTCTTAGTATTATGTTCAGCACAGACATTATGGGCTGAAGGGCCTGTTCTTGTGCCTACTGTTCTATGTTCTATATACTGCACTATTATGAAATGCTCTATTCCAAGAACGTAGCACAGTTCAGCACAGGAACGGGCCCTTCGGCCCACAGTGTCAGCGCCAAACTTTGCCTCTCTCATCGTAAAGCTATGCCATCTCGCCTTTGACATTTCCACCCTGGGGGAAAAAGGTTGTGACCGTCTCGCCCCGGGGTCGGCAACCTACCGCCCCGCGGCCGAATGCGGCCCGTAACCCAAAATCATCTGGCCCACAGGCAGATTTGTTTTTCCCCGTAATCTGGCTGTACTGCATCCTGCGCAAAGCCGCCGGCAGGGCCGCGCACTTTCTATGAACACGTTTTAAAAAGAACTGGAAAAATCGAAGGTAGACAAAAATGCTGGAGAAATTCAGCGGGTGAGACATGCAAGGATTGCATGAGGCTGCCTCACCCGCTGAGTTTCCTCAGCATGTTTGTCTGTCTTCTGTGAACACGTGATTTGATGCCTGCCATCCGGGGCGGGATGGGGGCGGGATGTCAGGACTTTCATATGAGGAAAGACTGGATAGACTCAGCTTGTACTCGCTGGAATTTAGAAGATTGAGGGGAGAATCTTATAGAAACTTACAAAATTCTTAAGGGGTTGGACAAGCTAGATGCTGGAAGATTGTTCCCGATGTTGGGGGAGTCCAGAACAAGGGGTCACTGTCTAAGGATAAGGGGGAATTCCTTTAGGACCGAGATGAGGAAAACATTCTTTACACAGAGAGTGGTGAGCCTCTGGAATTCTCTGGCACAGAAGGTAGTTGAGGCCAGTTCATTGGCTATATTTAAGAGGGCATTAGATGTGGCCCTTGTGGCTAAAGGGATAAGGGGGTATGGAGAGAAGGCAGGTACGGGATACTGAGTTGGATGATCAGCCATGATCACATTGAATGGCGGTGCAGGCTCGAAGGGCCGAAAGGCCTACTCCTGCACCAATTTTTCTATGTTTCTATGTGTGTATCTTTGGTGTAAACCAGCATCTGCAGTTCCTCCCTACAGAAGTGGCTTTGTGGAAGGAAGTGGATGTTAGCGGTGGCAGACTGGAGACCTGTGATTGAATGTTGTGCCTCAGGGATCGGTGCTGGGCCCATTGCTGTTTGTGCTTCATATCAATGATTTAGATGAGCAAGTGCAACGGATGATTAGTAAGTTTGCAGGTAACACGAAAGTGGGTGAGATCGTAAAAAGTCAGTGTGAAAAAGATCCATCTTCTAGATGAGCTGGGATGCATCCTCAGTGATGTGACCTGGGGTCATCGGGTGTTTCAGGTCTCACAACATCAGACACCCTCGCCCAGGCGACCCAGCCGGGGTTGATCAGGCCCCGACTTGCGTCCCAGCAGCAACCGCCCACGGATCAGCCATCTTAATAACTACTCTGCAGGGGGTTGGGAGACTCTAGTGCGTGGAGGGACTGGGCTCTGTGGGGTGAGTCCTGGCCTGGCTCCTCCTGCGTCTCACCAGGTTCAAGGTCTGTGCATACGCTGCACCTCTTTCTCCTTCTCCGAGCATTTCATTCTCGCCTGATGGATTTTTAGGCCACGGTGGTTCATCGTAGCTTTATTGGGTGTCTTTCCCACGAATGAATGAGAAAAGCAGCATCTTGATCAAGTGGGCTGAGGAACGGTTAATGGAGTTTAATGCAGATGAGGGTGAGGTGTTTCATTTTGGGGAGTCAAACCTGAGCAGGACATTCAGGGTGAATGATAGGGGTCTGAGAGAGTGTTGTACAGCAGGGGGATCTAGTTGCGCAACCCTCCTTATCTCCAGAGATGCTGCCTCATCCGCTGAGTTACTCCACCTTTTCGTGTCAAACTGCTGATTAGAGAAGCTGGGATTTAGTTTAGTTTAGAGATGCAGTGCGGAAACAGGCCCTTCAGCCCACCGTGTCCGAGCCAACCACCGGTCCCCGTTACACTAGCACTATCCGACACACGCTAAGTACAATTTACAATATTTACCAAAGAAAATGAACCATTTTATCGGGATGCATCATAGCAAGGTTTGAGAACAGCTCCTCCAAGACCGCAAGAAATTTCAGGGAATTGTGGACCATCACACAAACCAACCTTTCTTCCATTGACTCCATCTGCACCTCACGCTGCCTCGGCAAGGCCAGCAGCATCATCAAGGACCAGTCGCACCCTGGCCACTCCCTCTTGTCCCCTCTCCCATCAGTCAAAAGGTACAGAAGTGTGAAAACGCACACCTCTAGATTCAGGGACAGTTTCTTCACAGCAATTATCAGGCAGCTGAACCATCCGACCACAATTAGAGCAGTCCGGAACTACTATCTACGTCAATGGAGACCCTTGAACTATCTGTGATCGGACTTTATCTTGCACTGCACATAATTCACGTCATTCCTTTGGTCATGTAACTGTACACTGTGGATGCTCGATTGTAATCATGTATAGTCTTTCCGCTGACTGGATGGCACACAGTACTGATGATACTATCGTGTATGAAGCGAACTTCGGGGGCTGATCAGATATATCCGAGGACATGGTGGGAAACGAGAGAGGAAATTGCAGGAGCCCTGTTTGAAATTTACGAGTCGTCCTTAAATACAAGAGAGGTGCCGGAAGACGGGAGGGTGGCAAATATTGTGCCTCTTTTCAAGAAGGGCTGCAGGGAAAACGCTGGGAACTATAGGCCGGTGAACTTAACATCTGTCATTAGAAAGTTACTCAAGAGTATTCTGAGGGATAGGTTATACAGGCATTAGGATGGGCAAGGGCTGATTAGGGATAGCCAGCATGGTTTTGTACGTGGGAGGTCGTGATTGGGTTTCGATGAGGTCGATGAGGGCAGAGCTGTAGATGTGTACATGGATTTCAGTAAGGCATTCGACAAGGTTTTGCATGGTAGGCTGCTCTGGAAGATTAGATCGCATGGGATCCAAGGAGAGATAGCTGAATGGATAGAAAATTGGCTCCATGGAAGGAAGCAGAGGGTGATGGTGGAAGGTGGCTTCTCGAACTGGAGGCCTGTGACTAGTGGTGTGCCTCAGGGTTCGGTGCTGGGCCCGTTACTGTTTGTCATCTATATCAATGATTTGGATGAGAACATACAGGGCAAGATTAGCAAGTTTGCTGATGATACAAAAGTGAGTGGTTTTGCAGAAAGTGAAGACGTCTAACAAGGGCATCACCTACACAGTGAATGGTAGGCCTCTGGGGAGTGTTGTGGAGCAGAGGGATCTAGGAGTACAGGTGCATGGTTCCTTGAAGGTCGAGTCGCAGGTCAAAAAGGCATTTGGCACATTGGCCTTCATCAATCAGAGTATTGAGTATAGAAGTTGGGAGGTGCTGTTGCAGTTGTACAAGACGTTGGTGAGACCGCATTTAGAATATTGTGTTCAGTTCTGGGCACCATGTTGTAGGAAAGATATTGTCAAGCTTGAAAGGGTTCAGAGAAGATTTACGAGGATGTTGCCGGGACTAGAGCGTGTGAGCTATAGGGAGAGGTTGAGTAGGCTGGGTCTCTATTCCATAGAGCGCAGGAGGATGAGGGGTGATCTTATACAGGTGTATAAAATCATGAGAGGAATAGATCGGGTAGACGTACAGAGTCTCTTGCCCAGAGTAGGCAAATCGAGAATCAGAGCACATAGGTTCAGGTGAAGGGGAAAAGATTTAATATGAATCTGAGGGGTAACTTTTTCACACACAGGGTGATGGGTGTATGGAATAAGCTGCCAGAGGAGGTAGTTGAGGATGGGACTATTCCAAAGTTTAAAAAAACAGTTAGACAGTTACATGGATAGGACAAGTTTGGAGGGATATGGACCAAGCGCAGGCAGGTGGGACTAGTATAACGGGGACATTGTTGGCCGGTGTGGGCAAGTTGAGCCAAAGGGCTTGTTTCCACACTGTATCACTCTGTGACTCTATGACAGTAAAAGCTAAAACCTTGGTACACATGACAATAATAAACTTAATCTAAAATATATCAGTGAATCACTATTTATATGAAATAAATGATCATTTTTGAATTGTGCATTGCACTTGATGGAAGTATATCATTTTAGGAGAGGCATAGACAGGGTAGACAGTCAGAACCTCTTCTCCATGGTGGAAACATATGTCACTAGACCTCCAGCATGGTGGAGCAGGGAGGCACGGTGGCGCAGTGGTAGAGTTGCAGCGAATGCAGCTCCGGAGACCCGGGTTCGATCCTGACTCCGGGTGCTTACTGTACGGAGTCTGTACGTTCTCCCCGTGACGTGCATGGGTTTTCTCTGAGATCTTCGGTTTTCTCCCACACCCCAAAGACGTACAGGTTTGTAGGTTAATTGGCATGGTAAATGTAAAAAATTCCCCAGTGAGTATAGGATAGTGTGAATGTGCGGGGATCGCTGGTTGGCGCGGAGCCAGTGGGCCGAAAGGGCCTGTTTCCGCGCTGTATCTCTAAACTAAGCTAAGAACTAAACTAAATTACACGGTGTGCTGGGCAAGTTCTTTTACACCGTGAGTGGTGGGGGCCTGGAACACGCTGCCAGGGGTGATAGACAATAGGTGCAGGAGTAGGCCATTCGGCCTTTCGAGCCTGCACCGCCATTCAATGTGATCATGGCTGATCGTCCCCAATCACTATCCCGTTGGTGGTGGCAGATACGGTTGTGATGTTTAAGAAGCTTTTAGATAGACACATGGAAGTGCAGGGCATAGAGGGATCAGGTACAGGTAGATGAGACCAGTTTAACTTGGCATCAGGTGTAGAAAGGAACTGTAGATGCTGGTTTATACGGAAGATAGACACAAAGTGCTGGAGTAACTCAGCAGGTCAGACAGCATCTCTGGAGAAAGAGGATGCGTGAAAGGACACATCCTTCTGAAGTGACTCATCCTTTTTCCCCGGAGATGCTGCCTGACTCGCTGAGTTACTCCAGCACTTGGTGTCTAACTTGGCATCATGTTTGGCACAAACACTGTGGGCCGAAGCACCTGTTGTAGTCGCAGATTTGCACAGTGTGGAAACAGGCCCTTTGTCCCAACTTGTCCACACCGACCAACGTGTCTCATCCACACTTCTCCCACCTGCCTGCATTCGGCCCATATCCCTCAAACCTGTCCTATCCATGTGCCTGTCTACATGTTTCTCAAATGTTGCCTCAGCTACCTCCTCCGGCAGCTCGTACCATACACCCACCATCTTTTGGGTAAAAAGAAAAGTCACCCCTCAGGTTCATGTTAAATCTTCCCCCTTCACCTTAAACCTATGTCCTCTGGATCTCGATTCCCCAACTCTGTTCCTATGCTGCCTCCGTTCGATGTGAATTTGTGCTGCATGGTCTCTTCAAAATAATCAGAGTGGTTTCTAGGCTGCATATTCCTCTATTAAATACATCAGATGTTTTAATATATTTTATTCAGACTTGTAGCGCCATGAGTGTTACAAGTCTAATCATTTAGAACAATCTAAACAATTTCTTGCTGAAACCAGCCTTCATAATTCTTAAGCTCCTGGGATTCCAGTTATCTTATATGAGACTAACTCAATTAGTTAACACATTACATTGATCCATGACGCTTTTTCCAATATTTAGGAGTTTATATTAGATTATTTCATAGCAAAAGGATTTGAGTATAGAAGCAGGGAGGTTCTACTTCAGTTGTATAGGGTCTTGGTGAGACCACACCTGGAGTATTGCGTACAGTTCTGGTCTCCAAATCTGAGGAAGGACATTATTGCCATAAAGGGAGTGCAGAGAAGGTTCACCAGACTGATTCCCGGGATGTCAGGACTGTCTTATGAACAAAGACTGCATAGACTCGGTTTATACTCTCTAGAATTTAGGAGATTGAGAGGGGATCTTATAGAAACTTACAAAATTCTTAAGGGGTTGGAGAGGCTAGATGCAGGAAGATTGTTCCCGATGTTGGGGAGGTCCAGGACAAGGGGTCACAGCTTAAGGATAAGGGGGAAATCCTTTAGGACCGAGATGAGAAGGACTTTTTTCACACAGAGAGTGGTGGGTCTCTGGAACTCTCTGCCACACAGGGTAGTTGAGGCCAGTTCATTGGCTATATTTAAGAGGGGGTTAGATGTGGCCCTTGTGGCTAAGGGGATCAGAGGGTATGGAGAGAAGGCAGGTACGGGATACTGAGTTGGATGATCAGCCATGATCATATTGAATGGCGGTACAGGCTCGAAGGGCCGAATGGCCTACTCCTGCACCTAATTTCTATGTTTCTATTAGCGACTGTTGTACCATTGATATTTGTGGACCTGAAGCATAGAACCAAATTGGCATCCATTTGTTTAAAAATTGGTCCATTTGAAAAATGTGAAAGAAATCACTTGGCTCGATTGTAATCATGTGCCGTCTTTCCGCTTTTCACTCTACCTCAGTAGCGACTGGGCTTGTGTACTCTGGAATTCAGAGGATGAGAGGAGATCTTATTGAAACATTGTCCTGTGTGTCCCCCTCTCCTATTGTCCACAGGTTCCCCCCCCCCCCCCCCCCCACAGCGATGGCGGGCCCTCCCTTGTTCCTCCCCTCCCCCCCTCACGGCAGTCCTCCACGTTCTCTTCGACCGTCAATCACGGGTCGACCCGCGAGGTATTGCCGCCGCCGCGAGGCTTCACCACCGGCGAGGTCCCCATCGTCGCGAGGCCTCACCGCTGCCGCAGCCAAAATGGAGGATTTTTTTTTAAAAAATTAAATTTTTTAAATAATTTTAATTAGAAGTAATGTATAATAGTATAAACCAAAAATAACATAATACATTCCATGTACCACTTCTTGTTTTAAACTTTAATAATAGAAAAGTAACAGAAGCAAGAAAAAAGAAAAATAGAGAAAGTTAGATAAGATAGTGATATTAATAGTACGTGAAAAAGTGGAAAGAAAGAGTAAAATTAAGCATTATAACAGCAAAATTGCATCTCGACGCAGCACAATTGTTGAGCTGGAAGTCACACTGTGGTAAGATAATAAAATCCGCGAGCACTGATGTGACTTGGTTATAAAATAGACTTTTCCTTTGTACTAATAAATCTCTTCCACTTTCATTGGGATTGCAGAGTTTTTTCATATGGCCTGGTCACGATTATCAAACCATGTGATTTTAGTTCTATATATATATTATGGTCCTTTGTCAATTTAATTGAAGACACGGAATCTTTTACCCAGTCGGGGAATCGAGAACCAGTGGACATAGGTTTCAAGTGAGAGAGGAACGATTTAATAGGAGCCCGAAAGTACCATGGGTGGTGGGTATATAATGAAAGGAGCAGCCTTAGGAGGTCGTTGATGCCAGTACTATAACATTTAAAATAAAAACATTTAAAAGACATTTGGACAGGTATATGGATAGGGCAGGTTTAGAAGGATTTGGGCCAAACGCGGGCAGGTGGGACTCGTGTAGATGGGACAATGGACAATAGGTGCATGAGCAGGCCATTTGGCCCTACAAGCCAGCACCAGTCAGAAGGTTTCAAGAGGTCCCCTCAATTCAATTTCTGGTCGGGATCTTTCTTCAGACTGAAAGTAGATGAAAGGGAACTGGAGGCAAAGAAAGGGCGGAACAGAACAGGGCCGGCACCTGTAGTTCTTTGTTTCTACTGCTTATACAATGATGCTCCATTACTCGGTAATCCTTTACTCAGTTATAGAGTAAACTCATCACTCATCAATAACAAATTCCATTCCAAAAAAGATAGCGGAGTCAGGGGATATGGGGAGAAGGCAGGAATGGGGTATCGATTGTGGATGATCAGCCATGATCACATTGACTGGCGGTGCTGGCTGGAAGGGCCAAATGGCCTACTCCTGCACCTATTGTCTATTGTCTATTGTCTATAAACTTGCTAATCATCCTACAGAAGAGAGATACCAACTCACACCAAATGCTGGAGTAACTCATTTACTCAAAGCCTCCTGCACTGTCAGAGTGAGGCCCAGCGCAAATTGGAGGAGCAGCACCTCATATTTCGCTTGGGTAGTTTACACCCCAGAGATATGAACGTTGACTTCTCTAACTTCAGATAGCCCTTGCTTTCCCCCTCTCTCCATCCCCTCCCCTTCCCAGTTCTCCCAGCAGTCTTACTGTCTCCGTCTACATTCTATCTCTGTCCCGCCCCCTCCCCTGACATCAGTCTGAAGAAGGGCCTCGACCCGAAGCGTCGCCCATTCCTTCTCTCCATAGATGCTGCCTCACCCGCTGAGTTGCTCCAGCATTTTGTGTCTACCTTCGATTTAAACCAGCATCTGCAGTTCTTTCTTCAGATTCAGATTCAATTTTAATTGTCATTGTCAGTGTAGAGTACAGAGACAACGAAATGCATTTAGCATCTCCCTGGAAGAGCGACACAGCAAATGATTTGAATAAATAACAATAAGTGTCCGGGGGGGGGGGGGGGTGATTGGCAGTCACCGAGGTACGTTGTTGAGTAGCGTGACAGCCGCCGGAAAGAAGCTGTTCCTGGACCTGCTGGTTCGGCAACGGAGAGACCTGTAGCGCCTCCCGGATGGTAGGAGGGTAAACAGTCCATGGTTGGGGTGAGAGAGGTCCTTGGCGATGCTGAGCGCCCTCCGCAGACAACGCTTGCTTTGGACAGACTCAATGGAGGGGAGCGAGGAACCGGTGATGCGTTGGGCAATTTTCACCACCCTCTGCAATGCCTTCCGGTCGGAGACAGAGCAGTTGCCATACCAAACTGTGATGCAGTTGGTAAGGATGCTCTCGATGGTGCAGCGGTAGAAGTTCACCAGGATCTGAGGAGACAGATGGACCTTCTTCAGTCTCTTCAGGAAGAAGAGACGCTGGTGAGCCTTCTTGATCAGAGTTGAGGTATTGTGGGTCCAAGAGAGGTCGTCGGAGAGGTTGACTCCCAGGAACCTGAAGCTAGAAACACGTTCCACCTCCGTACCGTTAATGTGGATGGGGGTGTGCGTGCCGCCCCTGGACTTCCTGAAGTCTACAATGAGCTCCTTGGTCTTACCCAATTACCCAATTCTTACCCAATTGACACCAAGCCCGGTGTGATAAACTGGAGGTACACAAAATGCTGGCGGGTCAGGCAGCATCTCTGGAGAAAAGGAATAGGTGCTGTTTCGAGTTGGGACCCTCGACTTCAGACCCATTGCTCTCTTTATAAATGAGTAATGTCACATGTGCACAATTTCAGTTGTGTAGAAAGGGACTGCAGATGCTGACTTATGCCAAAGATAGACACAGAGTGTTGGAGAAACTCAGCGGGTGAGGCAGCATCTATGGAGCGAAGGAAATGGGCGACGTTTCGGGTCGAGACCCTTCTTCAGACAGTGCTGGAGTAACCCAGCGGGTCAGGCAGCATCTCTGGAGAAGAAGGATGGGTGACGGTTTTGGGTCGGGACCTTTCTTCTGACTGAAAGTCGAGGGGAGGGAAAGAGAGGCCAGACCTAAACAGGGCCTGCACCAGAAGACCAAGGAAGAGTGGAGCCCACAATGGTCCATTGTTTGCTGAGGAGGAGGTGATAATGAAGGGTTACAAGGAAGCGAATAATGGAGGTAGTAGGACGACTAGGGTGGGGGCGGGAAGGGATTGTAGGAGTTCCTTGAATCTAGCGACATCAACGTTCTTAACACTGGGTTGTAAGCTGCCCAAGTGAAATATGAGGTGCTGCTCCTCCGATTTGCGTGTGGCCTCACTCTGACAGCGGAGGAGGCCCAGGACAGGAAGATCAGTTTCAATGAACACATAAGCTCTTTCCACCTTGGCCTACGCGATATCCCGGTTTTCCCAAATATTTTAACTCCCATTCCCAGGCTGAGCTTCCTCGTCTCCAAGCCTCCACACCCTCCTTGTAATAGGGCGATCAGAACTGCAGGCACTTCTTGTAATGCGGTCCAACCAAAGGCCTATAAACGCTGCAACATAACTTCCGGACTCTTGTACTCCACGTCCCGACCGATGAAAGCTAACATACCAAACGCCTTCTTCACCACACCCTCTATTTATGTTGCCTCTTCCATGGCGCTTTGGACTTGGTTCTCTAGATCCCTCCGTGCTGTGAAGCTAGAACTAACTTTAAAACGAACGTTAAACTAACATTAATATTAACGGTGCAACACTCCCACGGCAGTGGGTCAGAGTAATGGTCTATCTTCAGCAAGCATCTAAAATAAAGATCTTGCTATTATTTTTAAATGCAAGACCCTTAGCAGCATTAATGTGCAGTTTAGCTTGTTGTCACGTACCGAGGTACAGTGAAAAGCTTTTGATGCGTGCTATCCAGGCAGCAGAAGGAATGTACATAATTACAATCGAGCCTCTTCGTCTTCTTCTTCTTGCGAATGGCGTGCACAGCCTGAAGGGCCTGTCCCACTTACGGGACCTTTACAGGCGACTGCTGGCACCCGTGATAGGTCGCCGAAATGTTCAACATATTGAAAATTCAGCAGCAACCAGAAAAACGCTACGACTGTTTGGAGACCTCTCATGACCATACAGCCTGTATGGTCGTGAGAGGTCTCCTATGGTCCTGAGAGGTCTCCAAAGAATCGTAGCAGCTTTCTGGTTGTAGCGTCTTTAACTTGTTCAATTTGATCTTATTTGATTGTGCGCGCCGGGTTGATTGCATTCGTCGAAACAGGGAGGACCACGTGAAGGTTGCAATCTTCCACCCCACAATCGAGCCGATTACAGTGTATGATTAGGGAATTACAGTTACATGATAAGGGAATAACGTTTTGTGCAAGGCTAAACCAGCAAAGTGTGATCAAGGATAGCCTGAGGGTCACCAATGAGGTAGGCAGTTGTTCCATATAACCATATAACAATTACAGCACGGAAACAGGCCATCTCGGCCCTTCTAGTCCATGCCGAACACTTACTCTCACCTAGTCCCATCTACCTGCACTCAGACCATAACCCTCCATTCCTTTCCCGTCCATATACCTATCCAATTTAACACTGCTCTGATGCTGTAGCACTAATGTGTAGTGGGTTCTTGGGGACCATCGGTCCCTGAAAGAGGCATCACAAGTGGATAGAGTGGGAAAGAAAAACCTTATGGAATGCTTGCCTCCATCGGTCAGGGCATTGAGAATACGAATCAGGAAGCCATGTTGTGGAGTTATAGGACTTTACTTAGTCTGCATTTGGAGGATTGGGTGCAGTTCCCATTCCCCGATTACAGGAAGGATGGGCCGAGCAGGATTACCGAATAGATGCTTGGATTGGTGGGTATTAGCTACGAGGAGAGGTTGGGCAAATTTGGATTCGTTTTGCAAGAACGCCGGTGGTTAAGGGGGAGACCTGATTGGAGTGAGAGAGTCATACAACATGGAAACAGGCTCTTCGGCCCATCTTGTCCGTACCGACCAACATATAGAAACATAGAAACATAGAAAATAGGTGCAGGATGAGGCCATTCGGCCCTTTGAGCCAGCACCGCCATTCATTGTGATCATGGCTGATCATCCCCAATCAATAACCCGTGCCTGCCTTCTCCCCATATCCCTTGATGCCACTAGCCCCGTGAGCTCTATTTAACTCTCTCTTAAATCTATCCAGTGATTTGGCCTCCACTGCCCTCTGTGGCAGGGAATTCCACAAATTCACAACTCTCTGGGTGAAAATGTTTTTTCTCACCTCAGTCTTAAATGGGGTAACGGGGTAATTTCTCACCTCAGTCTTAAATGTCCCATCTACACTAGTCTCACCTGCCTGCGTTTGGTCCACATCCCTCTAAACCTGTCCTATCCATGTACCTGTTTGATTGTTTTTTTTAAACATCGCCTTAGTCCCTGCTACAGCTACCTCCTCCAGCAGCTCGTTCCATACACCCACCACCCTTTGTGTGAAAAAGTTAAGCCTCAGATTCCTATTAAATCTTTTTCCCTTCACCTTAAATCTATGCCCTGTGGTTCTCCATTCCACTCGTCTGGGCAAGAGACTCTGTGCATCTGCCCAATCTATTCCTCTGATGATTTTATTTTTGTGTATAAAATTATCAGAGAGCATTGGTAAGGTTGAGCCTATTGAGCCTATGGCGAGAGGGTCAAAGACTGAAGGAGGTGTGCGGGTAAAGTAGGTGCCTGGAATGCACTGCCAGGGTTGGTGGTGGTGGAGGCAGACACAATAGCGACGTTTCATGAGGCATCATGAAGAATGGAAGGATATGGATCACGTGCACGACGATGAGTTTAACTTGGCACCATGTGTAGCATGGGCAATATGGGCCGAAGGGCCTTTTACTCTGCTGCATTGTTCTTCTGTAGTAACAAGGAACTGCAATTACTAGTTCACCAAAGAAAGACACAGTGCTGGAGTAACTCAGCAGGTCAGGCAGCATCTCTGGAGAACGTCGACAGGTGATGTTTCGGGTCGGGACCTTTTCTGTGTATTATTCTGTGGTCATTTTAAGAAGATACCTGTACACGGCTTCCTATTACAACGGTCCATTCGATAAGAATGATTCTGAGTACAGATAAAACTATTAATGGATTATTTGTGCAGCATCCCAGGATTTTAACAAGTTTTGTAAATTTAACATGTCGGTAGTTAGGATTTCACCCAAAGAGTTGTGAATCTGTGGAATTCTCTGCCTCAGAGGGGAGTGGAGGCCAATTCCCTGGATGCTTTCAACTAAGCTCTTAAAGATAGAGCTTTTAAAGATTGGGGAGTCAAGGGATATGGGGAGAAGGCAGGAATGGGGTACTGATTATGGATGATCAGCCACGATCACAGTGAATGGCAGCTGGCTCGAAGGGCCGAATGGCCTACTCCTGCACCTATTGTCTATTGTCTATTCCAGACATCCTATGCTCACAATCCGATGAGTAGAATCATAGAGTGAGACAGTGTGGAAACTGGCCCCTCGGCACAACTTGCCCACACTGACCAACATGCCCCAACTACACCAGTCCCACCTGCCTGTGTTTGGCCCATATCCCTCTAAACCTGTCCTATCCATGTACCTGTCCAAATGCTTCTTAAATGTTGAGATAGTGCCTGCCTCAACTACCTCCTCCAGCAGCTCGTTCCATGCACCCACCACCCTTTGTGTTAAAAAAAACATACCCCACAGGCTCCTCTTACACCTTTCCCCCCAAACACCTTAACCTATGACTACTGGTTCTCGATTCCCCTGCTCTGGGCAAGAGACTCTGTGCATCTACCTGATCTATTCCTCTCATGATTTTGTACACCTCAATAAGATCCCCCCACCCTCATCCTCCTGCCCTCCAAGGAATAAGTATCAGCTGTTTAACTGAGTACATAATTGGTATTTGGAGCACAGTTCACATCCATTCCATGCGCTGATCACACTGCGTGAAGCACATCCTGATTTCAGCAGGGATGATTGTTTCTATGCCGTTGAGGCGATGGATAAAAGGAAGCTGTTCCTCCATGTGAAATGCTGATTATTCTTTGCTGATGACAAAGCACCAAATTTGAGGAAGGACATTCTTGCTATTGAGGGAGTGCAGCGTAGGTTCACCGGGTTAATTCCCGGGATTGGCGGGACTGCCATATGCTGATAGAGTGGAGAGGCTGGGCTTGTATACTCTGGAATTTAGCATTTAAGATTATTAAGGGTTTGGACACGCTAGAGGCAGGAAACATGTTCCCGATGTTGGGGGAGTCCAGAACCAGGGGCCACAGTTTAAGAATAAGGGGTAAGTCATTTAGAACGGAGATGAGGAAAGACTTTTTCACACATAGAGTTGTGGATCTGTGGAATTCTCTGCCTCAGAGGGCGGTGGAGGCCAATTCTCTGGATGCTTTCAAGAAAGAGTTAGATAGAGCTCTTATAGACAGCGGAGTCAGGGAATATGGGGAGAAGGCAGGGTACTGATTGTGGATGATCAGCCATGATCAGGTGCTGGCTCGAAGGGCTGAATTGGCCAACTCCTGCACCTATTGTCTATTGTCCTCTGACTGTGTCCCGTGAATGGCAGAGTTGCTGCCGTACAACGCTGCCAGAGACCCGGGTTCGATCCTGACTGTGGGCGCTGTCTGTGGGGAGTTTGTACCTTCTCCCTGTGAACCACGTGGGTCTTCTCCGGGTGCTCCGGTTTCACCACACACTCCAAATAAGTACAGGTTTCTAGTTTAATTGACTTCAGTAAAATTATAAATATTCCCTCGTGTGTGTAGGATAGTGTTAGTGTACGCTGGTCGGAGCAGACTCAGTGGGCCGAAAGGCCCGTTTCCGTGCTGTATCTCTAAGCTAAATTAAACTTTAAAAAGATTCGTTATCACCTACCCCACAGCCAACAATGGAGCATTGTGAGCTCCACATTTCCTCAATCCTCATTGCTTTTTACACATCTTTCATTCATTTGTTCTATGTACCGTCTAGATCTCACGTTTCGCTTTCCCCTGACCCTCAGTCTGAAGAAGGGCCTCGAGTCGAAACGTCACCTATTTATTTTCTCCAGCGATGCTGCCTGTCCCACTGAGTTACTCCAGCACTTTGTGTCGGCTCCCAGAGTTAAAGCTGGATAGAAAGACAGAACCGTGAACAAACACCCTTTGAAGACGGCAATAATTACAGCTTTCATTTTGATTGAAAGAACCAGCTTGGGACCCGTGTGTCTCTGGCACTGCGAGGCAGCAACTCTACTGCTGCACCACCGTGCCGGCCCAAGGTGTGCAAAGCACCAAGGTATAGGCACAATTAGATTCATGTGCATCATACAGTTCAGTAGAAATCTTACCAGACGTAAACGCAATCATACTTAAGTACAAGAGTATACGAATAATGGATTAGACTGGGACAGCACACAATAGTCGGCATGCTTCCGGCGGCATTTTATATAATTCAAGTCCAAAGTTGTTAAAAAAAATACAGGGTCTTAACCTGGTCATAAAGCCCCGTTGTCCTGTCGAAAGCACCTAGTTACAGTTGCAGTGGTCGGCTTTATAAGTGCAGCCTCTTCCTCCTCGTTTTCAGCTGTTTAAACAAAAATAATACAATCTTTTATCATAACTGCTTTGCAAACTGAGATATGTACACCATGTGAATATAAATGCATTTGGGTCGGGATTCGTGGCGCAGCAGTAGAGCTGCTGCTCACCGTGTCAGAGTCCCAGGTTTTCTCCTCGTGCTCCGGTTTCCTCACACATTCCAAAGACTTCCAGATTGCTAGATTAATTGGGCCTCTGTAAATTGCTCCTCATGTGCGGGAGTGGATGGGAAAGTGGAATAACATGGAACTAGTGTGAACGGGTGATCGATGATCGGCGTAGACTCGGTGGGCCGAAGGGCCTGTTTCCATGCTGTCTTTCAACCAATTCAACCAATTTTAAATTTCTAAACAATAGACAATAGACAATAGGTGCAGGAGTAGGCCATTCTGCCCTTCCAGCCAGCACACCATTCATTGTGATCATGGCTGATCATCCCAATCAGTACCCCGTTCCTGCCTTCTCCCCATATCCCCTGACTCCGCTATTTTTAAGAGCCCTATCTCTTAAAAGTATCCAGAGAACTGGCCTCCACCGCCCTCTGAGGCAGAGAATTCCACAGACTCACAACTCTTTGGGTGAAATCCTGACTATTGACATGTTAAATTTCCAAAACTTGTTAAAATCCTGGGATGCTGCACAAATAATCCATGAATAGTTTTAACTCTCTGTGAGATAAAGTGTTTCCTCGTCTCCGTTCTAAATGGCTTACCCCTTATTCTTAAACTGTGGCCCCTGGTTCTGGACTTCCCCAACATCGGGAACATGTTTTCTGCCTCTAGCGTGTCCACACCTTTAATAATCTTATATGTTTCAATAAGATCTCTTCTCATCCTTCTAAACTCCAGAGTGTACAACCCCAGCCGCTCCATTCTCTCAGCATATGACAGTCCCGCCATCCCGGGAATTAACCTTGTAAACCTACGCTGCACTCCCTCAATAGCATGAATGTCCTTCCTCAAATTAGGGGACCAAAACTGCACACAATACTCCAGGTGTGGTCTCACTTGGGATCTGTACAACTGCAGAAGGACCTCTTTCCTGCTATACTCAACTCCTCTTGTTATAAAGGCCAACATATAACCATATAACCATATAACAATTACAGCACGGAAACAGGCCATCTCGGCCCTTCAAGTCCGTGCCGAACAACTTTTTTCTCTTAGTCCCACCTGCCTGCACTCATACCATAACCCTCCATACCCTTCTCATCCATATGCCTATCCAATTTATTGTTAAATGATACCAACGAACCTGCCGCCACCACTTCCACTGGAAGCTCATTCCACACCGCTACCACTCTCTGAGTAAAGAAGTTCCCCCTCATGTTACCCCTAAACCTCTGTCCCTTAATTCTAAAGTCATGTCCTCGTGTTTGAATCTTCCCTATTCTCAAAGGGAAAAGCTTGTCCACATTAACTCTGTCTATCCCTCTCATCATTTTAAAGACCTCTATCAAGTCACCCCTTAACCTTCTGCGCTCCAGAGAATAAAGACCTAACTTATTTAACCTATCTCTGTAACTTAGCTGTTGAAACCCAGGCAACATTCTAGTAAATCTCCTCTGTACCCTCTCTATTTTGTTGACATCCTTCCTATAATTGGGTGACCAAAACTGCACACCATACTCCAGATTTGGTCTCACCAACGCCTTGTACAATTTTAACATTACATCCCAGCTTCTATACTCAATGCTCTGATTTATAAAGGCTAGCATACCAAAAGCTTTCTTTACCACCCTATCTATATGAGATTCCACCTTCAAGACGCCATCAACATGCCATTCGCTTTCTTCACTGCCTGCTGTACCTGCATGCTTACTTTCATTGACTGATGAACAAGTACCCCTAGATCCCATTGTACTTCCCCTTTTCCCAACTTGCCATTTAGATAGTAATCTGCCTTCCTGTTTTAGCTACTAAAGTGGATAACCTCACATTTATCCACATTAATCTGCATCTGCCCTCTCACCCAACCTGTCCAAGTTCCCCGCAATAAATGTGGCTTTTGTGGAAAGGAATACCATTGTTGCATTAGTATAAGATGTTGGTGAGGCCACATTTCGACTCTTGTGTACAGTTTTGGGCAGCAAGTTGATTGGCTGGAAAGTGCGCCGAGAAGATTTACGAGGATGTTGTCAGGTCTCTTGCCCAGAGTTGGGGATTCGAGAACCAGAGGACAAAGGTTTAAGGTGAGGGGAGAAAGATTTAAAAGGAACTTAAATAGTAACTTTTTCACACAAAAGGTGGCGGGTGTATGGAACGAGATGCAGGAGGAGGTAGTTGATACGGGTGCTATGGCAATATTTAGGAAACATACAATCATAGAAATTAGGTGCAGGAGTAGGCCATTCGGCCCTTCGAACCTGCACCGCCATTCAATATGATCATGGCTGATCATCCAACTCAGTATCCTGTACCTGCCTTCTCTCCATACCCCCTGATCCCCTTTAGCCACAAGGGCCACATCTAACTCCCTCTTAAATATGGCCAACGAACTGGCCTCAACAACTCTCTGTGGCAGAGAGTTTCACAGACCCACCACTATCTGTGTGAAAAAAGTCCCAGTGAAGGAAAAAGTGTGAAACATTTAGACAGGCACATGGATAGGACAGGTTTGGGGGGATGTGGGCCAAATGCAGGTAGGTGGTATTAGGTAGACGGGGCATGTTGGTTGGCGTGACAAGTTGGGCTGAAGGGCCTGTTTCCATGCTGTATGACTCCATGAACTGCCTAGCTTAAGGCATAAAAAATGGAATTAAAAGATCCCATTTATCAAATGAAGATCATTCAATTAGGCAATCAGAAGTGGCAAGGTGGCACAGTGGTAGAGTTGCTTCCTCGTAGTGCCAGAGACCCGTGTTTGATCCTGACTACGGGTGCTGTACGATATGGAGTTTGCACGTTCTTCCCCTGACCTGCGTAGGTTTTCTCCGAGATCTCTGGTTTCCTCCCACACTCCAAAGACGTACAGGTTTGTAAGTTAATTGGCTTGGTGTAAGTGTAAATTGTCCCTGGTGTGTGTCGGGTTGTGTTAGTGTGCAGGGATTGCTGGTCGGTGCAGACTCGATGGGCCAAAGGGCCTGTTCCCGTGCAATATCTCTAAAGTAAAGTCAATGAAGTTCATTTAATGAAGTCCACACATTTATCTCCTGCCGCCTCGATTATTGCAACTCCCTCTACACTGGCATCAGCCAATCTTCCCTGTCCCGCCTGCAAATGGTCCAAAACGCCGCAGCGAGACTCCTGACGGGCACCCGGAAAAGGGACCACATTAATCACCCCGATCCTGGTCTCTCTCCACTGGCTCCCTGTGCGGTTCCAAATCCATTTCAAGCTCCTCCTTTATGTCTACAAAGCCCTCAATGGGCTTGCCCCCACCCACATCAAAAGTCTGCTCACCCACCGCACCACCTCCAGGTCCCTCAGATCGGCCGACTAGGGGTTACTGACCATCCCGCGGTCTAGGCATAAGCTCAGGGGCGACCGACCGAGCCTTTGCGGTTGCAGCTCCTAGACTGTGGAACAGTGTCCCTCTTCCCATCAGAACTGCCCCCTCCATCGACTCCTTTAAGTCGAGACTTAAAACTCACCTTTACTCTCAAGCCTTTCTTGACGTCCTCTGAAGGAGGGCTATATGTATGTATTTATGTATGTACTTCATCTCTGAACCACTGTTGTATAACGTTAGTACCTCCACCAATGTAAAGCACTTTGGCCAACGAGAGTTGTTTTTTAAATGTGCTATAGAAATAAAAGTGACTTGACTTGACTTGATAACCCTAACCCTGAACTCTAATTTATACGAGAACCGATTGGTGCTTGGAAAGATGCCCACTTGACTGGTCTGATCTGATGACCTTACTGTAAGGGCCCTGACACTGCAGTGGACTGCGTGTGCACAAATGTGTGCATGAATAATGTCTGAGACTGTTCAACCGCACTAAACGTCATAAAAAGGACACAAAGTGCTAAACCAGGGGTGGGGAACCTGCAATGTGGCCTTCTAGGCCATCAAGTGCGGCCTTTGGAATGAATCCAAATTTTGTAGAACAAATCCTTGTATTTTTATCAATATGTTTTTGTTTGTCCTTTATTCTTTTTATTTTTATCTTAAGATGATTGTATTTAAAATACCAAAGAGTAAAAGAGGATTCAACAAAATAATCCTATATCTAATTGTTTCTTGGATGCAGTCTTTAAGTATTTAAAATACAATAATTTACAGCTGACTCAATGCGGCCTTCCAACATCAAAAGGTGGGAGAAATGAATGTGCAGGGGAGAGAGGCGGGAAAGATAGGGTGGAGTAGAAGGGTGGAGAGAGATTTTTACCTCAAACCCAATACTATAAACATTCTCCAACTAGGGAACACCCATTTATGTTCATAATGTCACTGAAGCAGAATTAGGCCATTCGGCCCCATTTAGTCTACTCCACCATTCAATCTTGGTTGATTTATCTTTCCCTCTCAACACCATTCTCCTGCCTTCTCCCCATAGCCCCTTCTTCTTCTTCTTCTTCTTTCGTGTGGCGTGCACAGCCTAAAGTTGTTGGACAACTTGTTCTATTTGATCTTCCGTTTGTGCACGTCGAGTTGATTGCATTAGTCGAAACAGGGCGGACCACGTGAGGGTTGCAATCTTCCACCCCCCCCCATAACCCCTGACACCCGCACTAATCAAGAATCTGTTAATTTCCGCCTTAAAAATATCAATTGACTTGGCCTCCACAGCCTTCTGTGGCAAATATTTCTGCAGATGCACCACCCACTGGCTAAAGAAATTCCTCTGCATCTCCTTTCCAAGGGCGGGTCCTTTTATTCTGAGGCAATAACCTCTGGTCCTAGACTCTCCCACTAGAGGAAACATCCCCCCATTATCCCTTCCCCCACTCTCTTCTACCTGTATCCCTTCCTCTGGCTTCACAATTGACTCCTCTTATGTAACAGCCTTTTGTTGTCTTTTCATCTCGGCACTTTGTGTCATTATTTTAGTAAACCTGCATCTGCGGTTCCTTGTGTGTCCATTAAATTTATGGTGTACCGGAACACCAGGTCCGGTCGGGGGGAGACCCCCCCCCCCCCCCCCCCGCCACGGGTACCGTGCTACCTGCTCCATGGTCGGATAGTCGGCGACTAAACCGTCTCCCCCACCTGGTTTGCCAGGTGAGGAGGGGGCTGTGGACCCCCAGCAGGACCAAAATCAAGACCTGTCAAAGGGCGGATGTGCTTTTGGCGAGCCAACAGCCGTCCACACTTCAGTAGAAGTTGCGATCACTGTCGTACACAGCATTGTGAGGCACTGTGCCCGTTGATGTTTGTCGATGATGATGATGGTGATGATGATGATGATGATGGTGATGATGATGCTGATGATACCGGTACCATTGATTATCTGGCACTCTTGGTTCCAGAGTCATGCCAGATTATTAATTTTGTCAGGATAATGAAAGAACAACACACCTCTGACCCACTAATTATACTGCTCACGTGTCTGTTAGCATCACGGACTGCCAGAAACTTAAACAATTAACAATGAACAAAGAAGTAAACGATGGACTCTTTGAAAATGTAGGCACGTGTCCCGAAAGGGCGTGCCTCACTCACGTACATCGCTCTCGTGATGTTGGAGGTGCCCTAAAATCAATGGTGGGCCAGTGCAGGTTTGTCAGAGGGAGATGATATAAATGCATGTAGCAAGCTGAATGTATCTTGTTTGCCTCCACCAACATTTCATTCCTTTTTGTCAGAATTTTGCAGAGAACACCATGAATGAACTCCTTGGCTGGTATGGCTATGACAAAGTGGAATTAAAAGAAGGGGAAGACATTGAGATTAAGAACTACCCGCTGGATCTTGAGGGTCGCCAACATGTTTCCGTGTTGAAAGGTAACAAAAGCCTCTGTCTTGCAATGTGCGTTCTGTGTTTGCTTCCATCCACCAATTTCCCTCCTGGGATAATTAAAGTTCTATCGTATTGTATTGCAACGAGACCTGGGTGTCATGGTACACCAGTCATTGAAAGTAGGCATGCAGGTGCAGCAGGCAGTGAAGAAAGCCAATGGTATGTTAGCATTCATAGCGAAAGGATTTGAGTATAGGAGCAGGGAGGTTCTACTGCAGTTGTACAGGGTTTTGGTGAGACCACACCTGGAGTATTGCGTACAGTTTTGGTCTCCAAATCTGAGGAAAGACATCCGTGCCATAGAGGGGGTACAGAGAAGATTCACCAGACTGATTCCTGGGATGTCAGGACTTTCATATGAGGAAAGATTGGATAGACTCGGCTTGCACTTGCTGGAATTTAGAAGATTGAGGGGGGATCTTATAGAAACTTACAAAATTCTTAAGGGGTTGGACAAGCTAGATGCTGGAAGATTGTTCCCGATGTTGGGGGAGTCCAGAACAAGGGGTCACAGTCTAAGGGTAAGGGGGAATTCCTTTTGGACCGAGATGAGGAAAACATTCTTTACACAGAGAGTGGTGAGTCTCTGGAATTCTCTGCCACAGAAGGTAGTTGAGGCCAGTTGATTGGCTATATTTAAGAGGGCGTTAGATGTGGCACTTGTGGCTAAAGGGATCAGGGGGTATGGAGAGAAGGCAGGTACGGGATACTGAGTTGGATGATCAGCCATGATCACATTGAATGGCGGTGCAGGCTCGAAGGAGGACTGCACCTATTTTTCTATGTTTCTATGTATCGCAGATGTTGATGGACAGTAATGAGAATCTCTCCGGGCGGCACGGTGGCGCAGCGGTAGAGTCATTGCCTCACAGCGCTTACATCGCCCGGGGACCCCGGCTCCATCCCAACTGCGGGTGCTGTCAGAACGGAGTTTGTACGTTCTCCCCCGTGATCGCGTGGGTATTCCCTGAGATCTTCGTTTCCCTCCCACACTCCAAAGACGTACAGGTTTGTAGGTTAATTGGCTTGGTATAGGCAATAGACAATAGGTGCGGGAGTAGGCCATTCGACCCTTCGAGCCAGCACCGCCATTCAATGTGATCATGGCTGATCACCCCCAATCAGTACCCCGTTCCTGCCTTCTCTCCATATCCCCTGACTCCAGTATTTTTAAGCGTCCTATCTAGCTCTCTCTTGAAAGCATCCAGAGAACCGGCCTCCACCGTATAAATGTAAATTGTCCCCAGTGCGTGTTCAAGTTCAAGTTCACATTTATTGCCACGTGCGCCGGTTACGGTGGAGTGGAATTTGACTTACCATGCAGCCACACAAGCAAAAAGAGCACAATACACAATAGAATCCAACATGAACATCCACCACAGTGGAATCAACATTCTTCACTGTGGTGGAAGGCAGTCCTCCTCGGTGCGTGTAGGATGGTGTTAATGTGCGGGGATCGCTGGTCGGTACGGACTCTGTGGGCCGAAGGGCCTGTTTCAGCTCTGATGGGCTGCACGGTGGTGCAGCACGTACAAGCGCTGCCTCACAGCGCCAGAGAACCCGGTTCAATCCCGCCGTCGGGTGCTGTCTGTGCAGAGCTTGTGACCACGTGGTCACAAATATCTCACACCGCAAACGCCTCGTAGGGCTGCAGACCCCGGTACGATCCTGCCCTCGGGTGCTGTCTCTGTGGAGTTTGCGTGTTCTCCCCGTGACCAAAGATAGACAAAGGGGTATGGAACGAGCTGCCGGAAGAGGACCGAGATGAGAAAAATTCTGTGGAATTCTCTGCCACAGAAGGCAGTTGAGGCCAGTTCATTGGCTATATTTAAGAGGGAGTTAGATGTGGCCCTTGTGGCTAGAGGGATCAGGGGGTATGGAGAGAAGGCAGGTACGGGATACTCAGTTGGATGATCAGCCATGATCATATTGAATGGCGGTGCAGGCTCGAAGGGCCGAATGGCCTACTCCTGCACCTAATTTCTATGATTCTATGTAAGAGGTGGTTGAGAATCCATTGGACAGGTGCGTGGATAGGACAGGTTAGAGGGATATGGGCCAAACGCAGGCAGGTGGGACTAGTGTAGATGGGACATGTTGGTCGGTGTGGACGCGTTGGGCCGAAGGGCCTGTTTCCACACTCAATGACTCTTATCATATCGTTTCTTTGAACAGATAAATGGATTTCTTTCTGCTGTAAGGGAATAGATTGAACAAATTGGTCCTTGAGGCTGAAAAAATTAAAGGGTTTTGTTGTTCCAATAGACAGTAGACAATAAGTGCAGGAGTCGGCCATTCGGCCCTCCGAATAAGAGATGCTGTTCAATGGCAAAATGGCCCCAGTCCTGGACTTGACTGTGAATGGAGCTGTTCCATCTGCGCACTGTACTGGTTCCATTATTCCATATGTAACTATTGTTAGTTATTTAAGAAAATATGCTGTTAAAGTACAGCCATCGTGTTCTAATGTGTTGATTTAGTGTTTTTATTATATTGTGTAGCAAGGAACTGCACCAAAGATCGACACAAAATACTGGAGTAACTCTGCGGAGTCAGGCCGCATCTCTGGAGAAAAGCAATGGGCGATGTTTTGGATCGAGACCCTTCTTCAGACGGACTCTTGTCCGTTTGAAGAAGGGTCTCGACCCGGAAGGTCACCTATTCCTTTTCTCCAGAGATGCGGCCAGACCCGCTGAGTTGCTCCAGTATGTTGTGTCGATCTTCTTTTCATTATATTTCCAATTTCAGGGCGGCACGGTGGATCAGCGGTAGAGTTGCTGCCTCATGGCGCCAGAGCCCCGAGTTCGATCCAGACTACAGGTGCTGTCTGTGGTGGAGTTTGTACATGCACGGGGTGATCGGCACTGTATCTGTAAAGTCTAAAGCGTCAGAAAGGCCAGATGCAGTGTCATAGAAACACAGCAACATAGAAAATAGGTGCAGGTGGAGGCCATTCGGCCCTTTCAGCCTGCACCGCCATTCATTGTGATTGTGGCTGATCGTCCCCAATCAATAACCCACTAGCTCCACTAGCCCCTAGAGCTCTATCTAACTCTCTCTTAAATCCATCAAGTGATTTGGCCTCCACTGCCCACTGTGGCAGGCAATTCCACAAATTCACAACTCTCTGGGTGAAAATGTTTTTTCTCACCTCAGTCTTAAATGGCCTCCCCTTTATTCTAAGACTGTGGCCCCTGGTTCTGGACTCGCCCAACATTGGGAACTTTGATTCCTGCAATTTTTCTAGCTTGTCCAGTCCTTTTATAATTTTATATGTTTCTATAAGATATCCCCTCATCCTTCTAAACATCTGAAGAAGGTTTCGACCCGAAACGTTGCCTATTTCCTTCGCTCTATAGATGCTGCTGCTGCACCCGCTGAGTTTTTCCAGCACTTTTGTCTACCTCCAGTGAATACAAGCCTAGTCTTTTCAATCGTTCCTTGTATGACAGGAAACATAGGTTGAACAAGTTAGGTCTTTATCCTTTGGAGGGCAGAAGGTTAAGGGGGGACTTGATTGAGGTCTTTAACATGATGAAAAGGATAGACAGAGTTGACGTGGATAAGCTTTTCCCATTGATGGTAGGGAAGATTCAAACGAGAGGGCATGACATGAAAATTAAGGGACAGAAGTTTACGGGTAACATGAGGGGGAACTTCTTTACTCAGAGAGTGGTGGCTGTGTGGAATGATCTTCCAGCAGAAGTGGTGGAGGCAGGATCGATTTTAACATTTAAAAGTAAAGTGGATAGGTATATGGACGGGAAGGGAATCGAGGGGTATGGTCTGAGTGCAGGTAGATGGGACTAAGGAAAAATAATGTTCGGCACGGACTGGAAGGGCTGAGAGGGCCTGTTTCCGTGCTGTAATTGTTATATGGTTATATGGTTATATGACAGTCCCATATACGCCATCCCGGGGATCAATCTCGTGAACCTACGCTGCACTGCCTCAATCAAAAGGATGTCCTTCCTCAAATTAGGAGACCAAAACTGCATACAATCCTCCAGATGTGACTTTGGCTAGGCCGTATTTGGATGATTGCCTGCCGTTCTGGTCACCATTTAAAGTCTAACATGTCCACCTTTGGTGAGTAAAGATTTGTGTGCGTATAGAGGTCATAGAATCATACAGCAAGGCAACAGGCCAGGACACAGTGCTGGAATTACTCAGCGGGTCAAGCAGCATCTCTGCACAACATGGATAGGTGACGCTTCGGGTTGGGACCAGTCTGGAAACAAACCCTTCGGCCCACCTCTTCAATGCCAGCCGTGATGCCCTGTCGAAAGTAGTCCCATTTACTCAGGCAGTGAAGAAAGCAAATGGTATGTTAGCATTCATAGCGAAAGGATTTCAGTATAGGAGCAGCGAGGTTCTACTACAGTTGTACAGGGTTTTGGTGAGGCCACACCTGGAGTATTGCGTACAGTTTTGGTCTCCAAATCTGAGGAAAGACATTCTTGCCATAGAGGGGGTACAGAGAAGATTCACCAGACTGATTCCTGGGATGTCAGGACTTTCATATGAGGGAAGACTGGATCGACTCGGCTTGTACTTGCTGGAATTTAGAAGATTGAGGGGGGATCTTATAGAAACTTACAAAATTCTTAAGGGGTTGGACAAGCTAGATGCTGGAAGATTGTTCCCGATGTTGGGGGAGTCCAGAACAAGGGGTCACAGTCTAAGGATAAGGGGGAATTCCTTTAGGACTGAGATGAGGAAAACATTCTTTACACAGAGAGTGGTGAGTCTCTGGAATTCCCTGCCACAGAAGGTAGTTGAGGCCAGTTCATTGGCTCTATTTAAGAGTGTGTTAGATGTGGCACTTGTGGCTAAAGGGATCAGGGGGTATGGAGAGAAAGCAGGTACAGGATACTGAGTTGGATGATCAGCCATGATCACATTGAATGGCGGTGCAGGCTCGAAGGGCCGAATGGCCTACTCCTGCACCTA
Organism: Raja brachyura; assembly: GCA_963514005.1. The sequence continues at coordinate 114,785,004 of OY740785.1, forward strand.
TTTTTCTATGTTTCTATGTTTACCCACATTTGGTGCATTTCCCTCTGCACCCTTCCATGTACCTGTCTAAATGTTGTTATTGTACCTGCCTCAACTACCTCCTCTAAGATTATTGCAGAGTAGCAAAATTAAAAGCTTCGCAGAGAAAGCAGCTCGAGCCTTTGACATTTGTTCATGTTCATTAGTTCTAGGAACAGAATTACGCCGTACGGCCCATCAATTCTACTCTGCCATTCAATCATGGCTGATCTATCTCTGTGCTACTGCACTTAATTGAGGCACATTACTTGTCTGAGAAATGATGGGAACCACAACAGGCAGCGCATTGACAACTGTGAGAGCTTTGGAATTTACACTGTAGAGAAACAGTGTGGAAACAGTCCCTTCAGCCCACCGAGTCCGCGCCGACCAGCGATGACCCCGTACATTAGCACTAAACATACAATTTACAATTTACAGAAGCCAATTAAGCTACAAACCCACGCGGCCACAGGGAGAACGTACAAACTCTTTGCAAACGGTACCCGTAGTCAGGATGGAACCCGGGTTTCTGGAATGGTGAGGCAGCAACTCTACCGCTGCGCCACTGTGTAGCCGCTTTTGGAACATAGCGTTTAACTTTGAGATTCAGGGAAACTTTGGTGCAGATGAACGGCGGGGACAAGTTGAGGTTGAGTTTAATTTATTGTCACGTGTACTGAGGTACACTGAAAAGCTTTTGTTGCGCGCTAACCAGTCAGCTGATAGGCAACACATGATTACAATCGAGCCGTCCACTGTGCACAGATGCAGGATAAGGGGAATAATGTTTAGTGCAAATAAAGCCTGTAGAGTCCGATTAAAGATTGTCCAAGGGTCTCCAATGACGTAGATAGTAGTTCAGGACCGCTCTCTGGCCATTGATACGATGATTCAGTTGCCTGATAACAGCTGGGAAGAAACGGTCCCTCTTTCTGTCCTTGGCCTCCTCCATGACCAGAGTGAGGCCCACCGCAAATTGGAGGAACAGCACCTCATATTTCGTTTGGGTAGTTTACACCCCAGCGGTATGAACATTGACTTCTCCAATTTCAGGTAGTCCTTGCTTTCTCCCTCCTTCCCCTCCCCTTCCTAGCTCTCCCACTGTCTCCGTCTCTTTGTTTCTCCTTCCCGCCCCCGCCCCCCCCCACCACCCACATCAGTGTGAAGAAGGGTCTCGACCCTTTCTCGCTATGGAGCAAAAAGTCACCAATTCCTTTGCTCCATGGATGCTGCCTCACCCGCTGAGTTTCTCCAGCATTTTTATCTACACGAATCTGGAGGTGTGCGTTTTCACATTTCTATGCCTTTTGCCTGTGGGAGAGGGGAGAAGAGGGAGTGGTCAGGGTGCGACTGGTCCTTGATTATGCTGCTGGCCTTGCCGAGGCAGCGTGAGGTGCAGATGGAGTCAATGGAAGGAAGGTTGGATTGTGTGATGGTCTGGGCTGCGTCCACAATTCCCTGTCATTCCATACCAAGTACAATCGGGGATTTGGACGTTAAAAGTGCGCCTGACCAGATGATGTGTAGTGTTGTGTTTGGTTTGATTTATTGAAGCATTTTGGGTTTTCCAGGGTCAGCAGAATCCCCAGTGTGTGCTTGTTCGGAGAGAATCGCGGTCAGGTTGATCAACCTGCTGTTCAGTTTATCACCGAGCTTCTGTTCCTGATCATCTGTTCCTCCCGTTGCCGACGCACAGCGTATAAAGAATTGAATACAAAATGTTGCTTCTAGCCCCGTGTAGATGACGCCAGACTCGGGCAACGGTTGAAAGCCAAATTTAGTCAATAATGCTTTATTTGTCACATGCAACTAACTGCACAGTGAATAATACTCTTTGCATATATTACACATGCGGGTGTCGCCAGTGTTGGTGCCATTTTTCAAAGTCCAAACTTTCCCTGAACTCTTTTACTGACAGCGCGTCGGCCCGCGCGCTCGATGTACTGGAGCAGTTCCCGTGAGCCAACGTCCCTCTCCTCTCCTCTCCCCTCGCCCGTCCGTCCTTGTGTCCCGGGGGGCGCCTCCGGCAGCCGACCTGGAAAGCGCTGGAGGCATCACCCCGGTTCACCCTTCCCCCTCACGAATTGACTGCTTGGGCTTTGGATGTCTGCGAATCTTGACTCGGAGTTTAGTTTGGTCTAGTTCAGAGATACAGCGCGGAAACCGACCCCTCGGCCCACCGAGTCCACGCTGACCAGTGATCCCCGCACAGTAACACTATCCTCCACACACTAGGGACAAGTTACAATTTTACCGAGGCCAATTAACCTGCATACCTGCACATATTTGGAGTGTGAGAGGAATCCAGAGCACCCGGGGAAAGCCCACGCGGTCACGGGGAGAACGTACAACTCCGTACAGACAGCACCCGTAGTCTGGATCGATTCCTGGTCTCTGGCGTTGAATGGCAGCAACTCTACCGCTGTGCCATCGTGCCCCCGATCTTGATTGCCAGCAGATCTGAGTAGTAAAGACCACCTGACTGAGGAATAAATATACCATACCACGATTAAACGTCGTTTCAGTTAAGTTTTGGTTCAGAGATACAGCATGGGAACGTGCCCTTTGGCCCACCGAGTCCATGCCAACTCTAATTCTATCTTATCCCACTTACTTATCCACTCCTCAATGAACACACAATGAAATTTGTGTCATAAATATATATATATTTATTTAATGGTACAAGCAAATTTTTTATCAGTGACTTATTGGACAGTTTAATCAGACAGTCTGTTTATTGAAAGATCTTTGGAATTCTCTGGAATTCTCTGTGGCTGTCAGTAAAAGAGTTTAGCGAAACTTTGGAATAAAGAGGCTGTCAGATATCAGTTATATATCAAAAATATCTCTTGTGTCAGACATGCAATAGTTGTGTATTTTCTTATTGGGGACACAAAAAGCCTGAGTAAATCAGCGGGTTAGGCTGCATCTCTGGAGAAAAGGGATAGGTGATGTTTCGGGTCAAGACCCTTCTTCAGACTGAGAGCCAGGGGAACGGGAAACGGGCTATATAGACGGTGATGTAGAGATTGATATAGATATACCTCGGCAGTGGGCAGGTGCTATAGACCTGCACGGGAAGGTAGACGCTCCCGCCCCCACGAGTCTCGGGCAGATGGGGCTCGTCCGTCAGCCTGGGAAGGCAGTCCATCCAGGAGAGGGAAAACTCTTATTTAAAACCTTCATTGCCTTGTGGCCATATCCATTCATGGAAAAGGCTCCAGGAGTAAACCTCAAGAAAAAAGGCAGTTCGTCGTTGTCTACAGCCTCGCTCTGGCAGCTCCTGCGACGGCGCTGGTGCCAAACTGTAACGGCCCTGCTGTTCCTTTGGATCGATCAGCGACGTGGAGAGGGGGGGGGAACGTGCTGCATGGTCCTCCATATGACATCGCCCAGGCTTGCATCCCACCAGGATGCATCAAACATGGGCAGTCATGACCCAGGGGGGCCTACTATAGAGAGAGAGATACAGAACAAATGCATGAAAGATATGTAAAAAGGTAATGATGATAAAGGAAACCGGAAATTGTTAGCAGTAGCCTAGGTGAAAACGAGTTACAGACAATGAAACTTAACAGGATGACTATGAAGCTAGTATGACTTGGGTGGGGTAGGGAAGGAGAGGGGGGAGGATGCGTGGATTACTTTAAGTTAGAGAAATGATAATGGGGTCCTTAGTTTAAAAAAGCCGAATGACAAGTTACATTTGCTAAAATGTAAGAAAGCAAATGACAGCTGTGCCTTATTGAGGCAATGTCAGTGTGATTGATTCAGGACAAACACTTGCCCGCTCTTGTCTATCTTGAATGTCAGGTCGTAGCTGGCTTTCTTGAACAATTCCCATTTGAGCTGCAGCGGTTGTCATATTGAAGTTTCTTGTGAATGGTTCCATCGCAACAGGCGCTCAGCATGAGTCAGAGTCAGCTCAGAATGAGATGCAAACTCCTGTTTGAGTTCTGCGGGGGTTCTTTTAGTTTAGTCTACAGAGACAGTGCGGAAACAGCCCACCGAGTCCGCACCCACGAGTGATCCCCACACACTTACCACAATCCTACACGCTCTGGGGACCTTTATACCAAGCCAATTAACCTACAAACCCGTACGTCTTTGGAGTTGGTGGGGGGGAAACCGAAGATCTCGGAGAAAACCCACGCAGGTCACGGGGAGACGTACAAACTCCGGAGGGACAAACACCCGTAGTCAGGATCAAACCCGGGTCCCTGGCATGGTAAGGCAGCAGCTCTACCTTTACACCACCGTGCGGTATGGAGGGAAGGCAGGTACGGGATACTGAGTTGGATGATCAGCCATGATCACATTGAATGGCAGTACAGGCTCGAAGGGCCGAATGGCCTACTCCTGCACCTATTTTCTATGTTTCTATGCTGCCCTGTTAATGGAGAAAACTGCAGGCCAAATTTGATGTTTAAGAAGGAACTGCAGATGCTGGAAAATTGAAGGTAGACAAAAATGCTGGAGAAACTCAGCGGGTGCGGCAGCATCTATGGAGCGAAGGAAATAGGCAACGTTTCAGACCAAAACCCTTCTTCAGACTGATGTAGGGTGGGGGGGGGGGGGCGGGAAGAAAAAGAGAAGAAGAGGAGCCAGAGGGCTGAGGGAGAGCTGAGAAAGGGAGGAGACAATAAGCGATACCGGAAATTAGAAAAGTCAATGTTCATGCTGCTGGGGTGTAAACTGCCCAAGCGAAATATGAGGTGCTGCTCCTCCAATTTCCGGTGGTGCTCACTTTGGCCATGGGGGATGGCTGTTTCAAAGCACTGACTTCTACCGTACACGATAGAATCAGACTTTGGATTGTATGAATGGCTTCAACATTTGATTGGAGCACTGTGACACATCGGTAGAGCTGCTGCTTTACAGCGCCAGCTGCCAGGGTTCGATGCTGAATACGGGTGCTGTCTGGATGGAGTATGTATGGGTTTAATGGTTCAATATTTTTTGGTTGTCACGTGCATCAAGATACAGTGAAATATAACTTTTTGCGTAATGATCAGTGCGATTACTGCCCTACGTAAAGACAATCCCTGAGTAAATACCCATGCATGGAAACAGCCCACAGTCCATTTGCAATAGTCGCCACATTGTGACACCAATTTACACAGTCCAAGCTGCAGCTGGCCGTAAAGGCCTGTGGCCTCGTGGGAATCCGTACAAACTCCGTACAGACAGCACCCATTGTCACCCGGGTCTCTGGCGCTGTGAGGCAGCAACTGTACCGCTGCGCCACCATGCCGTCCTCTGCGCTGTACTGCGGGGCCATTGTAATTTTTTTTTTTAAGTCGCTGAAACAGTGACAGCAAAAGAGAATGTAGAATTTAGGACGTACTGTAATAGAGTCATAGATTTCTGGATTCATACAGCAAGGAAACTGGTCATTCGGCCCAACTTGCCAATGCTGACCAAGGTGCCCCATCTAATCAAGTCCCATCAGACCATGTCCCTCAAAACCTAACCTATCTATGTTCCTGTCCAAATGTCTTCTGGCAGCTCATTCACTATACTCACCACCTTCTGTGTAAAAATGCTGCCCCTCAGGTTCCTATTAAACCTTTCCCCTCTTACCTTAAGCATTAACTTAAAAAGAAGGCTCTGGAAGTTTGGCATGTCCCCGTCAACTCTCACCAACGTCTACAGATGCAGAAAGCATTTTATCAGGATGCATCGCAGCTTGGTTTGTTACAGCCTCATCCAGGATGGTGAGAAATTGCAGAGAATTGTGGACGCAGCCCAGACCATCACACAAACCAACCTCCCTTTCATTGACTCCATTTATACCTCGTAACAGCATTCTTACGTAAGTGTCTCTGTTGTCGAGGTGGGAGAGGACGGAGTGAAGTGCCGTTGAGATGGCATATTCCGTACTCCTGTTCTTGTGGTAGGCAAACTGATAGGGATCCAGTGTGGGGGGTAGGCAGCTTTTGAGGTGTGCAGGGAGAAGGGGGTTGAGAGGAAGAAAATAGATCAGGCATGATTGAATGGCGGAGTAGACTCGATGGGCCGATTGGCCTAATTCTAATCCAGTGACTTATAACCATATAACAATTACGGCACGGAACCAGGCCTTCTCGGCCCTTCCAGTCTGTGACGACCATTTATTTTCCCCTTACGGACTTATAGACATGAACATTCTGCACCAGTCTGAAGAAGGGTCTTGACATGAAACGTCACCCATTCCTTCTCTCTAGAGATGCTGCCTGTCCCACTGAGTTAGTCCAGCTTTTCGGTTTAAACTAGCATCTGCAGTTCCTTCTTACACATTATTTTGCACCATTTGTTCTTTTCAAATTTGAAAGACAATCCACAATTGTCATACAACATAGAAAGAACCTTCGGCCCATCTCATCCAGGATGCTCCACCTAAGCTAGTCCTATTTGCCTCTGTTCGGCCCATCTTTCTCTATACTTAAGTAAAACTCCTGTTATCTTGTTATCTTCCGGTTTGGCGGGCATTCTATTTGCGCAAAAACGGTACGTGATAGCGCTACGATTTTCCTCCAGCTTACTCACCGTTCTCCTAAGCTGCAAATGCACCAAGTTTCGTTCCGATCGGTGGAAGCTGGTAAGAGATATTTAAAATTCTTAAAAGACGCGCGTGCGCAGATCGATTGCCTCGACTGCCATTCAGCGCCGTGCGGATTGGTCCCTTCTGCTGTCGCTCCGCGGGACTGTCCGCCCCTTCCCGCGCCATCGTGTCTTTGCTGCAGCATCGGGAGGCTCTGGATGACCTGGCCCGACCCAGCCCAGCCCAGCCCAGCCCAGCCCAGCCAGTGTGGAGTCAGAGATGGCGCCGATGTCGCCAAATGGAAAGCGGAGACTGATCCCGGCGGAGGAGAATAAAGCGCCTAGCGACCAGCGCCCGCTGTGATTCACCATCGCACCCCTAACCCCTTCCCCTCTGGTCCCCCTCGCTGGCTCCTGCCCCCCTCCCCTGTGATACCGAACTCTCCCCCATGGCTCTTCCCCGTCTTTTCTCCGAGCTCTCTCCCCCCCCTGCCTCCACACCCCTCCCCCCACAACCCCCCTGCTCACACACCCCTCTCCCCCACAACCCCCCTCCCCCCACACACCCCCTCCCCCACAACCCCCCCTTCCCTCCACACACCCCTCCCTCACCCACAAACCCCTCCTCCACAACACCCTCTGCCCACACATATCCCCGGCCCACAAACACCCCTCCCCCAAACCACCCCCTCCCCCTCCCCCCACAACCCCTCTCCCCCCCACACACCCCTCCCTCACCCACAAGCCCCTCCTCCACAACACCCCCTGCCCACAACCCCCCCGCCCACACATACCCCCCACTCACAAACGCCCCTCCCCCTCCCCCCACAACCACCCTCCCCCCACACACCCCTCCCTCACCCACAAGCCCCTCCTCCACAACACTCCCTGCCCACAACCCCCTCGCCCACACATATCCCCGCCCACAAACACCCCTCCCCCAAACCACCCCCTCCCCCTCCCCCCACAACCCCTCTCCCCCCCACACACCCCTCCCTCACCCACAAGCCCCTCCTCCACAACACTCCCTGCCCACAACCCCCCCGCCCACACATACCCCCTACTCACAAACGCCCCTCCCCCTCCCCCCACAACCACCCTCCCCCCACACACCCCTCCCTCACCCACAAGCCCCTCCTCCACAACACTCCCTGCCCACAACCCCCTCGCCCACACATATCCCCGCCCACAAACACCCCTCCCCCACAACCCCCCTCCCCCCACACACCCCTCCCTCACCCACAAGCCCTTCCTCCACAACACCCCCTGCCGACCCTCCGTGCCCACACATACCCCCCACCCACACACACACCCCTCCCCTCTACACCCCCCTGGGTCTCAGGCACTGTGAGACAGCAACTCTACCGCTGCGCCACCGTGCAACACATTGTGCATTCTTGCTTGCCGGTGACATCAAATGCTTCCTAATCAAACGCCTCACTGTTTCAGTAAATATTTCAGCTGTCTGCTGTAACTGTTCACTAAGAGCATACTCTCCACTAAGTAAATCGTCTGCTAATTCAAACTGCACTTAGAACCTGGAGAACACGACCTGCACTGACACCTTAATGCAGTGTTGATGGGTGCCCAGGGCTTCAGCTCGTGGAGCTGTGCTCCAGGTTAATTATTGTCACGTTGTCAAGATATAGCGAAAAGCTTTGTTTGGTGTGCTGTTCAATCATATAACCATATAACAATTACAGCACGGAAACAGGCCCTCTCGGCCCTTCCAGTCCGTGCCGTCCATTTATTTTCCCCATGTCCCATCTCCCTGCACTCAGACCATACCCCTCCATTCCCTTCCCATCCATATACCTATCCACTTTACTTTTAAATGTTAAAATCGATCCTGCCTCCACCACTTCTGCTGGAAGCTCATTCCACACAGCCACCACTCTCTGAGTAAAGATGTTCCCCCTCATGTTACCCCTAAACTTCTGTCCCTTAATTCTCATGTCATGCCCTCTTGTTTGAATCTTCCCTACCCTCAATGGGAAAAGCTTATCCACATCAACTCTGTCTATCCCTTTCATCATTTTAAAGACCTCAATCAAGTCCCTCCTTAATTGATGCATTATTTTCTCAATTAAGTATTTTTGCACCTTTATATCTACAAGGTTCCTCCACTTATTGTTTTGTTTGCCATTACGTTTACATCTTTTTGATGAAATTGATAAGAAAATCTATCAGCTTATTATTCAACATGGTGTTGCATGCATGTACTTGTAAAGAGCCCAACGTTGCCTCTGAAGAGGGTCTCGTCCCGAAACATTGCCTATCTCCTTCGCTCCTTAGATGCTGCTGCACCCGCTGAGTTTCTCCAGCTTTTTGTGTAACCCCCATTGTCTCTGAAGAGTTTCTCAATCAAATCAGATAGCGTCGTACATAGATGCACTCAAACCAAAACTGAGGTACGCTGCCTGCAAATAGGCACAAAGTGCTGGAGTAACTCAGCGAGTCAGGCAGCATTTGTGGAAAAAAGGAATGGGTGACGTTTTAGGACGAGACCCTTTTTCAGATTGAAAGTAGAGGGGGTGGGAACTGGAGGTAAGAAAAAGGCCAGACCAAAGCGGGGCCGGCAACAGATGGCCTTGGGACGGGTGGAGCCCACAGTGGCCCATTCTTGGCTGGGGAAGGTGCGGACAACAAGAGGGAAACAAGGATGCGAATAGTGTAACTGGTAGGACGACTCGGGTGGTGGGGGGGAGGGGGGGTAGAGAGAGAGGGAATGCAGGGGTCACTTGAAATTGGAGAAATCAACGTTCATACCGCTTCCCATGCGAAATATGAGGTGCCGTTCCTCCAATTTTGTGTGTGGCCTCATTCAGACAGTGGAGGAGCCGCAGGTCAGTGTGAGAATGTGAAGCGGGGATTGCGTAGGCCAAAGCAGACTGAGGGTAAGTGAAACTGAGCGTGACTGAGTTGGAAGCTGGTTCTATTATTGAGGTTTCTTATTGTCATGTGTAGCGAGGTGCAGTGAAAAGCTTTGTTTTGCATGCTGTCCAAGCAGATTAGATAATACTCTACATCAGGCGTGGGCAACCTTGTTCTGCATAGGGGCCGGGACGCACGGCTGAGAGCGGATGGCGGGCCACGTCTATCACGTGTACACATGGATCCCGCCCCCATCCCGCCCCGGATGGCAGGCATCAAATCACGTGTTCACAGAAGGTAGACAAAAGTGCTCGAGAAACTCAGCGGGTGGGGCAGCCTTGCATGTCTCACTGGCTACGGTTCCCCAGCATTATTGTCGACCTTCGATTTTTCCAGCATCTGCAGTTCTTCCTTAAACGTGTTCACAGAAGGTGCGGGGCCGTGCCGGCGGCTTTGCGCGGGATGCGGTACAGCCAGAGTTCGGCCACGATCGGCGGGCCGCATGATTACCGGAAAATAAATCCGCCTGCGGGCCGGATGATTTCGCGTTACGGGCCGCATTCGGCCCCGGGGCCATAGGTTGCCGACCCCTGCTCTACATAAATACACACGTCAAAATCAAGTACAGTAGGTAGAGCAAGAGGGAAGATACAGACCGCAGAATCTAGTTCTTGGCATTGCAGCGCGTCCGTTTAGAAAATCGGCGCAGAAACAGGCCCTTTGACGGGCCACGTCCATACTGACCAGTGATCACCCCCTACCCTGGTTCTATCGTTCACACCAAGGACAATTTACAGAGGTCAATTAACCTATTTTGGAAAGTAGGAGGAAACTGGAGCACCCAGAGAAAACCCACGCGGTCACAGGGAAAATGTGCAAACTCCGTACAGACAGCACCCATAGTCACTATCGAACTCGGGTCTCTGGGGCTGTAAAGCAGCAACTCTACCAATGCGCCACTGTGGGTAGACTATTATCTGAATGGTGGCCGATTAGGAAAAGGGGAGATGCAACGAGACCTGGGTGTCATGGTACATAGAAAACATAGAAAATAGGTATGGAACATAGTACACCAGTCATTGAAAGTAGGCATGCAGGTGCAGCAGGCAGTGAGGAAAGCGAATCGTATGTTAGCATTCATAGCAAAAGGATTTGAGTATAGGAGCAGGGAGGTTCTACTGCAGTTGTACAGGGTTTTGGTGGGACCACACCTGGAGTATTGCGTACAGTTTTGGTCTCCAAATCTGAGGAAAGACATTCTTGCCATAGAGGGGGTACAGAGAAGGTTCACCAGACTGATTCCTGGGATGTCAGGACTTTCATATGAGGAAAGACTGGATAGACTCGCTGGAATTTAGAAGAATGAGGGGGGATCTTATAGAAACTTACAAAATTCTTAAGGGGTTGGACAGGCTAGATGCAGGAAGATTGTTCCCGATGTTGGGGAGGTCCAGAACAAGTGGTCACAGTTTAGGATAAGGGGGATGTCTTTTAGGACCGAGATGAGAAAATCATTTTTCACACAGAGCGTGGTGAATGTCTGGAATTCTCTGCCACAGAAGGTAGTTGAGGCCAGTTCGTTGGCTATATTTAAGAGGGAGTTAGATGTGGCCCTTGTGGCTAAAGGGATCAGGGGGTATGGAGAGAAGGCAGGTACAGGATACTGAGTTGAATGATCAGCCATGATCTTATTGAATGGCGGAGCAGGCTCGAAGGGCCAAATGGCCTACTCCTGCACCTATTTTGTATGTTTCTATGTGCCGCCTCCTAGACAGTAGTCAAAGCCCAATATCCATAATGGGGTAGAGGTGAATCGGACTGTACCTTAGCTTATGGAAGGACCGTTTAGACGCCTGATTACAGAGGGCAAGAAGCTGTTCCTGAATCGGGTGGCATGCACGTTCAAACTTCTGTATCTCAGCATCTGTGACGTCGGTCCATTCCTGACCACTGGTGTTGTCAGTGTGAAGTTTGCATGTTTTCCCTCTGAGCATTTGGTTTCCTCCGGGTGCTCTGGTTTCCTCCCACATCCCACCCAGGCGATTTAGTACAGGATAATTAGCCTGTGTAGATTGCCCACACTGTATTGGCTTATTATTGCACATGCACGAGATACAACGAGATGTTGTTTGTTTGCATGCTCTCCATTTAAATAATGAGTTCAATCAAGTCATACGCAGTACAACAGGTAAAGTGTAAAAAAAAAGAGAGGCCAGAATATAGTGATACAGCATTGTAGTGTTGCAGTTGCAGAGAAAAGTCCAAGTCTGCAATGAGGTTGGTTGGAAGATCAGATTACATCCTATTTTGTGGGAGGGCCCTTCATTAGTTTGATAACAATGGAGAAAAAGCTGCTCCTGCAGTCTGGCAGTCCGTTCTTGCAAGCATCGGGAGAAAGGAGAAGAGGAATAGAAACATAGAAACATAGAAAAATAGGTGCAGGAGTAGGCCATTCGGCCCTTCGAGCCTGCACCGCCATTCAATGTGATCATGGCTGATCATCCAACTCAGTATCCCGTACCTGCCTTCTCTCCATACCCCCTGATCCCTTTAGCCACAAGGGCCACATCCAACTCCCTCTTAAATATAGCCAATGAACTGGCCTCAACTACCTTCTGTGGCAGAGAGTTCCAGAGACTCACCACTCTCTGGATAAAATTCCCTTGATTGTTGAAGAAAGACACAAAATGCCGGAGTAACTCAGCGGCTCATGCAGCGTCCCTGGAGTGAAGGAATAGTTTAGTTTATCCAGAGTTGAGAGATACGGCACGGAAACAGGCCCTTCGGCCCACCGGGTCCATGTCGACTAGCGATCCCCCCACATTAACACTATCCTGTAGCCACTAGGGACAATTTTTACATTTAACAAACCAATTAACGTATATACCTGTACGTCTTTGGAGTGCGGGAGGAAACTGAAGATCTCGGAGAAAACCCACGCAGGTCACGGGAGAACGCACAAACTCCGTCCAGACAGCACCTGTAGTCGAGATTGAACCCGGGTCTCCGGCACTGCATTCGCTGTAAGGCAGCGACTCTACCGCTGCGCCACCGTGCCGCCGTAAGATGACATTTCGGGTTGGAACCCGTCACCCTGGGTTCCTTGATTATGTTGGCTGCTTTCCACGACTGAGCGAAGTGCAGATGGGGTCAGTGGTGGGGAGTCTGGTCTGTGTGACGGACTGGGCCACGTCCACAACTCTCTGCGATTTCTTGCGGTCTTGGGCAGAGCTGTTCCCAAACCGAGTTCCTCCTTTTCCGAGGAGTCCTGTCATGTTCATAAGGGATAGGAACAGAATTAGGCCATTCGGCCCATTACGTCTACTCCACCATTCAATCATGGCTGATCTATCCTTCCCTCTCAACACCATTCTCCTGCCTGCTCCCCTTGACCCCTGACACCCCCGTACTAATCGCGAACTGCCCATTCATCATTAATGAACTTCAGTAAATATAAATGACCGTTGGTCTTTCTTGTATTGTTTGCGGCAACTTGCTCGTGCAAATTATTCACCGTGTTTTTGACATGCCCACAAATACTGCAGCTTCAAAGTCTTTCATTGGCTCCAAAGAGTTTTGAGACCCTGAAATCATGAAAGGACTGACTCTCTAAAACAGCCTTGTGATAACGATCGATATAATCTGATCACAAAGCAGTACTGAAGGATTTCAATGCCATCAGATAAAGACGTTAAACTGGGCCATAATGTTTCCACTAGTGGGAGAGTCTATGACCAGAGGGCACAGCCTCAGAATAAAAGGACGTGCCTTCAGAAAGGAGATCTTCTTCGTGCGTATGGCATGCACAGCCTAAAGTTGTGGGCCAACTTGTTCTATTTGATCTTATTTGATTGTGCACGCCGGGTTGATTGCATTCGTCGAAACAGGGCGGACCACGTGAAGGTTGCAATCTCCCGCCCCAGGAAGGAGATGAGGAGGCATTTCTTTGACGAGGTGGCATATCTGTGGAATTCATTGCCATAGAAGCAGTGGAGACCAAGCCATTGGCTATTTATAATGTGGAGATGGACAGAGTCTCGATTAGTGCGGGTGTCGGGGTTATGGTGAGAAGGCAGGAGAATGGGGTTGAGTGGGAAAGATAGACCAGCCACGATTGAATGGTGGAGTAAACTTGATGGGCTGAATGGCCTAATTATGCACTTTTCTTTTTTGGAAATTAATGATACTGGGAATGTAATATAAAAACAGAAAATGCAGGAGATAGAGACATGAGGAACTGCAGATGCTAGAACCTTGAGCTTACGGAAGGACCGTTCAGAAGCCTGATAATAGAGGGGAGGAAGATGTTCCTGGTTTATCATGTTTTGAGGTACAGTGAAAAGCTTTTTGCTTTTATATCAGATCCAGTTATAATAGATCATACTATACATGTGTACATACTATACAATCAAGCCCAAAGTAGTGCAAAGAAAAAAATACAGTGCCACAGTGGTAGAGTTGCTGCCTTACAACACCAGAGACCCGGGTTCGATCCCGGCTACGGGAGCTGTCTGTGCGGAGTTTGTACGTTCTCCCTGAGACCACGTGGGTTTTCTCCGGGTGCGCTGGTTTCCAAATTATCCCTCATGTGTAGGATGGAACTAGTGTCCAACTGATCGCTGGTCGGCGCAGACTCAGTGGGCCGAAGGGCCTGTTTCCCCGCTGTATCTCTGATGCTAAAACTAAAAAAAACTAAATTGGAACAGAGATCTAAGAGTGGGGTGATTGTAGGGGATGATAGTCCAGCAGGCAACGAGTCACCGCGCTCCATCGCCCACCCCCCATTGCGGGGTGTTCAAACATGGTCACAAAGCACAACTTCAAAACTCAAGCAGTTGTTTGAAATGATGTCAGGCCAGCTGTTTAAAAAACATGCCACAGTGAAACGTAACCAACGTGGAACGTGGGATAAGGTAGAACTAGAACTTGGGCAGGCACGGTGGCGCAGCGGTAGAGTTGCTGCCTTACAGAGTCAGAGACCCGGGATCGATCCTGACTACGGGTGCTGTCTGTACGGAGTTTGCACGTTCTCCCCGTGACCTACCTGGGTTTTCTCCAGGTGCTCCATCCGGTTTCCTCCCACAACCCAAACTCGTGCAGGTTATAGCCCTGTCCCACGGTGCGAGTTCATTCCAAGACTTCTCCCAAGTTTCATAGAAACATAGAAAAATAGGTGCAGGAATAGGCCATTAGGCCCTTCGAGTCTGCACCGCCATTCAATATGATCATGGCTGATCATCCAACTCAGTATCCTGTACCTGCCTTCTCTCCATACCCCCTGATCCCTTTAGCCACAAACTGCAGAAGGTCCTTCTGCAGTTGTACACCAGGGTCCTAGTGAGACCACACCTGGAGTATTGTGTGCAGTTTTGGTCTCCAAATTTGAGGAAGGACGTTCTTGCTATTGAGGGAGTGCAGCGCAGGTTCAAACTCAGGTTTCGAACGAAAGCACAGGTTTCGAACTCGGAGATTTACGGTAATGGCCGCTCGTCGGTACTCGGGGCTCTCGTGGTCATTTATCAACATGTTGGAAAATCTTCACGAGTCTTCCCGTGCTTACCTGCCGTTAGTGAGTCTCCCGGGTACCCACCGTTAGCGCTACGAGCCGCTAAGAGACGTCCCCGAGCTCCGACGTACCCGCTACGTTCATTCTCCGTGCTTACCACGAGTTTGATTTTTTTAAAACTCGGGAGAGCTCTTGGAATGAACTCGCACCGTGGGACAGGGCTATTAGTAGGTTAATTGGCTTCGGTAAAATTGTAAATTATCCCTAGTGTGTGTAGGGTAGTCTTAGTGTGCGGGCATCGCTGGTCGGCACGGACTCAGTGGCCCAAAGGGGCTGTTTCCGCGCTGTATTTCTAAACTAAACTAGTGCGGAAGGGTGATTAAGGGTCGGCGTGGACTCGGTGGGCCTGCGTCCATGCTGCATCTTCACTAAAAAAATCCTTCCATGCCAGAGGATTGGAGTTAAACATTGCAGAGGTATCTCCTCAAGTATTTTAATTGCAATGTAACCAGCTTCTGATTCCCTATACGTCCAAGAAGAAGTTCATAAATTCCTATGATAGGAGTAGGATTAGGCCATTCAGCCCATCAAGCCTACTCCACCATTCAATCAATGCTAATGTATCTCTCCCTCTTACTCCTGCCTTCTCCCCATAACCCCTGACACCTGTACAAAGAAGCTACCAAACAAAATATTCTTCTGAAAGTTAGAGGGTGCGTTGCTCAAAGGTTTGTTTTGGTGGGTGGGGGCTGTTTAGTTTAGCATAGTTTAGTTTAGTTTATTGCCATGTGTACCAAGGTACAGTGAAAAGCTGTTTTGTTGCGTGCTATCCAACAGCGGAAAGACTATATATCAAGCCGTCTACAGTGTACAGAGACAGGATAAAGGGAAATGACGTTCAGTGCAAGTTAGACAATAGACAATAGGCGCAGGAGTAGGCCATTCTGCCCTTCGAGCCAGCACCGCCATTCAATCTGATCATGGCTGGTCATCCAGTAAAATCTGATTAAAGATAGTTTGAAGGTCTCTAATGTGGTAGATGATAGGTCATCATCTCTCTAGTTGTTGATAGGATTGTTCAGTCAGCTTGGAAGAAATTGTCCCTGAATCTGGAGGTGTGCGTTTTCACACTTCTACACCTTTTACCCGATGGGAGAGGGGAGAAGAGGGAATGGGACATGACTATAGAATTAAGGGACAGAGGTTTAGGGGTAACATGAGGGGGAACTTCTTTACTCAGAGAGTGGTAGCGGTGTGGAATGAGCTTCCAGTGGAAGTGGTGGCGGCAGGTTCGTTGGCATCATTTAAAAATAAATTGGATAGGCAGATGGATGAGAAGGGTATGGAGGGTTATGGTATGAGTGCAGGCAGGTGGGACTAAGGGAAAAAAGTTGTTCGGCACGGACTTGAAGGGCCGAGATGGCCTGTTTCCGTGCTGTAATTGTTATATGGTTATATGGTTATATGGCCAGGGTGCGACTGGTCCATGATTCTGCCGAGGCAGCGTGAGGTGTAGATGGAGTCAATGGAGGGGAGGTTAGATTGTGCGATGGTCTGGGCTGCGTCCGAATCTCTCTGTAATTTCTTGCGGTCCTGGATGGATGTGTTCCCAATCCTGCGGGAGCGCATGGGAAACTGCAACGTCTTAGCTCTGTAGACACAAAATGCTGGAGTAACTCAGCGGGACAGGCAGCATCTCAGGAGAGAAGAAACGGGCGACGTTTCGGGTCGAGAACCTTCTTCAGACTGATGTCAGTGGAGGGGGCGGGACAAACATAGGATATAGTCGGAGACAGTAAGTGGGTGAACTGGGGAGGGGATGGGGAGAGAGGGGAAGCAAGGACAATCTGGTTAGAGAAGTCAATCTTCACACTGCTGGGGTGTAAACTACCCAAGCAAAATATGAGGTGCTGTTCCTCCAATTTGCACTGGGCCTCACTCTGACAATGGAGGAGGCCCAGGACAGAAAGGTCAGATTGGGAATGGGAGGGGGAGTTGGTGCTGAGCCACCCGGAGATCAGGTTGGTTAAGACGGACTGAGCGGAGGTGTTCAGCAAAACGATCGCCAAGTGGTCTCACCGATGCGCTTGGTCTCATCGATGTAGAGAAGTTGACACCTGGAACACCTGGAACAGCGGATACAGTAGATGAGGTTAGAGGAGGTGCGAGTGAATGTCTGCCTCACCTGGAAAGACTGCTTGTGTCCTTTGATGGAGTCGAGGGGGGAGGTAAAGGGACAGGCGTTGCATCTCCTGCGGTTGCAGGGGAAAGTACCTGGGGAGGGGGTGGTTTGGGTGGGAAGGGACGAGTTCACCAAGGAGTTTCAGAGGGAGCGGTCTCTGCGGAAAGCAGAAAGGGGAGGAGATGGGAAGGTGCGGCCAGTAGTGGGATCCCATTGGAGGTGGCGAAAATGTTGGAGGATTATACTCTGTATGCGACGGCTGATGGGGTGGAAGGTGAGGACAAGGGGGACTCTGTCCTTGTTACGAATGGGGGGGGGGGAGGGGGAGCAAGAGCGGAGCTGCGGGATATCGAGGAGACCCTAGTGAGAGCCTCCTCTATAATGGAAGAGGGGAACCTTGCACATCTTAGCTCTGTATTGGACACTAATTACACTAATAAGAGTGCTACATCTTGTGAAAACTGAATTTCTGTTTGTGCTTTGGGAGCATAGGAGTTTAAAGATATATTTGAGTTCAGTTTAGTTTGTTATTGTCACGTGTACGAAGGCACAGTGAAAAGCTTTTGTTGCGTGTTATCCAGTCAGTGGAAAGACAATGCGTGATTACAATCGAGCCATTCGCAGTGTATACGGTTGCTTTGCAGTGCAGTGATTGCCACTGCAGACGCTGGCAAGGAAGAGCTGATCTAGACGGACACAAAAAAAAGGTGTGACTCAGCGGGACAGGCAGCATCACTGGAGAGAAGGAATGGGTGACGTCTCGGGTTGAGTCTCGACCGAATTGTCACCTGTTCCTTCTCTCCAGAGATGCTGCCTGTCACGCTGAAACCCCTGTCCCACGGTACGAGTTCATTCCACGAGCTCCCCCGAGTTTGCTCTGATTCGAACTCGGAGATTTACGGTAATGGCCACACGTCGGTACTCGGGGCTCTTGTGGACATTTTTCATCATGTTGAAAAATCTTCACAAGTCTTCCCGTGCTTACCTATGGTTATCGAGTCCTCCCGAGTACCTGCCGTTAGCTCTAAGAGACGTCCCCGAGCTCCGACGTACCCACTACGTTCTTGCTCCGTGCTTACCATGAGTTTGATTTTTTTTTAACTCGGGAGAGCTCTTGGAATGAACTCGCACCGTGGGACAGGGCTATGAGTTACTCCAGCATTTTGTGTCTACCTTCGATTTAAACCAGCACCTGCAGTTCCTTCCTACACATTTTAGCTGATCTAGATGCAGCAAGAAGAAAGATTAGATGGCAGGAAGAACTGCTTTCAAGTACTCATGTACTGATAATGCCGTTTCACTGATCAATATTTTCCTGCATCACTGGAAGGGCCACGCAGACCATTGACGTATAAAATGACACTGTGTGTTGGGAGGAACTGGTTTAAACCGAAGATAGACACAAAATGCTGGGAGTAACTCAGTGGGACAGGCAGCATCTCTAGAGAGAATGAATGGGTGACATTTGGGTTGAGACTCAACCGGAAACATCACCCATTCCTTCTCTCCAGAGATGCTGCCTGTCCCGCTGAGTTACTCCAGCATTTTGTATCTATAAAACGACATTAATAGAGTCATTCAGCGTGGAAACAGGCCCCCGGCCCAACTTGCTCACACCGACCAACATGCCGCATCTACTCTAGTCCTGCTTGCGTTCGGCCCATATCCCTCTCAACCTATCCTAATCATGTACCTGTCTATGGTCTCCTTAACATTGTGATAGTGCCCGCCTCAACGACCTCCTCCAGCAGCTCGTTCCATAAACCCACCACCCTTTGTGTAAAAATGTTACCCCATCGGGTTTCAATTAAATCTTGTCCCTCCGCACCTTAAACACATGTGCTCTAGTCCTCCATTCCCTATACTCTGGGCAAGAGACTCTGTGCATTTACCGCCGTCCCGCCGAGCATTTACCTGATCTATTTCTCTCATGATTTTATACACCTCTATAACATCACCCCTCATCCTTCCGTGCTCCAGGACTGCCCCTCATTGTTCAGCGTCGCCCCAGCCTGCTTGACTTCTCCCGACAGCTCAGACCCTTGAGTCCTGGCAACAACATCCTCGTATGTCTCTTCTGCACCCTTTTCCAGCTTGACAACATCTTTCCCGCAACATGGTGCCCACAACTACAACACAATTAAACCAAACAAAACAATTACTCTAAATGCGGCCCTCACCAACGTCTTATACAACTGCAACGTGACCTCCCAATTTCTGTACTCTAATACTCTGACTGATGAAGGCCAATGTGCGACTTGTGTCACTCGCGATGGATGACAATGCAACACAGCGTCCCCATTGTTCAGACTGTGTACGAGCAACCGGACGTTTCTTAATTACAAATGCCTCCAGCGCCTTCGAGGACGGCTGCAGGAGGCGACCCCCTGGGACGCAAAGATGGACGGGCGAGGAGAGGCGAGGACGTCAGGTCGCGGGCCTGCTGCTGCCTGAGCTTACCCGGATCCGGGGCGCTCCAGTACTTCCAGCATGTACACTCTGGAGTTTAGAAGGATGAGAGGGAATCTCATTGAAACATATAAGATTGTTAAGGGCTTGGACACTCTAGAGGCAGGAAACATGTTCCCGATGTTGGGGGAGTCCAGAGCCAGGGGCCACAGTTTCGGAATAAGGAGTAAGCCATTTAGAACGGAGACAAGGAAACACTTTTTCTCACAGAGAGTGGTGAGTCTGTGGAATTCTCTGCCTCAGAGGGCGGTGGAGGCAGGTTCTCTGGATGCTTTCAAGAGAGAGCTAGATAGGGCTCTGAAAAATAGCAGAGTCATGGGGATATGGGGAGAAGGCAGGAACGGGGTACTGATTGGGGATGATCAGCCACGATCACATTGAATGGCCGTGCTGGCCCTCGCGGCCTAATCCTGCACCTATTGTCTATTTTCTATTGACCTGGTTTGGACAGCGGATCTCTTGGTTCTTGTTAATGGCTTGGACACTCTAGAGGCAGGAAACATGTTCCCGATGTTGGGGGAGTCAAGAGCCAGGGACCACAGTTTCGGAATAAGGAGTAAGCCATTTAGAACGGAGACGAGGAAACACGATTTCTCACAGAGAGTGGTGAGTCTGTGGAATTCTCTGCCTCAGAGGGCGGAACCAGGGGCTTTTATTCTTTGCTTTTGATCTCGGGCTTTTATTCTTTGTTCTTTTTCTTTGTAAACTCGGCAAAATGCGGTGACTGTGCGTCTGTCGGTTGTGCAAAAGGATTTCACTGTGCAGTGCGTACGTGACTATAAAGAACCATGTAAGTAGCATATCCCTTGACAGCCTTTCTCACCGTCTGTGATCCCAGCAATATTGGAGTCATCTGCAAACTTACTGACCAACCCCTTCTACATTTATGTCCAAGTCAGTTATTGGCCCCACAGCTGCACATATGAATGAATGAATGAATGGTTTATTTTGGTCATACATTATAAAGAACAAAACTTTACAATCTGTGTCAATAGGAACCAACACTGTATCCATTTCACACACGTTCACATAATCAATGACCGATAAAGGAATCGGCTGAAGCCACAAAGCTTATTTTTGCCAATCCTATACAATCCATAAAATAACCCAGAATATCAGCATTACGAAGGAAAGGAAAAAAATGAAATTGACTCTAAATTGTAACCCTTATTTATTATACATTTTAAGGCTTATTTGAAACTCAACAGAGAGCTACAAAATTTCAACTCATCACTCAGCCCGTTCCATAATTTGACTCCCAAAACTGAGACATATCACAAATAGTACAGATCCCTGCGGAACTACACTGGTCACAGACCTTCTGTCTGAATATTGTCAATAGACAATAGGTGCAGGAGGAGGCCATTCGGCCCTTCGAGCCAGCACCGCCATTCAATGTGATCATGGCTGATCATTCACAATCAATATCCCGTTCCTGCCTTCTCCCCATATCCCCTGACTCCGCTCTCTTTAAGAGCCCTATCCAGCTCTCTCTTGAAAGTATCCAGAGAACCTGCCTCCACCGCCCTCTAAGGTAGAGAATTCACAGACTCACAACTCTCTGTATGAAGAAAGACTGGATAGACTCGGCTTGTACTCACTGGAATTTAGGAGATTGAGGGAGGATCTTATAGAGGCGTACAAAATTCTTAAGGGGTTGGACAGGCTAGATGCAGGGAGATTGTTCCCGTTGTTGGGGAAGTCCAGAACAAGGGGTCACAGTTTAAGGATAAGGGGGAAGTCTTTTAGGACCGAGATGAGAAGATATTTTTTCACACAGAGAGTGGTGAGTCTGTGGAATTCTCTGCCACCAAAGGTAGTTGAGGCCAGTTCATTGGCTATATTTAAGAGGGAGTTAGATATGGCCCTTGTGGCTAAAGGGATCAGGGGGTATGGAGAGAAGGCAGGTACAGGATACTTAGTTGGATGATCAGCCATGATCATATTGAATGGCAGTGCAGGCTCGAAGGGCCGAATGGCCTACTCCTGCACCTATTTTCTATGATTCTATGAAAAAGTGTTTCCTCATTTCCGTTCTAAATGGCTTACCCCTTATTCTTAAACTGTGGCCCCTGGTTCCGGACTCCCCCAACATCGGGAACATGTGTCCTGTCACAAGAAGCTTCTGTCTTCATACGCTATGAGTGCAGAATTGGGCATTCGGCCCATCTAGTCTACTCCACCATTCAATCGTGGCTGATCTATCTTTCCCTCTCGGCCCCATTCTCCTGCTTTCTCCCCATAACCCCTGACACCCTGTGTTTTATCAGTGAGACAGGTCAGACCCCATATAACAAGACAGTATTAATCCCGAGCATCTTAATCTTCTGCACCTGTGATGTTTCATGATGGGAACCTTCTTCATTTTCTTTGCTCCACGGATGCTGCCTGACCTGATGCTGCCCTCCAGCACTGTGTGTGTTGCTCAGTGTAATCAGGATGCATCACAGCATGGTTAGGGAACAGCTCCATCCAAGTCTGGAATGACAGAGGATTCTGGACGCAGCCCAGACTATCACACAAACCAACCTCCCTTCCATTGACTCCACTTGCACCTGACGCTGCCTCGGCAAGGCCAGCAGCATCATCAAGGACCAGACTCATCCTCTTCAGAGAGTTAGATAGAGAGAGTTAGATAGAGAGAGTTAGATAGAGCTCTAGGGGCTACTGGAGTCAAGGGATATGGGGAGAAGTCAGGCACGGGTTATTGATAGGGGACGTTCAGCCATGATCACAATGAATGGCGACGCTGGCTCGAAGGGCCGAATGGCCTCCTCCTGCACCTATTTTTTATGTTTCTATGTTTCACTCCAGGCCACTCCCTCTTCTCCCCTCTCCCATCAGGCAAGAGGTACAGAAGTGTGAAAACGCATAGCCCCAGATTCTGGGATAGTTTCTTCCCAGATGTTATGGACAATAGGTGCAGGAGTAGGCCCTTCGGCCCTTCGAGCCAGCACCGCCATTCAATGTGATCATGGCTGATCATACACAATCAGTACCCCGATCCTGCTTCTCCCCGTATCCCTTGACTCCGCTATCTTTAAGAGCTCTATCTAACTCTCTCTTTAGTTTAGTTTTGAGATACAACGCGGAAACAGGCCCTTCAGCCCACCGTGTCCGCGCCGACCAGCGATCCCCGCACACTAACACCATCCTACACCCTCTAGGGGCAATTTTTACATTTACCGAGCCAATTAACCTACAACCTTGTACGTCTTTGGACTGTGGGAGAAAAACCACGCGGATCACGGGGAGAACGTACAGACAGCACCCGTAGTCAGAATCTAACCCGGATCTCCGGCGCTACATTCGCTGTGAGGCAGCAACTCTACCGCTGTGCCACCGTGACTGCCCTTGAAAGCATTCAGTGATTGGCCTCCACTGCCTTCTGAGGCAGAGAATTCCACAGATTCACTACTCTCTGGGTGAAAAACCTTTTCCTCATCTCCGTTCTAAATGGCCTACCCCTTATTCTTAATCACTATCATTATTCGTTATCCGGCAACTGAACCATCCTACCAACAACTAGAGAGCGGTCCTGAGCTACTATCTTCTTCATTGGAGACTCTCAGACTATCTTTAATTGGATTTATCTGGCACTAAGTGTTATTTAAGTTATTTCCTTTATCGTGCATCTATACACTGCGAACGACTCGATTGTAATCATGTGTTGTCTTTCCGCTGGCTGGTTAGCACGCAACAAAAGCTTTTCACTGTACCTCGGTACACGTGACAATAAACTCAACACAAGATTCTTGCGTCTGCAGTCTCTCCTGTGCCTCCTCTTTCCTAATTACAGTCGCTCTGTGCACTCTGGGTTTCTCAGTGTTAATGAGCAGCTAGCACGATCCGAGAACTGAAATCTACCTGCCAGGTATTGTTTGCAGGTTTCAAGATGTCCAAATTATACACATGCTGGTCATTTGCCACTAAATCAGGAGCCTAGAACACAGAGCACAGTATTATCCTCTCATCTACTCCTCATCTGACAGAAGGCACCACACATGAATGCACACAGCTGCTGCTCCCGTCTTCCTGCTGTGTTGTCATTATCCAGAGAACTATCTGAACGGAACATAGAACAGTTTAAGAAGGAACTGCAGATGCTGGAGCAATCGAAGGTAGACAAAAATGCTGGAGAAACTCAGCGGGTGAGGCAGCATCTATGGAGCGAAGGAACAGGTGATGTTATAGACAATGTTATAGAATAAAAGCCCGAGGTCCACTGTCCAAACCAGGACAATAGACAATAGGAGTAGGCCATTTGGCCCTTCGAGCCAGCACCGCCATTCAATGTGATCATGGCTGATCATCCCCAATCAGTACCCCGTTCCTGCCTTCTCCCCATATCCCTTGACTCCGCTATTTTTCAGAGCCCTATCTAGCTCTCTCTTGAAAGCGTCCAGAGAACTTGCCTCCACTGCCCTCTGAGGAAGAGAATTCCACAGATGTTTTGGGTCGAGACCTTTCTTCAGACTGATGAGGGCATGAGGGTGGGGGGGGGGGGGGGGGGGGGGAGAAGAGAGGAAGAGGCGGAGACAGTGGGCTGTGGGAGAGCTGGGGAGGGGAAAGAGAGCGAAAACAAGGACTACCTGAAATTGGAGAAGTCAATATTCATACCGCTGGGGTGTAAACTACCCAAGCAAAATATGAGGTGCTGCTCCTCCAATTTACAGTGGGACTCACTCTGGCCATGGAGGAGGCCCAGGTCAGAAAGGTCGGATTTGGAATGGGAGGGGGAGTTGAAGTGCTGAGCCACCGGGAGATCAGGTTGGTTATTGCGAACCGAGCAGAAATGTTGGGCAAAGCTATCGCTAAGCCGATGCTTGGTCTCACCGATGTAGAGCAGCTGACACCTAGAGCAGCGGATGCAATAGATGAGGTTGGAGGAGGTGCAGGTGAACATCTGCCGCACCTGGAAAGACTGCTTAGGTCCTTGGATAGAAGAGTGCAGGTAGACACTAAATGCTGGAGTAACTCAGCGAGCGAGGCAGCATCTCTGGGGAGAAGGAATGGGTGACATTTCGGGTCTGAAGAATTGTCATTGTTCTAACATTTCTCTAACTTCAAGTAACCCCTGCATTCCCTCTCTCTCTATCTCTCCCCATCCGTCGTACCAGCTTCTCGTTCTCACCTAGCAAACAGCTAACAATGGCCTGCTTCCTTTATCATCGCTACTATTTTGCATTTCTTTTGTTAATTTGTTCCATACCTCTCGACATCATCGTCTATACCTCGAGTTTCCCTTTCGCATGACTTGTCTGACGAAGGGTCTCCACCCGAAACGTCACCCATTCCTTCTCTCCATCGATGCTGCCTCGCCCGCTGATTACTCCAGCATTTTGTGTCTACCTTCGATTTTATCCAGCATCTGCAGTTCTTTCTCACACATAGAACAGCGCAGCATTGTGACTCACGGGGAGAACGTGCAAACTTCACGCAGACGGCACCCGTGGTCAGGATTGATCGCGGGTTTCTGGCGCTGCAAGGTAGCAACTCTACCGCTGCGCCACGGCCAAATGTCCGCAGTAAGGTAGGCGGTAGGATCAGGACAATGCCCCAGCCTCTTTAGAAGCCTAACAACAGAGGGGGAAAAGCTGTTCCTGAGTGGTGCGTTCTTCCGACCTTCTGTATCGTCTCCTTGACGGCTCTTATAGAAACATATAAAATTATGAAAGGACAGGACAAGCTAGATGCAGGAAAAATGTTCTCAATGTTGGACGAGTCCAGAACCAAGGGCCACAGTCTTAAGGGCCTGTCCCACCAGCATGCAACTCCATGCGATTAGCGCGACCTAACGTGGTCGCTTGAGCCGTCCATCGTTGCGGGGCCGGTCCCACTTCGATCGCTGGAGCCGTGCGGAATTGTGCGGAGTTCGTCCCGACATCACGCGGGGCTCCGAAAAACTGACTGTTCAAAAATTCCACGGGGCAACGGCTGTCGGCTTGCAGTCGCCTCGACGCATTACACACTGCCCCGACATCGTGCCTCCGTGAACCTCTCTGTAAGTGCCTCCGTGGCCCTCTCTGTGTGTGCCTCCGTGACCCTCTGTGTGTGTGCCTCTGTGCCCCTCTCTGTGTGCCCCTCTCTGTCCTGGCAAACTTACCTTAGACTTCGCTCCAAGTTCGCCTCACCTTGCGCCGCATTGCGCCACTTACCCGACCTCCGCGCGGCCCTCGCTGCCGGTTTGGTCGCGCTTGCCGCATGCAGGCGCATGCTGGTGGGAACGGCCCTGTACAGGGATCACCCGACCTCCGCACGGCCCCCGCTTCTAGTTTGGTCGCGCTTGCCGCATGGAATCGCATGCTGGTGGGACAGGCCCTGTAGAATAAAGGGGAGGACATTTAAGACTGAGGTGAGAAAAAAAGTTTTCACCCAGAGAGTTGTGAATTTGTGGAATTCCCTGCCACAGAGGGCAGTGGAGGCCAAATCACTGGATGGATTTAAGAGAGAGTTAGATAGAGCTCTAGTGGGTAGTGGAGTCAAGGGATATGGGGAGAAGGCAGGCACGGGTTATTGATAGGGGACGATCAGCCATGATCACAACGAATGGCGGTGCTGGCTCGAAGGGCCGAATGGCCTCCTCCTGCACCTATTTTCTATGTTTCTACGTTTCCTGATGGTAGCAGGGGGAGGAACGACCCGGGGGGGTGGGGGGGGAATGGTCTTTGATGATGTTGGCGTCTTTCCCGAGGCAGCGTGCGCAGTGCAGATGGAGTCGTTGGCGGGGAATCCGGTCTGTGTGACGGACTGGGCTGCATCCACAACTCTCTGCAGTTTCCTGCAGTCTTGGGCAGAGCTGTTCCCAAAGCAAGCTGTGATGCAACGCGACAGCACGCTTGCTACAGTGAATCTGTACAGCACTGGTACAGGCCATGTCCGTGCCGAACATGATGCCAAGTTAAGTTGATCTCTCTTGCCTGCAGCGAGTTCATCTCCCTCCAAACCCTGGGGTTTCATTTGCCATGTTAGAATATCTGTGGCTTGAAAAGCTACTGTGGATTTCTTCATTATATTGAAGAATGAATTCAAAAAAAATCTAATTGATTCAAATTGAAACTTACTGAATAGTAAAAGTGCCTGGATTGAGTGGATGTGGAGAGGATGTTCCCACTAGTGGGAGAGTCTAGGACCAGAGGCCATAGTCTCAGAATAAAAGGACGTTCCTTTCGGGAGGAGATGAGGAGGAATTTCTTCAGCCAGAGGGTGGGTGAATCCGTGGAATTCATTGCCGTAGACGGCTGTGGAGGCCATCATTGGATATTTTTAAGGTGGAGGTTGATGGGTTGTTGATTAGTACGGGTGTCACAGGTTATGGGGAGAAGGCAGGAGAATGGGGTTGAGAGGGAAAGATAGATCAGCCAAGATGGAATAGTGGAGTAGACTTGATGGGCTGAATGGATTAATTCTGCTCCTACAGTATGTTTTAAGGGCCTGTCCCACTTATGCGATCTTTTCGGCAACTGCCGGCACCCGTCATAGGCCACCGAAAATTTTCCACATATTGAAAATTGAGTGGCGACCAGCCTATATGGTCGTGAGAAGCCTCCTCTGGTCGTGAGAGGTCTCCAAAGAGTCGTCGCGTCTTTCCGGTCGCCGCTGAATTTTCAACATGTTGAACATTTTCAGCGACCTATGACGGGTGCCGGCAGTTGCCGAAAAGGTCACGTAGGTGGGACAGGCCCTTAAGACATACTGAAGGAGCAGAATCGTAGTCTGTGGAATTCTCTGCCTCAGAGGGCGGTGGAGGCAGGTTCTCTGGATGCTTTCAAGAGAGAGCTAGATAGGGCTCTGAAAAATAGCGGAGTCAGGGGATATGGGGAGAAGGCAGGAACGGGGTACTGATTGGGGATGATCAGCCATGATCACATTGAATGGCGGTGCTGGCTCGAAGAGCCGAATGGCCTACTCCAGCACCTATTGTCTATTGTCTATTGACAGGCCCTTTATGGTCATATGCGTGCTCCGGTTTCATTCCGCATCCCAAAGACGTGCGGGTTTGTAGATTTATTGATCTCTGCAAAATTGCCCCTGGTGTGTAGAAAGTGGATGAGAAAGTGGGATAACGCACTGCCCAGTCCATCACCGGCTTTGACCTCCCCACCGTCGAAGGGATCTATTGCAGTCGCTACCTCAAAACGGCAGCCAACATCATCAAAGACCCACACCATCCTGGCTACACACTCATCTCACCATTGCCATCAGGAAGAAGGTACAGGAGCCTGAAAACTGTAACGTCCAGGTTCAGGAACAGCCATCAGGCTATTAAACACAACAACAAATAAGCTCTGAGCTCTGAACTGCAAAAGAATATATTATTATTGCACTATATTTGTTATTTATTGAACTTTTTTTCTCTCTTCCTCCGTTATATGCAATGTTTACATTCACATATTCTGTTGTGCTGCAGCAAGTAAGAATTTCATTGTCCCGTCCGGGACATACGACAATAAAACACTCTTCACTCTTGAAACCGTGCTTCTATGATTGCTGTTTGTGACAAATCCTGAAGACAATGGCTTCAATTTGGTGAAGGCCTAATTCTGATCCCATGAACTTTTAGTTAGATTAGTTTATTGTCACGGGTTCAGAGGTACAGTGACAAGCTCTTTATTGCATGCTAAAGCCCCTGTCCCACTTTCACGACCTAATTGTGCCAATTAGAGTTTGCCCTTGACTCATACTCGCAGCATGGTCGCCACGAGGTCGTTGGAGGTCCTTGTGACTCTTCCTCATGCTCGTGAGTGGTCTCCGCGTACTTGTGGCCTCAAGTAGGTTGCGGCGTTTTTTCCAGCCCGATAAAAAAAACCTCCACGAGTTAAAAACAAGTTGGGTCTTTATTCTTTGGAGCGCAGAAGGTTAAGGGGGGACTTAATTGAGGTCCTTAAAATGATGAAAGGGATAGACAGAGTTGACGTGGATAAGCTTTTCCCATTGAGGGTAGGGAAGATTCAAACAAGAGGGCATGACATGAGAATTAAGGGACAGAAGTTTAGGGGTAACATGAGGGGGAACTTCTTTACTCAGAGAGTGGTGGCTGTGTGGAATGATCTTCCAGCAGAAGTGGTGGAGGCAGGCTCGATTTTAACATTGAAAAGTAAAGCGGATAGGTATATGGACGGGAAGGGAATGGAGGGGTATGGTCTGAGTGCAGGTAGATGGAACTAGGGGAAAATAAATGGTCGGCACGGACTGGAAGGGCCGAGAAGGCCTGTTTCCGTGCTGTAATTGTTATATGGTTATATGGTTAAAAAACGATCGGCATGGAAAAAATTTATACTTTTTACTTGTAGGTAGGTCCTAGTAGGTCGTGATGCTAGTCGTAGGTAGTCGTAGGTCGATAACTGGCCCGAGAAAAAAAAAATGCAAACATGGCATCATTTTATCGTGTGATCATTTTCCACTCGTAGCTAGCCGTAGTTGGTCTTAGGTGTGGAAGACTGAGGTCGCGGGGGGGTCGAAGGAGGTCGTAGACATAGTCGGATGAGGTCGTAGACATAGTCGGATGAGGTCGTAGACATAGTCGTAGGAGGTCTTTTACTTCGGCGAGTCAACACGACTGACATATTTTTCAACTTGTCTAGGGTCTTCTAAACTCGTGGATTAGGTCGTCCAAGTGGGACAGGCCCTTAACCAGTCAAAATCGAGCCACCCAAAATGATTAAGGGAATAACGTTCAGTGCAAGATAAAGTCCAATTAATGGTAGCCTGAGGATCTCCAATGAGGTGGATGGTAGGTCAGGACCCCTCTCCAGTTGGTGATAGGATGGTTCAGTTGCCTGATAACATCTGGGACGAAACATTAGCATTTTGTTGTGTCTCTAAGACCGAATTTCTACTGAGAATCTAAAATGAACATAGAGTCATAGAGTGATACAGCGTGCAAACAGGCCCTTTGGCCCAACTTGCCTACACCAACCTACATGCCCCATCTACACTAGTCCGACCTGCCTGTGTTTGGCCCAAATCCCTCCAAACCTGTCCTATCCATGCACCTGTCTATATGTTTCTTAAACGTTGCGACAGTACCTGCCTCAACTACCTCCTCCAGCAGCTTGTTCCATACACCCACCACCCTTTGTGTAAAAACGTTACTCCTCAGGCTCCTATTAAATCTTTCCCCCCTCACTGTAAACCTATGTCCTCCAGTTCTTGTTTCCCCTACTCAGGGCAAGAGACCCGATCTAATCCTCTCATAATTTTGTACGCCTCTGGAAGATCATCCCTCATCGTCCTGTACTCCAAGGAATAATCTTCTTAATCACTCCCTAAAGCTCAGACCCTCAAGTCCTGACAACATCCTCGTAAATCTTCCCTGTACCCGTTGCAGCTTGTCAAGACCTTTTCCCATAACATGGTGCCCAGAACTAAACACAATATTCCAAATGCGGCCTCACCAACATCTTACGCAGCCGCAACATGACCTCCCAACTATGCACCCTTTCCCGTGACTCTCACTCTGTGGTCACGAGGGGGGAACATACAAACTCCGTACAGACGGCACCCGTCGTCAGGATCGAACCCGGGTCTCCGGCACTGTAAGGACTCTTACAGCGGCACTCTACCGCTGCGCCTTCGTGCCATTGGGACTTACACCTCGTAGATAGACACAGAATGCTGAAGCAACTCCGCAGGACAGGCAGCATCTCTGGAGAGAAGGAATTGTTCACACAGGGAGTTGTGAGTCTGTGGAATTCTCTGCCTCAAATGGCGTTGGAGGCCGGTTCTCTGGACGCTTTCAAGAGACAGCTAGATAGGGCTCATAAAGATAGCGGAGTCAGGGGATATGGGGAGAAGGCAGGAACGGGGTACTGATTGGGAATGATCAGTCATGATCACATTGAATGGCGGTGCTGGCCCGAATGGCCGAATGGCCTACTCCTGCACCTATTGTGTCTTCCCTATTGTCTATTGGGTAACATTTCTGGTCGAGACCCAAAATGTCACCCATTCCTTCTCTCCAGTGATGCTGCCTGTCATGTTGAGTTACTTCAGCATTCTGCATCTGTCTGTCTAGTTGCACCCTTCAACATGTAGAAACATAGAAACATAAAAAATAGGTGCAGGAGGAGGCCATTCGGCCCTTCGAGCCAGCACTGCCATTGATTGTGATCATGGCTGACCGTCCCCTATCAATAACCCGTGACTGCCTTTTCCCCATATCCCTTGACTCCACTAGCCCCTAGAGCTCTATCTAACTCTCTCTTAAATCTATCCAGTGACTTGGCCTCCACTGCCCTCTGTGGCAGGGAATTCCATAAATTCACAACTCTCTGGGTGAAAAGGTTTCTCACCTCAGTCTTAAATGACCTCCCCTTTATTCTAAGACTGTGGCCCCTGGTTCTGGACTTGCCCCACATTGGGAGCATTTTTCCTGCATCTAGCTTGTCCAGTCCTTTTATAATTTTATATGTTTCTATAAGATAACCCTTCATCCTTCTAAACTCCTGTGAATACAAGCCTAGTCTTTTCAATCTTTCCTCGTATGACAGTCCCACCATCCCAGGGATCAATCTCGCGAACCTACGCTGCACTGCCTCAATCACAAGGATGTCCTTCCTCAAGTTAGGAGACCAAAACTGTACACAATACTCCAGATGTGATCTCACCAGAGCCCTGTACAACTGCAGAAGAATGTTCTAGAACATGTCACTAATGTTTAATAATCCCTTTTTCATTTGTAGAAAATTCCTTGCCAAAACTGAAACTGTCGGAAGACAGTGTTATTGCTTCGCCAACAAACTCCATTTCGAGCTACCAGGGGATGACGGCTGGAAATGGCTTGTCGGATTCACCAGCCGGATCGAAGGATCACGGGGTTGCTTCCATCATCATGCCACTCATCCCACCGCCAATACTCAAGCCACCAACAGGTAAGGAAAAGTCCAAGCTGCACGGATGGAAAACAAAAAAAGGCACCAAATCAGTTTCTTCCAGGGTCCCGACTGAAATGTCACCTGCAGTGCCCACCATAATGTTTGGGACAAAGACCCATCTTTTATTTATTTGCCTCTGAACTCCACAATTTGAGATATGTAATAGAAAAAAAATGACATGTGGTTAAAGTGCACATTGTCAGATTTTAATAAAGGCCATTTTTATACATTTTGGTTTCACCATGTAGAAATTACAGCAGGGTTTATACATGGTCCCCCCATTTCAGGGCACCATAATGTTTGGGACACAGCAATGTCATGTAGATGAAAGTAGTCATGTTTAGTATTTTGTTGCATATCCTTTGCATGCAATGACTGCTTGAGGTCTGTGATTCATGGACATCACCAGTTGCTGGGTGTCTTCTCTGGTGATGCTCTGCCAGGCCTGTATTGCAGTCATCTTTAGCTTATGCTTGTTTTGGGGGCTAGTCCCCTTCAGTTTTCTCTTCAGCATATAAAAGGCATTCTCAATTGGGTTCAGATCAGGTGATTGACTTAGCCACTCAAGAATTTACTATTTTTTAGGTCTGAAAAAGTCCACTGTTGCTTTAGCAGTATGTTTAGGATCATTGTCTTGCTGTAAAATGAATCGCCGGCCAATGAGTTTTGAGGCATTATTTGAACTTGAGCAGATAGGATGTGTTTATACACTTCAGAATTCATTATGCTGCTACCATCAGCAGTTGTATCGTCAATGAAGATCAGTGAGCCAGTACCTGCAGCAGTCATACATGCCCAGGCCATAACACCCCCACCACCGTGTTTCACAGATGAGGTGGTATGCTTTGCATCTTGGACAGTTCCTTCTCTCCTCCATCTTTGCTCTTGCCATCACTCTGATATACGTTAATATTCGTCTTATCTGTCCAGACTTTTTCCAGAACTCTTCTTGGCAAACTGTAACCTGGCCATCCTATTTTTGCAGCTAACCAGTGGTTTGCATCATGCAGTGTAGCCTCTGTATTTCTGTTCATTAAGCCTTCTGCGGACAGTGGTCATTGACAAATCCACACCTGACTCCTGAAGAGTGTTTCTGATCTGTCAGACAGGAGTTCGGGCATTTTTCTTTATTATAGAGAGAATTCTTCTGTCATCAGCTGTGGAGGTTTCCATGGCCTGTCAGTTCCTTTGTGATAAGTAAGCTCACCAGTGCTCTCTTTCTTCTTAATGCAATAAGGCAATGACACATTGTAGAAATGGTGCAATTGCTCTGGAGAGGATCCAGGGGCGATTCATGAGGATGTTGACGGCTGGAGTTTTGAAGAAAGATTTGATAACTGGGATTGTATTCTCTGCAGCAGCAGAGGTGAAGATTTAGTTGAGGTGAATAATATTATGAGAATAGTGCAGGAAGGAACTACAGATAACCATATAACCATATAACAATTACAGCACGGAAACAGGCTTTCTCGGCCCTTCCAGTCCGTGCCGACCATTTATTTTCCCCTAGTCCCATCTACCTGCACTCAGACCATACCCCTCCATTCCCTTCCCGTCCATATACCTATCTACTTTACTTTTAAATGTTAAAATCGATCCTGCCTCCACCACTTCTGCTGGAAGATTATTCCACACAGCCACCACTCTCTGAGTGAAAAAGTTCCCCCTCATGGTACCCCTAAACTTCTGTCCCTTAAATCTCATGTCATGCCCTCTTGTTTGAATCTTCCCTACCATCAATGGGAAAAGCTTATCCACGTCAACTCTGTCTATCCCTTTCATCATTTTAAAGACCTCAATCAAGTCCCCCCTTAACCTTCTGCGCTCCAAAGAATAAAGAATAAATTTGCTGGTTTAAACTGAAGATAGACACAAAAAGCTGGAGTAACTCAGCGGGATAGGCAGCATCTCTGGGGAGAAAGAATGGGTGATGTTTCGGTTGAGACCTTCAGACTGAAGAGGTTGAAAAACAGCCATATAGATGTAAAACACAATGACTGGAGATGTGTGCTATCCAACTAAGGGCAGAAATCAGAATCATGTGTTCATCTTTATTGACATGACACCATAATATATATATTACAGAAAAAATAATTTAATGGGGTGGCACGGTGGCGCAGCGGTAGAGTTGCTGCCTTAAAGCACCACAGACCCAGATTTGATCCTGACTACGGGTGCTGTCTGTACAGTATTTGTACATTCTCCCTATGACCACATGTTTCTCCCACACCTGAAAGAAGTGCAGTTTTGTAGATTAATTGGCTTCTGTAAATTGTCCCTGGCGTGTAGGATAGAACTGGTGTATGGTAGATTGCTGGTCGGTGTGGGCTGAAGGGCCCGTTTCCATATATATGGTTTACATATATATCTTAATTTCATTGAACCATATACTTGGTTGAATATGTGGCATTATTTTTGTCTTACCCTTTGACTATAGAAACAAGACAAAAAATGTTGCCTGACCCGCTGAGTTACTCCAGCACGTTGTGTCTTTTTCTATATTATAGACAATAGACAATAGGTGCAGGATTAGGCCATTCGGCCCTTCTGTTGTTCGGCCCATATTGTTGTTCAGAGACTGTGAAACAAAGGCTATTCATTGGTACAAGGTGTTGCAATTTCCTGAGCCTTTGCATAGGGAGTAACCCTCTGATGGGTAACTGGAGAAGGAATCGTGCCTTTGGCACCTGAGTGGGTTGCAATTTGAACTGTCAACAGGATGCAATTGAGCCCTGCAGTAGTTGCATTCTATATGTAGAAAAATGAATGTTCTGAACTTATGTTGCAGAGCTGGGAAGAAACGGCCTCTGAATCTGAAAACGCACACCTGCAGATTCAGAGACAGTTTCTTCCCAGTTGTTACCAGGCAACTGAACCATCCTACCACAACGAGAGAGCGGTCCTGAACTACTATGCACCTCATTGGAGACCTTCGGACTGTCTTTAATCGGACTTTACTGGACTTTATCTTCCACTGAACGTTATTCCCTCTATCCTGGATCTGTACACTGTAGACGGGTTGTTTGTGGGCATTGTCTTTCCGCTGACTGGATAGCACGCAACAAAAATGCTTTTTAGTGTTTAAGTTTAGTTTTTTAAAGTTTTTTGTTTCGTTTACGAGGAAATAGGCCCTTCGGCCCACTGAGTGCACGTCGACCAGTGATCACCCGTACACTAGTTCTATATCCTGCACCTTAGGGGTGATTTACAGCAGGCGATTAACCTACAAACCTGCATGTCTTTGGAATATGGGAGGAAACCAGTGGACCCGGAGGAAACCCACGCGGTCACAGGGAGAAACATAGAAAATAGGTGCAGGTCGGCCATTCGGCCCTTCGAGCCAGCACCACCATTCAATATGATCATGGCTGATCAACCAAAATCAGTACCCCGTTCCTGCTTTTTCCCAGTATCCTTTGATTCCTTTAGCTAAATCTAACTCTTGAAAACATCCAGTGAATTGGCCTCCACTGCCTCTTGTGGCAGAGAATTCCACAGATTCACAACTCTCTGGGTAAAAATGATGTTCCTCATCTCAGTCCAAAATGGCCTACCCCTTATTCTTAAATTGTGACCCCTGGTTCTCCGTACAAACTCCGTACAGACAGCACCCGTAGTCAGGATCGAACCCAGGTAGCTGGTGCTGTAAGGCAGCAACTCTACCGCTGTGCTACCATGCAGGTGGTAACAAGCAAACCACCCCATAGATAGACACAAAATGCTGGAGTAACTCAGCGGGACAGGCAACATCTCTGGAGAGAAGGAATGTGTGACGTTTCGGGTCGAGATCCTTCTTCAGACCTGAAGAAGGGTCTCGATCCAAAACATCACCCATTCTTTCTCTCCAGAGATGTTGCCTGTCCCGCTGAGTTACTCCAGCATTTTGTGTCTATCTTCATTGTTAATCAGCATCTGCAGTTCCTTCCGACACAAAGCTATTCCTCATGTCTACCAGAAAAATAATTCTCATCCATGTTTAATTTTAGTTTAGTTTAGAGATACAGCGCGGAAACAGGCCCTTTTGCCCACCGAGTCCGTGCCGACCAGCATTCACCCCACACACTATCCTACACACACACTAGGGGCAATTTACAATGACACCAAGCCAATAAACCTACAAACCTGTATGTCTTTGGAGTGTGGGAGGAACTCACGCAGGTCACGGGGAGAACGTACAAACTCCATACAGACAGCACCCGTGGTCAGGATCGAGCCTGGGTTTCAGGCGCTGTGAGACAGCAACTCTACCGCTGCGCCACTGTGCCGCCATTGTGTAGTGTAGGGTAAATCTTCTCAATTTAGTTCTCCAATGTTCTAGTTCTGTGCAGCCCAATTAATAGAACCTGCTGTAATTCCATTGTTTGATTTATCTCCTAATATCGGAAACTGTCACTGATTATCTTTAGAGCTGGTGGAGCAAACTCTGTTGACATTTTCAGTTTCATACAGTTATCAGGCAACTGAACGGTCCACTCATCAGCTAGAGTGCGGTCCTGACCTCACCCACGGCGGCACGGTGGCGCAGCAGTAGAGTTGCTGCCTCACAGCGCCAGAGACCCGGGTTCGATCCTGACTACGGGTACTGTCTGTACGGAGTTTGTACGTTCTCTCTGTGACGGCGTGGGTTTTCTCCGAGATCTTTGGTTTCCTCCCATACTCAAAAGACGTACAGGTTTGTAGGTTAACTGGCTTGGCATAAATGTAAAAAATTGTCCCTTATGTGTAAGGTTCATAAGGTTCATTGAGATTGTTAAGGGCTTGGACACACTAGAGGCAGGAAACATGTTCCCGATGTTGGGGGAGTCCAGAACCAGGGGCCACAGTTTAAGAATAAGGAGTAAGCCATTTAGAACGGAGACGAGGAAACACCTTTTCTCACAGAGAGTGGTGAGTCTGTGGAATTCTCTACCTTAGAGGGCGGTGGAGGCAGGTTCTCTGGATACTTTCAAGAGAGAGCTAGATAGGGCTCTTAAAGGGAGCTGAGTCAGGGGGTATGGGGAAAAGGCAGGAATGAGGTACTGATCATATTGAATGGCGGTGCTGGCTCGAAGGGCCGAATGGCCTCCTCCTGCACCTATTGTCTATTGACAATATTAAGACAGAAGGTCTGTGACCAGTGTAGTTCCGCAGGGATCTGTACTATTTGTGATATGTCTCAGTTTTGGGAGTCAAATTATGTGACGGGCTGAGTGATGAGTTGAAATTTTGTAGTTCTCTGTTGAGTTTCAAATAATATGTGAGTGTGGAATTCTCTGCCTCAGAGGGCGGTGGAGGCGGGTTCTCTGGATGCTTTCAAGGATGCTTTAGAACGGAGACAAGGAAACACTTTTTCTCACAGACAGTGGTGGGGATGATTGGGGATGATCAGCCATGATCACATTGAATGGCGGTGCCGGCTCAAAGGGCCGAATGGCCTACTTCTGCAACTATTTGTCTATTGTCTAAATCGTTACCTCTCAGGTTCATCTTAAAATGTTCACGTTAAACATGTCCTCATGTGACAAACTCCGTACAGGCAGCACCCGCAGTCAGGATACAATCCGGGTCTCCTGCTGTGAAGTAGCAACTCTACCTCTGCGCCACCATGTCGTCCAACTGGTTGTAGAAACAGGAACTGTAGATGCTGGTTAATAGACAAACGGACACAGAGTGCTGGAGTAACTCAGCGGGTCAGGCAGCATCTCTGGAGAACATGGATAGGTGACCCTTCGCCTCGACTTAAAATGTCACCTATCCATGCTCTCCAGATGGTCGAAATGGGCCAAAGGCCCCGTTTCCAAAGATAGACACAAAAGGCTGGAGTAACTCAACGTCAACAAAATAGAGAGAGTACAGAGGAGATTTACTAGAATGTTGCCTGGGTTCCAGCAACTAAGTTACAGAGAAAGGTTGAACAAGTTAGTTCTTTATTCTTTGGAGTGCAGAAGGTTAAGGGGGGACTTGATTGAGGTCTTTAAAATGATGAAAGGGATAGACAGAGTTGACGTGGATAAGCTTTTCCCATTGAGGGTAGGAAAGATTCAAATAAGAGGGCATGACATGAGAATTAAGGGACAGAAGTTTAGGGGTAACATGAGGGGGAACTTCTTTACTCAGAGAGTGGTGGCTGTGTGGAATGATCTTCCTGCAGAAGTGGTGGAGGCAGGACAATTTTAACATTTAAAAGTAAAGTGGATAGGTATATGGACGGGAAGGGAATGGAGGGGTATGGTCTGAGTGCAGGTAGATGGGACTAGGGGAAAATAAATGGTCGGCACGGACTGGAAGGGCCGAGAAGGCCTGTTTCCATGCTGTAATTGTTATATGGTTATATAACTCAGCGGGACAGGCAGTACCTCTGGAGAGATGGAAACGGGTGACGTTTCGGGTCGAGACCCCAAGCTCTATCTCTAAATTTTAAATATATATAAAGCTTTTTACTGTGTTTCGGGTACACGTGACAATAATGACCCGAAACATTGGTAACGCTTCACTGTAGAGTGGTTAAAATGGGTGCTGGATTTCAGACAATTGAGCCAAGTATAACATTACACTCGAGTGAAACATGTCCATAGGATCAGATGACGGGGATGCTGTTATTGACCACTTACTGTACACTTCCAATTTGAGTGGAATTTATAAACACAACCAGGATCCACTTATCAGCTTAGAAATATTAATAGAATCAAGTTGCATGCCCAGCAGCCACTGCAATTGCACAACTTATAAGACCATTAAGGGCCTGTCCCACCAGGGACCCATGCAACTCCATGCGATGAGCGCGACCTAACGTGGTCGCTTGAGCCGTCCGGCGTCGCGGGGCCGGTCCCACGTCGATCGCCGGAGCCGTGGGGAATTGTGCGGAGTTCGTCCCGACACGCGCGGGGCTCCGAAAAACTGAACGTGTTCAAAAATTCCGCGCGGCAACGGCTTGTCGGCTCGTAGTCGCCTCGACGCATTAAGCACCGCCTCGACGTCGTGCCTCCGTGACCCTCTATGTGTGTGGCTCCGTGGCCCTCTCTGTGTGTGGCTCCGTGGCCCTCTGTGTGTGTGCCTCTGTGCCCCTCTCTGTGTGTGGCTCCGTGGCCCTCTGTGTGTGTGTGTGCCTCTGTGCCCCTCTTTGTGTGTCCCTCTCTGTCCTGGCAAACTTACCTTTAAGACTTCGCTCCAAGTTCGCCTCACTTTGCGCCGCGTTGCGCCACTCACCCGACCTCCGCGCGGCCCTCGCTGCCGGTTAGGTCGCGCTTGCCGCATGCAGGCGCATGCTGGTGGGAACGGCCCTGTACAGGAGATCACCCGACCTCCGCGCGGCATCCGCTGCCGGTTTGGTCGCGCTCATTGCATGGAGTTGCATGCTGGTGGGACCGGCCCTTTACGAGCAGAATTAGGCCATTTAGCATTACAGGCCTGTTGTACATGACCTCTGGTCCCGAACTCTCCTGCTAGTGGAAACATCCTCTCCACATCCACTCTACCCAGGCCTTTCACTATTCGGTAAGTTTCAACTTCCTTCCTTCCCCATTCATCCTTCTAAACTCCAGCGAGTACAGGCCCAGTGCCATCAAACGCTCATCATATGTTAACCCACTCATTCCTGGGTTCATTCTCGTAAACCTCCTCTGGACCCTCCCCAGAGCCAACAGCGCACCCTTCCTCAGATATGGGGGCCCAGAATTGCTCACAATACTCCAAATGCAGCCTGGCCAGCGCCTTATAGAGCCTCGGCATTACATGCCTGTCTTTGTTCTTGTCATGTCAAAATAAATGCGAGCATTGCAGTTGCCTTCTTTCCTACCGATTCAAATTTGCAAATTAACTTTTTGGGAATCCTGCACCTGTACCCCCAAGTCCTTTTGCACCATATCTCGAAGGAAAGTTATTTAGTGTAGTTTATTATTGTCTTATGCACTGAGATACGGTGAAAATCATTTGTTTGTCTGCTCTCCTGTCGAGAAACAGACTCTTCATGAATATAATCATGCTGTCCACAGTGCAAAGTACCAGAGGGGCAACCCATACCCATCCACTGACACCCTCCTCCGCCTAGCGGAGTTGGCCCTTACCCTCAATAACTTCTCTTTGGACCCCTCCCATTTCCTCCAAATACTAGGCGTAGCTACGGGCACACGCATGGGCCCCATCTACGCTTGCCTCTTTGTCGGGCACGTCGAACAATCCTTGTTCTCGGCGTACCAGGGCCCCATCCCCGACCTTTACCTCCGATACATTGACGACTGCTTTGGTGTCACCTCCTGCACCCACGCACAACTGACTGACTTCATCCATTTCACCACCAACTTCCATCCGGCACTAAAAATACTATTTCCGACATTTCCCTACCATTCCTTGACCTCACCATCCCTATTGCAGGTGATACACTCCTGACCGACATCCACTACAAACCAACTGACTCCCACAGCTACCTGGACTACTCTTCCTCCCACCCTGCTTCCTGTAAGGACTCCATCCCATATTCCCAATTCCTCCGTCTACGCCGCATCTGCTCCCAGGATGAGGTGTTCCACACCAGGTCATCACAAATGTCCTCATTCTTCAGAGAACGGGGATTCCCCTCCCCCACTATAGATGAGGCTTGCACCAGGGTCTCCTCCATACCCCGCAACACTGCCCTCCCTCCCCATCCCCCCACTCGCAACAAGGGCAGAGTCCCCCTGGTCCTCACCTTTCACCCCACCAGCCGGCACATACAACACATAGTCCTCCGCCAGTTTCACCACCTCCAACGTGACCCCACCACTCACCACATCTTCCCATCTCCTCCCCTGTCTGCCTTCCGCAAAGACCGCTCCCTCCGCAACTCCCTTGTCAATTCTTCCCTTCCCTCCCGCTCCACCCCTTCCCCGGGCACTTTCCCTTGCAGCCGCAAGAGATGCTACACTTGTCCCTTCACCTCCCCCCTTCACTCCTTTCAGGGACCCAAGCAGTCCTTCCAGGTCCGACAGAGGTTCACCTGCACCTCCTCCAACCTCATCTACTGCATCCGTTGCTCCAGATGCCAGCTGATCTATATCGGTGAGACCAAGCGGAGGCTTGGCGATCGTTTCGCCGAACACCTCCGCTCGGTCCGCAATAACCAACCCGATCTCCTGGTGGCTCAGCACTTCAACTCCCCCACCCATTCTGTATCCTACCTCTCGGTCCTGGGCCTCCTCCACGGCCAGAGTGAGCAACACCGCAAGTTGGAGGAACAGCACCTCGTATTCCGCTTGGGGAGTCTGCATCCAAGCCATATAACCATATAACAATTACAGCACGGAAACAGGCCTTCTCGGCCCTTCCAGTCCATGCCGACCATTTATTTTCCCCTAGTCCCATCTACCTGCACTCAGACCATACCCCTCCATTCCCTTCCCGTCCATATACCTATCCACTTTACTTTTAAATGTTAAAATC
Organism: Raja brachyura; assembly: GCA_963514005.1. The sequence goes on from OY740785.1 coordinate 114,825,847, forward strand.
GATCCTGCCTCCACCACTTCTGCTGGAAGATCATTCCACACAGCCACCACTCTCTGAGTAAAGAAGTTCCCCCTCATGTTACCCCTAAACTTCTGTCCCTTAATCCTCTGGGCTTAAACATTGAATTTTCTCATTTCTGTTAACCTTTGCTGTCTCCTCCACTTCCCACCTCTCCCTCAGCCCTCTGGCCCTGGCATTCCCTCTCTCTCTATCTCTCCCCCACCCAAGTCGCACTAGCTTCTCATTTTCACACTACAAACAGCTTACAATGGCATGTTTCCTTTATCATCGATACTTTTTTGCATATCTTTTATTCATTGTTCTTTATCTCTCCACATCACCGTCTATATCTCTCGTTTCCCTGATCCCTGACCAGTCTGAAGAAGGGTCTCGACCCGAAACGTCGCCTATCTCCTTCGCTCCTTAGATGCTGCTGCACCCGCTGAGTTTCTCCAGCCTTTTGTGTACCCTCGATTCTCCAGCATCTGCAGTTCCTTCTTTAACAATAGACAATAGACAATAGGTGCAGGAGCAGGCCATTTGGCCCTTCGAGCCAGCACCGCCATTCAATGTGATCATGGCTGATCATCCCCAATCAGTACCCTGTTCCTGCCTTCTCCCCATATCCCGTGACTCCCCTATTTTTAAGAGCCCTATCTAGCTCTCTCTTGAAAGTATCCAGAGAACCTGCCACCGCCCTCTGAGGTAGAGAATTCCACAGACTCACAACTCTCTGTGAGAAAAGAGGGTGGTAGGTGTATGGAACGAGCTGCCAGAGGAGGTAGTTGAGAAAGGCACTATAACAGTATTGAGAAGACACTTGGACGGATACATGTAAGAATTGCAGATGCTAAGGCACACAAGGAAACAAACTCAGCGGGTCAGGCAGAGTCTCTGGAGAACATGGAGAGGTGACGTTTCACAGAGCGCTGGAGTAACTCAGCGGGTCAGGCAGCATCTCTTGAGAACATGGACAGGTGACGTTTCGGGACAAGACCTTTCTTCAGACTGATTGTGGGGGGGGGGGGGGGGGTGAGTAGAAACCTGGAAAAGGGGAGAGGTGGGACAAAGCCTGGCAAGTAATATGTTGACACAGGCGAGGGAGATATTTTGGAGGCAGGTCGCACAAAGGCCAGAGATAAGAGCAATGGATGTAAGACAGGTTTGAAATGTTGTGGATGTGAAGCCAGGGGAGGAAAGTTAACTCCAACTAACCCCCCACCCCCTCCCCCTTCTATTCTCCCCCATATCCCCGTCCGCAGCTCTTAGAACCCGTCTCACACCTATTGTTCCTGTCTCTGGCCTTTGTTCATCCATCTGCCTGTCAAAAAAATCCCCTTCACCTGAGTCAGTCTGAAGAAGGGTCTCAACCCGAAACGCCATCCATTCCTGCTCTCCAGAGATGCTGCCTGTCCCACTGCAGTTCTTTCCTACGCATTTGGCTTATTACCTGCCAGGCTTTGGCCCGCCTTTCCCCTTTTCCAGGTTTCTTGTCCCCTCCCCTACAATCAGTCTGAAGATGGGTCCCGACCCGAATCGTCACCTATCCATGTTCTCCGGAGATGCTGCCTGACCCGCTGAGTTTCTCCAGCACTCTGTGAAACGTCACCTATCCATGTTCTCCACGGATGCTGCCTGACCCGCTGAGTTACTCCAGCACTCTGTGAAACGTCACCTATCCATGTTCTCCAGGAATGGGTGACGTTTTGGGTCGAGACCCTTCTTCGGTCTACAATATTTTATTGTATGTCTATCTTCGGTATATAAGCAGCATCTACAGTTCCTTCCTACATATTTTCTACATCGCTGAGTCCCTGCCAGCATTGCAACATAGAAAATAGGTTGCAGGAGTAGGCCATTCGGCCCTTCTAGCCAGCACCGCCATTCAGTATGATCATGGCTGAACATCCCCAATCAGTACCCCGTTCCTGCTTTCTCCCCATATCCCTTGATTCCATTAGCTGTAAGAGCTAAATCTAACTCTCTTGAAGACAACTGTACTGGAATAATTTGTCTTGATTTGCAATTAGTTTTGGACCACAAGTTGTCAGCATGAGAAATTAAGACATATTGCATAGCCTTTACTGTATCAAATGCAATCAGCCATTTCTCAATGAAATATGGTGTAAATGGAATGAGTTGTAGTAATGAAGCCCTCAAGGAAAGACCAAGACATGTCTGATATCATGGGAGAAATAGATCGGGTGAATAGACAATAGGTGTAGGAGGAGGCCATTTGGCCCTTCGAGCCAGCACCGCCATTCAACGTGATCATGGCTGATCATCCCCAATCAGTAACCCATTCCTGCCTTCTCCCCATATCCCCTGACTCAACTATTTTTAAGAGCCCTATCTAGCTCTCTGTTGAAAGCATCCAGAGTACCAGCCTCCACCGCCCTCTGAGGCTCATTCCATGCACCCTGGGTAAAAGTCTGAGTCTTCTGATGCTCTACAAGAAATGGTTCCAGAGAGACAGCGTGTTCAGTGTGACTGTCCTGGCCTTGTACTGACGGCATGGACTAGATATGAACAGTCGGGACGATCACAATAAGTTGATAAGTGTCAGGAACAGAATTAGGCCATTCGGCCCATCAAGGCTACTTCACCATTCAATCATGGCTTTTCTTAACCCCATTCTTCTGCCTTCTCCTCACAACCCCTGACACCCGTACTAATCAAGAACCTGTCAATCTCCACCTTAAGAATATCCATAGACTTGGCCTCCACAGCCTTCTGTGGCAATGAATCCCACAGATTCACCACCCTCTGATGAAATAATCTCCTTTCTGAAGGAACGTCCTTTTATTCTGCCCTCTGGTGCTAGACTCTCCCACTAGTGGAAACATCCTCTCCGCATCCACTCTTAATGAAGCCTTAATGAAGCAAGCGGTTTCATGGAAGGAAGGCAACATAACAAAACCACGTGCCTATGCAACTGGTAATTATACAAATAGCTTTTGTGTGTATTTCAGAAATGAATTAAACACAGGGTGCAAAACAACACACCAGGAATCTTCAGAAGGATTACAACAGTGTAAGATGCACTACAGAAAGTCTGCTCCTGTAATCTGAAATCTGAACCAAATCCATTTAGCCATTTGTACCAATTTCCCATCCTTTACATGAGGACAATACCAATGTGACAGCAGACCAACACTTTACACAAAATCTGCCTGGCCAATACTTTGGCATTTCGTTGACATTTAAAAAAATAATTTAAAAGTCATACAGCTTGAAAAGAGGCTTTTTTAGGCCAACTTGCCCCCGTCGACCAACATGCCCCATCTACACTAGTCCCACCTGCCTGCCTTTCGCCCATATCCCCCTAAACCAGGCATGTTCTGTGAGTAATTACTCAGGGTATGCACTGGGCAGTCAGTCGACCTTTAAAAATCGTAAAAAAAACCACGCATGCGCAAGGGGAAAAAAAATAGTGAAACCGCGCATGCGCATATCGGTCCTGTTGACAGTCAGTCGACTTCTAAAAAAAATTAACGCACAGGCGCAGATTGGTCTCCTCTCCTGTGGGCATGCGTAACAAACATGCGCGCACTCCACGGTGCAAAGGCAGGATTTCCGCTGCCTTTGTTGCCCATTGTCAGTGAAGGCTTGAAGTAGCGTCCACAGCACACGAGTTGAACATAGTTACACAACTGTCCATATAACCATATAACAATTTACAGCACGGAAACAGGCCATCTCGGCCCTTCGCGTCCGTGCCGAACAACTTTTTTCCCTTAGTCCCACCTGCCTGCACTCATACCATAACCCTCCATACCCTTCTCATCCATATGCCTATCCAATTTATTTTTAAATGATACCAACTAACCTGCCGCCACCACTTCCACTGGAAGCTCATTCCACACCGCTACCACTCTCTGAGTAAAGAAGTTCCCCCTCATGTTACCCCTAAACCTCTGTCCCTTAATTCTAAAGTCATGTCCTCCTGTTTGAATCTTCCCTATTCTCAAAGGGAAAAGCTTGTCCACATCAACTCTGTCTATCCCTCTCATCATTTTAAAGACCTCTATCAAGTCCCCCCTTAACCTTCTGCGCTCCCGAGAATAAAGACCTAACTTATTCAACCCATCTTTGTAACTTAGCTGTTGAAACCCAGGCAACATTCTAGTAAATCTCCTCTGTACCCTCTTTATTTTGTTGACATCCTTCCTATAATTGGGCGACCAAACTGTCATTGCCACAACTACCTCCTCCGGCAGCTCATTCCACACACCCAGCACCCTTTGAGTGAAAAGGTTACCCCTCAGGTTCCAACTGAATCTTTCCACCCTCACCCTTAAACCTATGTCCTCTGATTCTCGATTCCCCTACTCTGGGCAAGAGACTCTTTGCGTTCACTAATTCCTAATTTGAGGAAGGACATTCTTGCTATTGAGGGGGTGCAGCGTAGGTTTACAAGGTTAATTCCCGGGATGGCGGGACTGTCATATGCTGAGAGAATGGAGCAGCTGGGCTTGTACGCTCTGGAGTTTAGAAGGACGAGAGGGGATCTCATTGAAACATATAAGATTGTTAAGGGCTTGGACACGCTAGAGGCAGGAAACATGTTCCCGATGTTGGGAGAGTCCAGAACCAGGGGCCACAGTTTAAGAATAAGGAGTAAGCCATTTAGAACGGAGACGAGGAAACACTTTTTCTCACAGAGAGTGGTGAGTCTGTGGAATTCTCTGCCTCAGAGGGCGGTGGAGGCAGGTACTCTGGATGCTTTCAAGAGAGAGCTAGATAGGGCTCTTAAAAATAGTGGAGTCAGGGGATATGGGGAGAAGGCAGGAAAGGGGTACTGATTGGGGATGATCGGCCATGATCACATTGAATGGCGGTGCTGGCTCGAAGGGCCAAATGGCCTACTCCTGCACCTATTGTCTATTGCCTATTGGTAGAGGAATCAAGAATGAGAAGACATAGGTTTAGGGTAAGAGGGGAAAGATTTCATAGAATCCTGAGAGGGAACGTTTTAACTCGGGAGGGTGGTGGGTGTATAGAACGAGCTGCCAGAAGAGGTAGTATCTCAGTGGGTCAGGCAGCATCTCTGGAGAAAATGGCTGTGCCATTCCAGGTCCGGGCAAGGGATAGGAAAGGTTTTGAGCAAGGGTCGACAACCTTGTTCTGCATAGGGGCCAGGACCCATGTCTGTGAGCGGATGGCGGGCCACATCTATCGCCGTAGTGTGACACTTGCTGTGGTTTTTCCCCCATTAGTTTCCACGTGTTTTTCAATTCGTTTTCTGCTGTTCCCAGGTCCCTCGAGAGCCCCGGGACAAGCTGCAGTTCCCAGATCAGCTCGCGTCCCCGGGACTGGCTGCAGTTCCCAGGTCGCGAAAACGAATTGAAAAAAAAAACATGCCTGTGGGCCGGATGATTTTGGGTTACAGGCCGGATCTGGCCCGTGGGCCGTAGGTTGCCGACCCCTGGTTTGGAGGGATATGGGCCAAACACGGGTAAATGGGACTAGCTAAGATATGACATGTTGGTCAGTGTGGACGAATTGGGCCGAAGAGCTTGTTTTGTACTGTTTGACTAATGTAATATAATACTAATATAACATTAGACTTTTAGATCAAAGTGCAGAAAAACCGAGTCCGCGCCAACCAACAATCACCCCGTTACACTAACACTATCCTCCGCACTAGGGTCAATTTACAATTTTTACCAAAGCCAATTAACCTGCAACCCTGTCCATTTTTGGAGTGTGGTTGGAAACCGGTGCACCTGGAGAAAACCCACGCCATCACATGGAGAACGTACAAACTCTGTACAGACAGCACCCACAGCCTGGCGCTATAAGACAGATACTCTACCGCTGCGCCACCGTGCTGCTCCTTACGACGATGCAAACACTTGTGTTAAAGAAGGAACTGCAGATGCTGGAGAATCGAGGATTACACAAAAAGCTGGAGAAACTCAGCGGGTGCAGCAGCATCTAAGGAGCGAAGGAGATAGGCAACGTTTCGGGTCAAGACCCTTCTTCAGACTGGTCAGGGATCAGGGAAACGAGAGATATAGACAGTGATGTGGAGAGATAAAGAACAATGAATGAAAGATATGCAAAAAAGTATCGATGATAAAGGAAACAGGCCATTGTAAGCTGTTTGTAGTGTGAAAATGAGAAGCTAGTGTGACTTGGGAGGGGGTGGGGGGTGGGGGGAGATGGAGAAGGAATGTCAGGGCCCAAGGGCTGAGGGAGAGGTGGGAGGGGAGGTGGCAGTCTGGGTTAACAGAATTGAGAAAATTCAATGTTTAAGCCCAGAGGATGCAGACTCCCCAAGTGGAATATGAGGTGCTGTTCCTCCAACTTGTGGTGTTGCTCACTCTGGCCGTGGAGGAGGCCCAGGACCGAGAGGTCGGATACGGAATGGGAGGGGGAGTTGAAGTGCTGAGCCACCGGGAGGTCGGGTTGGTTATTGCGGACCGAGCGGAGGTGTTCGGCGAAACGATCGCCCAGCCTCCGCTTGGTCTCACCGATGTAGATCAGCTGGCATCTGGAGCACCGGATGCAGTAGATGAGGTTGGAGGAGGTGCAGGTGAACCTCTGTCGGACTTGGAATGACTGCTTGGGTCCCTGAAAGGAGTGGATGGGGGAGGTGAAGGGACAAGTGTAGCATCTCTTACGGTTGCAAGGGAAAGTGCCCGGGGAAGGAGTGGAGCGGGAGGGAAGGGAAGAATTGACAAGGGAGTTGCGGAGGGAGCGGTCTTTGCGGAAGGCAGACGGGGGAAGATGGGAAGATGTGGCGAGTGGAGGGGTCACGTTGGAGGTGGCGAAACTGGCGGAGGACTATCTGTTGTCTGCGCTGGCTGGTGGGGTGAAAGGTGAGGACCAGGGGGACTCTGCCCTTGTTGTGAGTGGGGGAATGGGGAGAGAGGGCAGTGTTGCGGGGTATGGAGGAGACCCTGGTGCGAGCCTCATCTATAGTGGGGGAGGGGAAACCCCGTTCTCTGAAGAACGAGGACATTTGTGATGACCTGTTGTGATGACGATGCAAACACATTGGAAATGTCTTACATTCGGTTGATTTACCGTTTGTGCCTTTTGGGCAGTCAATGAAGCAGCAGAAAAGTGGAATTGATTTAGTATTATTTCAACCCGAAAGAAACAAAGCAATATTGGAGTTCTGATTGTAGTGCATGGCGTATGATCCGACTGGCTCTGTTAGGAGGAGGGATGGGCATTGGACTTGTGTAGAGCAGTAATGCATGATAATTACAGTTTAAACTTGGACAGCTGGCTGACGACCGCCTTTGAAGAATAAGCTCCTCAGGAACACACGTACAAGGTTTTGCACTGGAAGCTAACAGCCTCAGGCAGTGTCTACCCACGCATCCAGAACTGTCAACATTCATGCCATAGATCATGTGTGCTTTCTGCCTAACTTTACTTTCTACAATGTTTCTGCCGCTTGCTGTTATAATTATGGGTTTCTCAAAAGCGTGATCATTAAAAGTTGATAAAACATTTCATACAGTCAAGCATTAAGTGGATAGCTTGCATGAGCATTATATTTTTTCATTCATGGTATGTGGGAAGATACGGTCTAGTTCACTATTCCATATCCATTTCTAATCACTGAAATGTGAGTTGCGATATTGAGACTTTCCAGCCTTTGGGATGTACTCCCACAAGGTACAGACTGGTGGTTGCACAAAAAGCTGGAGAAACTCAGCGGGTGCAGCAGCATCTAAGGAGCGAAGGAGATGGGCGACGTTTCGGGTCGAGACCCTTCTTCAGACTGGTCAGGGATCAGGGAAACGGAGAGATATAGACAGTGATGTGGAGAGATAAAGAACAATGAATGAAAGATATGCAAAAAAGTATCGATGATAAAGGAAACAGGCCATTGTAAGCTGTTTGTAGTGTGAAAATGAGAAGCTAGTGTGACTTGGGTGGGGGAGAGATAGAGAGAGAAGGAATGCCAGGGCCCGAGGGCTGAGGGAGAGGTGAGAAGGGGAGGAGGCAGCCAGGGTTAACAGAATTGAGAAATTTCAATGTTTAAGCCCAGAGGATGCAGACTCCCCAAGCGGAATATGAGGTGCTGTTCCTCCAACTTGCGGTGTTGCTCACTCTGGCCGTGGAGGAGGCCCAGAACCGAGAGGTCGGATACGGAATGGGAGGGGGAGTTGAAGTTCTGAGCCACCGGGAGGTCGGGTTGGTTATTGCGGACCGAGCGGAGGTGTTCGGCGAAACGATCGCCCAGGTTTGTAGGTTGATTGGCTTTGGTAAAGATTGTAATTGTCCCCAGTGTGTGTGTATGGATGGTGTACGGGGTGATCGCTGGTCGGTGCGGACTCGGTGGGCTGAAGGGCCCGTTTCCATGCTGTCTCTCGAAACTGAACTAAACTGATGGTAGCAAATGGTAAAAAAATGGCGAGAATGATCAAAAGCAGCACAGAGTGAGCTAGTTTGCTGTGACATTTGCGAGGTGAGACCAGCAGCATAATCAAGGACCAGTCGCACCCTGGCCACTCCCTCCTCCCCTCTCCCATCAGGCAAAAGGTACAGAAGTGTGAAAACGCCGCCTCCAGATTCGGGGACAGTTTCTTCCCAGCTGTCACCAGGCAACTGAACCAACCTATCAATGACTAGAGAGCGGTCCTGAACTACTAGCTACCTCATTGGAGACCCTCGGACTATCTTTGATCGGACTTAACTAGACTTTATCTTGTACTTAACAGTACTCCATTTATCCTGAAGTTGTACACTGCGAATGGCTGGCTTGTAATCATGGATAGTCTTTCCGCTGATTGGATAGTAAAAGCTTTTCACTGTATCTCGGTGTATTTGGTGGAGGTTTTGCATTAAGGGAAAGGATAAAAAGGCATAGAGTAATTTCACTGGTTTGGGGAAATCTGGGACTTGGAGCTAGACACGCAAGAAGGCACATCACCAACACTTCTATTTCCTGAGGAGACAAAGATAATTCGGACTGTCTACAATGACTCGTACTCGTCTACACATGCACCATGGAAAGCACACTGTAGGGTTGCATCACAGCTTGGTTTGGGAACAGCTCCGCACAAGACCGCAAGAAATTGCAGAGGGTTGTAGATGTAGCCCAGTCCGTCACACCGACCAGACTCCCCACCATCGACTCCATCTACACTTCACACTGCCTCGCAAAAGCAGCCAACATAATCAAAGACTAGTCCCACCACGGTCATTCCTCCTTCTCCCTGCTCCCGTCCGGCAGAAGGTACAGAGGCTTGAAAGCGAGCTCCACCAGACTCAGGAACAGTTTCTTCCGCCTCGGTTATCAGGCTTCTGAACGGTCCTTCCATCAGCTAGAGCACTGTCCGATTCACTTGTACACTATTGAGGACATTGGACTTTGTCTCTGGAACTGACGCGCTACAATGCTGTGAACTACATTCTGCACCCTTCGTTCTAGCTTTTTGTACTTGAGTTTGGCCAGATTGTATTTGTGGTTGGCCATCTCTTATCTACCTGCATCCCTCCATTCCCCGCATATCCATGTGCCTATCCAAAAGCCTCTTAAACACCACTATCATAGCCTCCAAAAACAGCAACCATAGTAGCGTGTTCCAGGCACCCACCACACTCTGTGTAAAAACATTTGCCCCGCACATTTCCATTCCATGGACGGGAAGGGAATGGAGGGGTATGTACAGGGTATGGTGTACAATTTTGGTCACCTAATTATAGGAAGGATGTCAACAAAATAGAGAGAGTACAGAGGAGATTTACTAGAATGTTGCCTGGGTTCCAGCAACTAAGTTACAGAGAAAGGTTGAACAAGTTAGGTCTTTATTCTTTGGAGCGCAGAAGGTTAAGGGGGGACTTGATAGAGGTCTTTAAAATGATGAAAGGGATAGACAGAGTTGACGTGGATAAGCTTTTCCTATTGAGGGTAGGAAAGATTCAAACAAGAGGGCATGACATGAGAATTAAGGGACAGAAGTTTAGGGGTAACATGAGGGGGAACTTCTTTGCTCAGAGAGTGGTGGCTGTGTGGAATGATCTTCCAGCAGAAGTGGTGGAGGCAGGATCGATTTTAACATTTAAAAGTAAAGTGGATAGGTATATGGACGGGAAGGGAATGGAGGGGTATGGTCTGAGTGCAGGTAGATGGGACTAGGGGAAAATAAATGGTCGGCACGGACTGGAAGGGCCGAGAAGGCCTGTTTCCGTGCTGTAATTGTTATATGGTTATATGGTCTGAGTGCAGGTAGATGGGACTAGGGGAAAATAAATGGTCGGCACGGATTGGAAGGGCCGAGAAGGCCTGTTTCCGTGCTGTAATTGTTATATGGTTATATGGTTAAACTTTAGGTAGACATTTTGGGTCGAGACCCTTCTACAGGCTCAGTCTGAAGAAGGGTCTTGACCCGAAACGTCGCCCATTCTTTCTGTCCAGAGATGCTGCCTGTCCCGCTGAGTTACTCCAGCATTTTGTGTCCACCTTCGATTTAAACCAGCATCTGCACTTCTTTCTTACACATCCTTTAAACTTCAGTTCTCTCTCTTTAAAGCTATTCCCTTCCATATTTGATTTTTCCATCCTGGGGAAAAGGTTCCAGCTGTCTCTCATAATTTTATATACCCATCAGGTTTCCGGACAACCTCCGGCATTTTAGAGAAAAGAACAGTTCAAGTCTGACCAACCTCCCCTTGTTGCCGAAACCCTCTGATGCAGGCAACGTTCTGGTAAACCTCCCCCATACGCTCCACAGCATCAGAGACCCGGGTTCAATCCTGACTATGAGCAATTTAATTTACTTTAGTTTAATTTATTGTCAACTTTTTAAAGTTAAAAAGCTTTTTTTTTGTCTGTACGGTCTTCCTGTGACCGCATCGGTTTTCCCCGAGATCTTCGGTTTCCTCCCACACTCCAAAGACATGCAGCTTCTGTAAATTGCCCCTAGCGTGTCGGATAGAACAAGTGTACAGGTGATACAACCACCAAAGAGAGCTATATCGCTAAAGAAAAACTAAAAATCATCTTTAAGGGCCCTGTCCGACTCACGCAGCTTTTTTCGGCGACTTGCCGGCACCCGTCAAAGTCACAGCTGGTTGCCAAAAATTTTCAACATATTGAAAATCCAGCCGTGACCAGAAAAAGGGTGCCTACTCACTCTTTGGGCGCCTACGCACGACCATACAGGTGTCACGTGTCGACACGTCGCAAGGTGACGCCTACACGGTCGTGAGTTGTCGCCCAAAGAGTCGTACCTTTTTTCTGGTCGCTGCAGGATTTTCAACTTGTTGGAAATTTTCGGCCACCTGCTGCGACTGTGAGGGCTACCAGCAGTCGCTGTAAAAATAGCGTAAGTGGGACAGGCCCTTTACAGCCTTCCCAAGACAGGGTACATCGACAAATGTTTAAGAAGGAACTGCAGATACTGAAAAATCGTAGGTAGATACAAATGCTGGAGAAACTCAGCGGGTGAGGCAGCATCTATGGAGCGAAGGAAATATTCAACATTTCGGGTCGAGACCCTTCTTCAGACTTGGTCGCTGCATGTTTATCTCTAGGCTTATTATTGACGCATGCGGTGAAAAGCTTTGTTCTGCATGCTATCCAAACAGATCAGATAATACTATGTATAAATACAATTAAGTCTAATTCAACTACAATAAATGTAACATCTCCAAGTTTGCGGATGACACAAAGCTGGGTGGCATTGTGAGCTGCGAGGAGGATGCTTTGAGGCTGCAGGGTGACTTGGAGAGGTTGGGTGAGAAACGTAGAAAATAGGTGCAGGAGTAGGCCGTTTGGCCCATTCAGCCAGCACCGCCATTTAATATGATCATGGCTGATCGTCCTAAATCAGTACCCCGTTCCTGCTTTCTCCCCATATCCTTTGATTTTGTTAGCCCTAAGAGCTATATCTAACTTTCTCTTCAACACATCCAGTGAACTGGCCTCCACTGCGTTCTGTGGCAGAGAATTCCACAGATTCACAACTCTCTGGGTGAAAAGGTTTTACCTCATCTCAGTCCGATATGGCCGGCCCATTATTCTTACACTGTGACCCCTGGTCCTGGACTCCCCCAACATCGAGAATCTTTATCCTGCATCTGGCCTGTCCCAATCTCTTAAGAATGTTACATGTTTCTATAAGATCCCATCCTTCTAAATTCCAGTGAATATAAGCCCAGTCTACCTATTCTTTCATCATATGTCAGTTCCGCCATGCTGGGAATTAACCCGGTGAACCTACGCTGCACTACCCCAATAGCAAGAATGTCCTTCCTCAAATTAGGAGACCAAAATTGCACACAATACTCCAGGTGCGGTCTCACCAGGGCCCTGTGCAACTGCAGTAGAACCTCCTTGCTCCTAAACTCAAATCCTGTCACTATGAAGGCCAACATGCCATTTGCTTTCTTCACTGCCTGCTGTACCTGCATGCTTACTTTCAGTGACTGATGTACAAGGACACCAGGTGCAAGATGCACCTCCCCTTTTCCTTATTTGACATAATTGAGATAATAACCTGCCTCTTGTTCTTGGCACCAAAGTTAACCTCTGTGCATTCTGGAGCAGGAAGAAGAAGGAATGTTGGGACACGTCTTTTATTATGTGGAAAAAGACACAAAGTGCTGGTGTGTCTCAGCAGCTCAGACAGGTCTGGAGAACAGGGATAGATGACGTTTCGAGTCGGGATCCTTCTTAAAACTGAATATGGCGGGGGGGGGGGGGAGGGGGGCGAGAGAAAGATGGATGGGGGAACAGCCTGGAGAGAGTGCATGTGGAGAGGATGTTTCCACTAGCGGGAGAGTCTAAGACCAGAGGTCATAGCCTCAGATTAAAAGGAAGTATCTTTAGAAAGGGGATGAGGAGGAATTTCTTTAGTCAGAGGGTGGTGAATGTGTGGAATTCATTGCCACAGACGGCAGTGGAGGAAAAGTCAGTGGATATTTATACGATGGAGATTGACAGATATTTGAATGGTAAGAGTGTCAAGGGTAATGGGGAGAAGGCAAGACTGCAACGACCAGGTTCAGGAATAGCTACTTCCCCACAGCCATCAGGCTATTAAACTCGCTCGGACAAAACTCTGAACATTAATAGCCCATTATCTGTTTATTTGCACTTTATCAGTTTATTTATTCATATGTGTATATATTTATATAATGGTATATGGACACACTGATCTGTTCTGTAGTCATGCCTACTATGTTCTGTTGTGCTGAAGCAAAGCAAGAATTTCATTGTCCTACCAGGGCCACATGACAATAAACTCTCTTGAATCTTAACTCTGCAATTTCTTGGGTGGAACTGTTCCCAAACCAAGCTGGAATGCAACTTGACCGTGCGCTTTCTATGGTGCCATTTGTAGAAATTGTAAGAGTCGCTGGAGATATGCCAACTCTCATCCGGAAGTAGAGGCGTTGGTGTGTGTTCAGAGCCCTGTTTAAAAACGCAGAGATTTTAATATTCCCCATTCTTTCCAAAACTTTCTATGACATAGAGTCACACGGTGTGAAAACAGGCCCAACGGTCCAACTTGCCCACACCGACCAACATGTCCCATCTACACTTGTCCCATCTGCCAGTGTTTGGCCCATATTACTCTAAACTTGTCCTATCCATGTCATTCATCATCGTGAAAACATTAGCGACACTGTGGTGCTGGTTTCCAACGGGAACGGTAACGGACGCACCACACATCTCTGTCCTCCAGTTCCTGTGAACTTCCACCACTGGAAGTATAGGAATTTGGTGTGTGTGCTTTACCATCATTCCTTACAATGGTGTGTACGACGTGATCATCACTTATACTGAAGGTAGTCAAAAATGCTGGAGAAACACAGCGGAGGAAGGAATAGGTGACGTTTCAGGTCGAGACCCTTCTTCAGACTGATGTGGGGGTGGGGGGCGGGAAGAAGAAAGGAAGAGGTGGAGACTTACTCTGGCCATGGAGGAGGCCCAGGACAGAAAGGTCAGATTCGGAATGGGAGGAGGAGTTGAAGTTGAACCGGGTGATCAGGTTGGTTGTTGCGAACTGAACGGAAGCGATCGACAAGCCTACGCTTGGTCTCACCGATGTAGAGCAGCAACTGAAGTGCCTTCTACCATGTGCCTGTCTAAATGTTACGATAGTCCCAGCCTCAACTACCTCCTCTGGCAGCTTGTTCCATACACCCACAACCTTTTCTGTAAAAAAAGCTATCCCTCCGGGTGCTTTTAAATCATTCCCCCCTCTCAATTTATGATCCATTCAATTGTTCAATGGTTACTTAAGGGCCTGTCCCACTTACATGTCCTTGGCACGCAAATTACGCGACCTCGTGGTCACGTAATTTGAGCCGAGCTGAGACAGTCCTGCGAATGTCGGGCGCGATTCCATGCGTATGCACAGCCGTCTGGAGCGTGTGACGTCATTTGAAGATGGACACAAAGCTGGAGTAACTCAGCGGGACCGGCAGCATCTCTGGAGAGAAGCAATGGGTGACGTTTCGTGTCGAGACTCTTCTTCAGTCTGATCCCGCTGAGTTACTCCTGCATTTTGTGTCTATCTTCAATTTTCTTGGCCCCGTTCTGGGAGTAGGTGGGGGCGGATCCGGATTGTAACGGCCGTGAGCCCCAGGCCAAGTTCGGAGATCGTTGGTGCGCGAAGATTTCGTTCACACTCAAAAATTTCGGAGCCCTGCGTGATCTCCCCTACATACCCCTCCGCGCTTCTCAGTGGGACCAGCCCCACGCGGCCATACGATGCACGTACGCCTCAACGTGACCACGGGGCCGCGTAATTTGCGTGCCAAGGACACGTAAGTGGGACAGGCCCTTTAATAGGCACATGTAACCAAGAAATGCTTTGCATACAATCCAGTAAAATCATACTACAGTATTCATAAGCACAATAATACAGACGAAACAAAGTGAAATTGTTGTAGCGTAAAAAAATTAGTAGATTTCTTCTGAGGCAATACATAAAATGGTTTGTTTAATTGAGAGATACAGCGTGGAAACTGGCCCTACGGCCCACAAAATCTGTGCCGACCAGCAATCATCCCGTACACAAGTTTAGTTTAGTGACACAGCACGGAAACAGGCCCTTCAGCTCACCGGATCCGCTCCAACCAGTAATCCCCACACACCAACACCACCCGACACCCACTGGGGATAATTTTTACATTTACACCAAGCCAATTAACCCACAAACCTGTACGTCTTTGGAGTGGGCGCGAAAACCGAAGATCTCGGAGAAAACCCAGGCAGGTCCTGGGGAGAACGCACAAACTCCGTACAGACAGCACCTGTAATCGGGATCGAACCTGGGCCTCCGGCGCTGCATTCGCTGTAAGGCAGCAACTCTACCGCTGTCCCGCCATGCCAGTTCTATCCAACACATTGTGGACAATTTACAGAAGCCAATTAACCTACAAACCCCCATGTATTTGGATTGTGGGAGGAAACCGGAGCACCCGGCGAAAACCAACGCAGGTCACGGGGAGAACGTACAAACTCCATATAGACAGCGCCCGTTGTCAAGATTGAACCCGGGTTTCTGGCGCTGTGAAGCAGCAACTCTACCGCTGCACCACCGTGCCACCCTAATCGTTGCCACATGAAAGTCCTGGGATGTCAGGACTTTCATATGAGGAAAGATTGGATAGACTCGGCTTGTACTCGCTGGAATTTAGAAGATTGAGGGGGGATCTTATAGAAACTTACAAAATTCTTAAGGGGTTGGACAAGCTAGATGCTGGAAGATTGTTCCCGATGTTGGGGGAGTCCAGAACAAGGGGTCACAGTCTAAGGATAAGGGGGAATTCCTTTAGGACCGAGATGAGGAAAACATTCTTTACACAGAGAGTGGTGAGTCTCTGGAATTCTCTGCCACAGAAGGTAGTTGAGGCCAGTTCATTGGCTATATTTAAGAGGGCGTTAGATGTAGCACTTGTGGCTAAAGTGATCAGGGGGTATGGAGAGAAGGCAGGTACGGGATACTGAGTTGGATGATCAGCCATGATCATATTGAATGGCGGTGCAGGCTCGAAGGGCGGAATGGCCTACTCCTGCACCTATTTTTCTATGTTTCTATTTCTGCCGGCATTTGTACCTTTCAAGTATCAAGTTCCTAAAGATATCAAGTCCAATCATGGCCTTTAAGGCTGGTTGTCCTGAAGACGGCACAGAGTTAGTGGTGTGGGAAGGAACTGCAGATGCTGGTTTAAATCAAAGATAGACACAAAACGCTGGAGTAACTCAGCGGGACAGGCAGCATCTCTGGGGAGAGGAAATGGATGACGTTTCGGGTCTTCAGACTGCTGCCTGTCCCGTTGAGTTGCTCCAGCATTTTGTGTCTATATTGGTGATGTCGGGGTGGGCCTGGCCTGGAAATGCTGTTGGTTCCCTGGCTCTGTAACCTCCTCCATTCTCGCAACTATTCATGGCATAGTGCTCACAGATTTTAATGTTCGTACTCATGGAAGCTCTCCATCTCCAGTCCGCTGGATTTCTTCTCTAAACCATATATGATTCCCAAAATGCACTTGAAAGCAGTGTTTTTGGCCAAGCTTTGACAACTGCCATCGTAACACATTGTGGCTCAATATCAACTTTATGTTTGGTTTAGTTTGGGTTTGTTTAGGTTTTATTATTGTCACATGTACTGAGGTACAGTGAAAAGAGTCGTAGAGTGATACAGCCTGGGAACAGTCCCTCCGGATAAGAGGGGATCTTATTGAAACATATAAGATTATTAAGGGTTTGGACACGCTAGAGGCAGGAAACATGTTCCCGATGTTGGGGGAGTCCAGAACCAGGGGCCACAGTTCAAGAATAAAGAGTAAGCCATTTAGAACGGGGACGAGGAAACACTCTTTCCTTGCAGCAGCCTCGTAAATCTTCTCTGAACCATATAAACCATATAACCATATAACAATTACAGCACGGAAACAGGCCTTCACGGCCCTTCCAGTCCATGCCGACCATTTATTTTCCCCTAGTCCCATCTACCTGCACTCAGACCATACCCCTCCATTCCCTTCCTGTCCATATACCTATCCACTTTACTTTTAAATGTTAAAATCGATCCTGCCTCCACCACTTCTGCAGGAAGATCATTCCACACAGCCACCACTCTCTGAGTAAAGAAGTTCCCCCTCATGTTACCCCTAAACTTCTGTCCCTTAATTCTCATGTCATGCCCTCTTGTTTGAATCTTTTCTACCCTCAATGGGAAAAGCTTATCCACGTCAACTCTGTCTATCCCTTTCATCATTTTAAAGACCTCAATCAAGTCCCCCCTTAACCTTCTGCGCTCCAAAGAATAAAGACCTAACTTGTTCAACCTTTCTCTGTAACGTAGTTGCTGGAACCCAGGCAACATTCTAGTAAATCTCCTCTGTACTCTCTCTATTTTGTTGACATCCTTCCTATAATTAGGGGACCAAAATTGTACACCATACTCCAGAATTGGTCTTACCAATGCCTTGTACAATTTTAACATTACTTCCCTACTCCTATATTCAATGCTCTGATTTATAAAGGCCAGCACACCAAAAGCTTTCTTTACCACCCTATCTACATGCGATTCCACCTTCAGGGAACTATGCACAGTTATTCCTAGATCCCTCTGTTCCACAGCATTCCTCAATTCCCTACCATTTACCCTTTCAAACTTGACAACATCTTTCTTATAACATGGTGCCCAGAACTGAACACAATATTCTAAGTGCGGTCTCACTAACGTCTTATACAACTGCAACATGACCTCCCAACTTCTATACTCAATACTGACTGACGAAGGCCAAAGTGCCAAAAGCCTTTTTGACCACCTTATCTACCTGCGACTCGACCTTCAAGGAACCATGCACCTGTACTCCTAGATCCCTCTGCTCTACAACACTACCCAGAGGCCTACCATTTACTGTGTAGGTGCTGCCCTTGTTCGACGTCCCAAAATGCAACACCTCACACTTCTCTGTATTAAATTCCATCAATCATTCCTCTGCCCACCTGGCCAATCGATCCAGATCCTGCTGCAATTGTTCACAACCATCTTCACTATCTGCAAAACCATTAAATTTGGTGTCATCAGCAAACTTGTTCATCTCGCCCTATATGTTCTCATCCAAATCATTGATGTAGATGACAAACAGTAACGGGCCCAGCACCGAACCCTGAGGCACACCACTAGTCACAGGCCTCTAGTCCGTGAAGCAACCTTCCACCATCACCCTCTGCTTCCTTTCTTGGAGCCAATTTGCAATCCATTCAGCTATCTCTCCTTGGATCACATGCAATCTAACTGTGCAGGGCAACCTACCATGCGGAACCTTGTTGAAAGCCTTACTGAAGTCCACGTACACAGCATCTACAGCTCTGCCCTCATCAACATTTTTGCTCACATCTTCTTGAATGTCGGGATAGTCCCAGCCTCAACTCCCTCCTCTGGCAGCTTGTTCCCTACACCCTCCACCCTTCGTTTCTTCTCCCTTATTTTGGGATGAGCGGTGCGCTTCCTCAGTCTCGGGGCGACGTAGGACAGACGTGGCATTCCGTTTATTTAAAACTCCAGAAACCTCGCCATAAAATTGGAAACATTTCAGTCTGCTGGAATTTTCGGGAAAGCTATTTTTAGTCCGCCCGGTCAAAAATGGCAATTTACTTTTTAATAGCGGGCCTGGGGTCCATGGACTGTTGAGATGAATATGTTTGTTCTACGGTGCTTCCACTGTGGTACATGTTAATGATAACCACCTGGCAAAGGCAAATAAATCACTCTGAAGCAGCTTTGTGACTAAAAGGAGGGATTGTTTTACTGAGCAGAGAGACTCCAGTCATTTGCTCTCCTGATTAGCCATCTCGACTTACAGTAGGTAAGAATTTTGATCTGGCAGCAATTAGCAACCTTAACTAAGTGCCTTGGGAATGACTACAATGCAAGGCGGGGGAAATGTTTCCATTCATCTCTCGCTACTCCGAGCATGTTCCCAATTTGTAGGGGTGGCGATTAACTCTTCGGTTCATTTATTCATGTGCTTTAGTGCGTGTTTATGTACGATATTAGTCTGTCCTTGTGTGCTTGTCGTCATGTCAGGTGCATACATGCGTGTGAGTGTATGAGTATATTACAGGCAACGTAACCTCCTTATCATAGGCCCCCTTCCGTCGTGTCTGACCATGGGTGTCTCCAGGGCGCTATTCCCTATGTGGAGGACGCCTGTGCGTGACGTTGTTTAACGTGGGGAGACTGGTGCACAGACAGCCACCCCACGGTCCTTGACAGATCTGGGTCAAGGATCCAGTGGCATGGAGTCCAAGACGACCGGAGACCCTTTTCTGCCGCAGCCTTCATCCGCCTTCCCAGCCGTTGTGACGCTCCACTAAGGTCAGCCATCGTCCTCCGCCTGTTCCACCGTTGAGGTCTTGGTTGGATTGCTCTTTGTCAGAGACCTCCTCCTCGACCTTACCGCCATGGGTGGCCCTACCAGGAGCATCGCTCCAGACGACATCGCTCTCAGGATCTCATGACCACACAAGCTTCTCCACCACGACAAGGTGACAATCCATGGAGACTGCACTGAACCATTCTATCAACAACTAGAGAGCGGTCCTGACCTCCCATTACCTCATTGGAGACCAGCGGATTATCTTTAATGAGACATGACAATTAAGGGACAGAAGTTTAGGGGTAACATGAGGGGGAACTTCTTTACTCAGAGAATGGTGGCTGTGTGGAATGATCTTCCAGCAGAAGTGGTGGAGGCAGGGTCGATTTTAACATTTAAAAGTAAAGTGGATAGGTATATGGACGGGAAGGGAATGGAGGGGTATGGTCTGAGTGCAGGTAGATGGGACTAGGGGAAAATAAATGGTCGGCATGGACTGGAAGGGCCAAGAAGGCCTGTTTCCGTGCTGTAATTGTTATATGGTTATATGTTATGGTTATAATCGGACTTTATCTTGCAGTAAACATTATTCCCTTTATCAATGATCTGCACTTGTACGAGCGTTTGACGGCACTGGGCCGGTACTCGCTGGAGTTTAGGATGAGGGTGGACCTCATTGAAACGTACCAAATAGTGAAAGGCCTGGATAGAGTGGACGTGGAGAGGATGTTTCCACTGGTGGGAGTGTCGAGGACCAGAGACCGTGGCCTCAGAATAAAAGGACGTACCTTTAGAAAGGAGATGAAGAGGAATTTCTATAGTCAGAGGGTGGTGAATCTGTGGAATTCATTGCCACAGAAGGCTGTGGAGGCCGTCAACGGATATTGTTAAGGCAGCGATATGCCCAAATCATTGGGTATTTAAGCGTGGGTTGACAGGTTCTTGATTAGTAACGGTGTCAAATGGATATCCACATTTTGCATAGATGCTGCCATGATCCGTCGAGTTACTCCACCACTGTTTCTCTTTTGACAAATCAGCATCTGTAGTTCCTTGTGTCTGCATTTTATCAGTGCTCATTGGGTGTTTTTAAAGCAGAGATTGATAGGTTATTGATTTAAAACGCCTATCAACGGTTATGGGGAAAAGAGGGGAATGGGGTTGAGGGAAAGATAGATCAGCCATGATCTAATGGTGAATTAGTGGATAGGTATATGGACGGGAAGGGAATGGAGGGGTATGGTCTGAGTGCAGGTAGATGGGACTAGGGGAAAATAAATGGTCGGCACGGACTGGAAGGGCCGAGAAGGTCTGTTTCCGTGCTGTAATTGTTATATGGTTATATGAATTAGACTTGATGGGCCGAATGGCCTAATTCTGCTTCTATCACATGGACAACTGGGTCAGCATCCCTGGAGAACGGATTGGTAGTGTTTCGGGCTGGGGACCTTCCTGTCAGGTCTTTTTTATCTGTAAATCGGCATTTACAGTTCTTTGTGTCACCTCTTAACTATTCTATTTGATTCTGTGCTCTGTGAATTCACTCAATCAGAGTGATCTGTCTTCTGCACGACTTGATTTGACTTGAGTGCAGAAATCATTTATAAAGATGTTGATAGGACCCACGGGCCTGAGCTATTGGGAGAGGTTGAGGAGGCTAGACTTAGGTGATTTTTTTCGGCGACTGCCGCCAACTGTCCGAAACTACGACAAGCTACGACAACCTACCATCTAGTCGACGTCAAGCTACCGACAACCGGCGGCACATTAGGACGTCCACCTACGACCACACCTACGACAACCTACGACCACACAGGCGACAGCCAAAGTCAACCTACGTCCACCCGCGACAAGCTATGACAAGCAACGACCCTGTCGGCGACAACTGAAGACAATTCAGTCGGCGGTGCCTGTTGCCAGTTGACGTAGGTAGTCGCCGTAATTCACTCGGAGACAACCAACGTCACCCGGTGACAACTTGCGGCATCTTGGCGACAACCTACGACGGCACCTACGACAGGAGAAGACAAGCTACGACAAGCCCACCGTCGCCGAATGGTTTTGAACATTTCAAAATCCAGTTGCGACCATTAAAACGTTATGACTCTTGAAGCGACGTGAGGAGACTACTCACGACCATACAGGCAACCATACTAGTCGCCTGTAGCCGCCGAAAAAATCGCCTGTGGGACATAGGGCTTAGGACTCTATTCCTTGGAGCACAAAAGGGTGAGCGGCGGTCTTATAGAGGTGTATAAGATCATGAGGGAAGTAGATGGGGTGAATGCCCTATCTTCAGAGTAGAGGAATCAAGAACCAGAGGACATAGGAAAATGGTGAGATGGAAAAGATATAATAGGAGCCTGAGAGGCAACCTTTTCACACAGGGTGGTGAGTTTATGGAACGAGCTGCTAGTGGAGGTAGTTAAGGCAGGTGCTGTAACCATATGCAATAGACCCTTAGACAGGTACATGGATAGGAAATGTTTAGAGGGATATGGGACAGAGGCAGATGGGACATATTGGTCGGCATGGGCGACCAAGATACCCCATCTAAGCAAGTCCCACATGACTATATTTGACTCATATCCCTCTAAACCTCAGATAGACATAAAATGCTGGAGTAACTCAGCGGGTCAGGCAGCATCTGTGGAGAACATGGATAGGTGACGTTTCACAGAGTGCTGGAGTAACTCAGCGGGTCAGGCAGCATCTGTGGAGAACATGGATAGCTGACGTTTCACAGAGTGCTGGAGTAACTCAGCGGGTCAGGCAGCATCTGTGGAGAACATGGATAGCTGACGTTTCACAGAGTGCTGGAGTAACTCAGCGGGTCAGGCAGCATCTGTGGAGAACATGGATGGGTGACGTTTCACAGAGTGCCGGAGTAACTCAGCGGGTCAGGCACCATCTGTGGAGAACATGGATAGGTGACGTTTCACAGAGTGCTGGAGTAACTCAGCGGGTCAGGCAGCATCTATGGAGAACATGGATGGGTGACGTTTCACAGAGTGCTGGAGTAACTCAGCGGGTCAGGCACCATCTCTGGAGAACATGGATAGGTGACGTTTCACAGAGTGCTGGAGTAACTCAGCGGGCCAGGCAGCATCTCTGGAGAAAAGGAATAGGTGACGTTTCGGGTCGAGACGCAACTTCAGACCTTTTTCCCGCTGTAACAATCCATGCACCTGTCCAAATGCCTTCTAGGACTTTTCTCACACAGAGAGTGGTGGGTGTATCGAACGAGCTGCCAGAGGAGGTAGTTGAGGCTGGGACTATTGCAACATTTAGGAAACGATTAGGCAGGTGCGTGGATGGGACAGGTTTAGGGGATATGGGCCAAACGCAGGCAGGTGGGGCTAGTGTGGATGGGACATGTTGTTTGGTGTGGGCAAGTTGGGCCGAAGGGCCTGTTTCCACAATGTATGTGACTCTGTGATTCACCTCCCTCATCTCCTGCCTCCCTCCCTCATCCCCTCCTCCCTCACCCCCTCCCTTCCTCATCCTCCCCATCCACTCCTCGCTCCTTCATCCTCTCCCTTCCTCATTCCTAGACTGTGCAACAGCATCCCTCCTCCCATCAGAACTGCCCCCTCCATCGACTCTTTTAAGTCGAGACTTAAAACTCATTGTTACTCCCAAGCCTTTCTTGACGTCCACTGAGGGAGGGCACTATGTATATATTTAATCTATGAACCACTGTTGTATAACGTTAGTGTTTCCACCACTTTGGTCAACGAGAGTTGTTTTTTAAATGTGCTATAGAAATAAAATTGACTTGATTTGACTCATCCACACCGTCTCCCCCCCATCCCTTCTCCAATCCCCCTCCCTCCAACTCTGCCTCACCTGTGAAGTGCTGGAGTTACTGCGCAGTTGCTGACGGTGCATGTCGCCCTGTTTCCTGTGTTGCAGATGATGAGCTGATAAACGTGCAGATAGTGTGCGCCTGGTGCCAGAAGCTGGGGATTAAGCGCTACTCCCTCAGCATGGGCAGCGAGGTGAAAAGCTTCTGCAGCGAGAAGTGCTTTGCCGCGTGCCGACGGGCCTACTTCAAGCGTAACAAGGTAAGAGACCGTTAAACGGGAGCCTTCTCCCACCGAGGGTCACCGCTCACACCACGCGGGCCTGCCATTCACCGGTGTTGCCAAAGAGTCAGAACTATACCCCCTCACTCCTGACCCACAACTCACCCTTTGAGGACTGCAGCAGTAATTGAGCTTATTGGTCCACTTTTTGCTTTCCTGGGTCCAAACCCCTCCCCAACTGATGCTACCCTGCTCTGAGGGTGTTTGCCCACCTCATCCTCCAATCTCTCTCTCTCGAGCGATACAAGCTTGTGTGGAAAGGCTGAGGTGAATGGGTCAGGTCATAAGTGATCAGAGCAGATACCATTCGGCCCATCTACTCTGCCATTCAATCATGGCTGATCTATCTCTCCCTTCTAACCCCACTCTCCTGCCTTCTCCCCATAACCTCGGACACCCGCACTAATCAAAAATATATCTATCTCTGCCTTAAAAAATATGCACTGGCGGCCTCCACAGCCTTCTGTGGCAATGAATTCCACAGATTCACCACCCTCTGATTAAATGGGCCAACTATCTACCTCATTTTCAAAGGACATGCTCCACCACTGTTGACATGCAGTGGAGGGAGAATTTGGTGGTCTTGGGTTCCTCAGTCCCATGTTTTTCCACTCAGACACAAACACTGCAGGGTACCAAACTAGCAAACTGTCCAAAGGTTAATTTCTGAGCTCAACAAGCAGTTATAATCGAGCCACATTCTCGAGCACTACTCATAGACATAGAGTCAGCCCTAATGCGTGGAAACAGACCCTTCGGCCCAACCTGCCCACCCCACCACATGCCCCATCTACACTACTCACCTGCCAGTGTTTGGTCCATATCCCTCTAAATCTGTCCTATCCATGTACCTGTCTAATTGCTTCTTAAACGTTGCTTAAGTCGCAGCCTCAACTACGTTCTCCAGCTGCTCATTCCATACACCCTCAATTCCCCTACTCTAAGTAAGTAAGTTTATTGGCCAAGTATTCACATACAAGGAATTTGCCTTGGTGCTCCGCCCCACAAGTAACAACATGACATACAGTGACAGTTACAAATGACTCAGAAAACACTAAACATTAATTTCTAGTCAAGAGACTCTGTGCGTCCACTCGATCTATCCCTCTCTTGATTGTGCACACCTCTGTAAGATCAATATTAAAATATTAAGCTCAATATCAAAATATATTATCAAATATTTCTCTTATCGGAAATTTGGCATTTAGAGTTGCACAAAAGCCAACTTGTAGATATTTGGTTTTCTTAAAGCTGTAAAGGATACTCTGGTCATATCAGTTGTTTGTGGATTCAGGAAGGCAGACCTCTGCATTGATGAGCACCAGAGCTTACATCGTGTTCGTATAACCCTCCAATCGCTTATTATATGGGTCCAATGGTACTTAGTTATCAATTTTGCAAATGCACAGTGAATTATTTCCTTACACGCATTTGAATGAATTAATTAATATTTTATTATCACATGTGATAAGTCACAGTGAAATTCTTTGCTTGCGTACCCAAGGTATGCAAATAGTCGACACATAAAGGGCGCTTAGAAAGTTACAAAGTACCCCCGCACCAGGTGCCCATTTGTCCTCCCCCTCCCTCACGGCGGTCCCCCCACACCGGGTCCTCCTTTGTTCCTTACCCCGTGTCGCTGTACCTAAGCATAGGTACAGGAGTCCAGAACCAGGGGCCACAGTTTAACAATAAGGGGTAGGCCATTTAGAACGGAGATGAGGAAAAACTTTTTTACCCAGAGAGTTGTGAGTCTATGGAATTCTCCGCCTCAGAAGGCAGTGGAGGCCAATTCTCTGGATGCTTTCAACAGAGAGTTGGATAGAGCTCTTAAAGGTAGCGGAGTCAGGGGATACGGGGAGAAGGCAGGAACGGGGTACTGATTGTGGATGATCAGCCATGATCACAGTGAATGGCGGTGCTGGCTCAAAGGGCCGAATGGCCCACTCCTGCACCTATTGTCTATTGTCATCTCCAAATAGCAAAGTGTACAGAAAGTGTCCACTGATCCCGCGTGCAAGAGGCCCCATGTTTAGGCGGCATTTTCAGTATCCAGTCCACGTTCTCGGGGTTATGATCCAGGCGCGCCTCAGGCTGCCGCGGGGGCCTCCAGCCGTCGCCTTCCCTCAGAAGTGCGTGTCGACCTGCGAACCCACGTCCTCTCCTCGCTCCTCCACCTTCGTTCCCCGAAGGCACATCCTGCATGCAAGATGCGCCAGGTTTTGGCACCATTTTGAATGTCTCTCAGAAGGGCCCTTGTCTTGTGTTCGAAGAAGCGCGGGGCCGTTCAACCCCCGCACCCATCGAGTGTGCGGAGCTGGCATTTCGGAGCGTGTGCAGCATCCGTGGCCGTGAGCATCTGGCGTTTGGCCTGCTCGGTGCAGCTGACAGCATTCCCTGAATGAATGACGGAATGAACGAATTAATACTTTATTGTCAAGTCACACTGAAGTTCTTTGCTTGAACACCCAAGGTATGCAAAGAGTCACTACATTGAGGGCAGTGACAAACCTACAAAGTATCCCGCGTCAGGTCCTCTTTTGTTCCTCCCCTCCCTCTCGGCAGTTCCCCCACTCCGGGTCCTCCTTTGTTCTCCCCCCCCCCCCCCCCACCGGATCACATCATTTATACAGTGTGCATCTACCTCTCACTGCGCTTGGGAAAATATTGGGAGAAAAACATGCGACCTTACTCGCCAACATCGTCGGAGTTAGATTGAATATGTAAGGACCAGGAATAACCCTACAAATGTGGAATAGGGTTGCTGGCTAAATTGATTTTAACACATTCTGTTCAGATGTAACATTACTGGAACCTCAGCAAAAATATTGATTTAAAAAAATCGATTAATTTTATATTCTTGCATTAGTCCGGATTTCTCCGTTCCCTTGCGTTTGTTTGGGAAACTTTATGGCTGACAACTAGTCTCTTGTTTGGTCAAGTTGTATAAATGGGGTACACTCTAATACTGGTGGAACATGGGAATGAAATCGGAGTTTTGTCTTTTAATGATACGGTTGTTCTGGGCATGAGATACTTTCAGTTGATGTCTGAGCTACAGGTATTGGGCCGATGGGCCGAATGGCCTATTTCTGCTCCAACATGTTATGGTCCACATTTTGGATGGGGTTAGAATGCGGCTTCAAGGTTAATTACGGCTGTGGACTTTGGGGAAAACGTTCAAACATTCTGCTGATCAACACAAAATGGTGGATGATTTGTCTTTTCCCGTTTTGTTTTATGAGCCATCTGCTTTCTCAACCGATGAGTGGTACTTTGTGAGAAGATTTGGTGAAGGTTGATGTGTTGCCTCACTCAAGATCACTTGCCACCTAAATGGTGGAGTGAATCATTAGGTCAGGCAGATGTTGGCTATGAACCATTGCAGTGAACTGTGCACGAACCAGCCTCCCTTCCATTGACTCAATTTATACCTCATGCTGCCTCGGCAAGGACAGCAGCATAATCAAGGACGAGTCGCGCCCTGGTCACTCCCTCTTCTCCCCATCAGGCAAAAGTACTGTCATATGAGGAAAGATTGAAAAGACTAGGCTTGTATTCACTGGAGTTTAGAAGGATGAGGGGGGGATCTTATAGAAACATATACAATTATAAAAGGGCTGGACAAGCTAGATGCAGGGAAAATGTTCCCGATGTTGGGTGCTCCAGAACCAGGGGCCATAGTCTTGGAATAAAAGGGTGGCCATTTAAGACTGAGGTGAGAAAACACTTTTTCACCCAGAGAGTTGTGAATTTGTGGAATTCCCTGCCACAGAGGGCAGTGGAGGCCAAATCACTGGATGGATTTAAGAGAGAGTTAGATCGAGCTCTAGTGGCTAGTGGAATCAAGGGATATGGGGAGAAGGCAGGCACAGGTTATTGATTGGGGACGATCAGCCATGATCACAATGAACGGCGGTGCTGACTCGACGGGCCGAATGGCCTCCTGCACCTATTTTCTATGTTTCTAGGTACAGAAGTGCGAAAACGCACACCTCCAGATTCAGGGACAGTTTCTTCCCAGCTGTTATCAGGCAACTGAATCATCCTACCACAACCAGAGAGCAGTCCCGAACTACTATCTTCCTCATTGGTGGCCCTCGGACTATCTTTGATCGGACTTTACTGGTTTTACCTTGCACTGAATGTTATTCCCTTATCTATACACTGTAAATGAATCAATAGTAATCATGTATTGTCTTTCCACTGACCGGTTAGTACTCGACAAAAGCTGAACCTGGGCCCCTGAACCTGACAATAAACTGAACTCAACTGAACTGAATGGAAAAGAGAATGCTTCTATTATTTCCTTTTAAATGACGACACAGCACGACCATGAATGTCTATGTTCCTCTATTCCTGCTCTGCATGTTATCAAGGTTTTTAATTGCTTCGAGAAAATGTGGGAGTCATTAGTGAAAACCCATTGATGCTGCCTGCGAACATGTCCGCTTGTGAGGATGTCAGAGAATTGTAACGTACAGTAACATATAGTTGATGGGAGTTGACAGCACTGGGCCTCGACTCGCCGGAGTTTAGAAGGTTGAGCTGGGGACCTCATTGAAACTTACCGAATAGTGAAAGGCTTGGATAGAGTGGATGTGGAGAGGATGTTTCCACTAGTGGGAGAGTCTAGGACCAGAGGTCATAGCCTCAGAATAAAGGGACGTTCTTTTAGGAAGATGAGGAGGAATTTCTTTAGGGGGTTACACAAAAAGCTGGAGAAACTCAGCGGGTGCAGCAGCATCTAAGGAGCGAAGGAGATAGGCGACGTTTCGGGTCGAGACCCTTCTTCAGATGGTGGTGAATCTGTGGAATTCTTTGCCACAGAAGGCTGTGGAGGCAAAGTCTGTGGATAGATTTAAGGCAGAGATAGATAGATTCCTGATTAGTACGGGTGTCAGGGGTTACGGGGAGAAGGCAGGAGAATGGGGTTAGGAGGGAGAGATAGATCAGCCATGATTGAATGGCGGAGCAGACTTGATGGGTCGAGTGGTGTAATTCACCTCCTATCACTTATAACCTTATGAAGCAACTATTGCCTGTCGGTAGTGCAACATTTCTGTCTACTTCTTTCCTCTCAATAGTTTATTGCATGACTTTGTCCATTCTAGCCATTTTGATAATTTTGAGATGTCATAGTCGTACAGCAGGGAATCAGGCACCGGCCCAGCATGCATGCTGATCAATGTGCTCTGTCAGTTGTCTACATTTGGCCCATATCCTTTGAAATCTTAAGGTAGACAAAAATGCTGGAGAAACTCAGCGGGTGCAGCAGCATCTATGGAGCGAAGGGAATAGGCAACGTTTCTGGCCAAAACCCTTCTTCAGACTGATCAGGGTTTCGACCCGAAATTTTGTCTATTTCCTTCGCACTATAGATGCTGCCGCACCCGCTGAGTTTCTCCAGCATTTTTGTCTACCTTCGATTTTCCAGCATCTGCAGTTCCTTTGAAATCTTAAAGTCTATAGAAGGGTCTCGACCTGAAACGTCATCTATTCCTTTTCTCCAGAGATGCTGCCTGTCCCACTGAGTTACTTCACCATTTTGTGTCTATATCTTCGGTGTAAACCAGCATCTGCAATTCCTTCCTACACACTGCTTCTAAATCTTCCTTGTCACAGCATGGAAATGTTAAAGATTAGAAGACATAACTTTAAGGTGAAGGGGGGGACAAAGTGTCAAAGAGATGTGAGGGGCAACTTTTTTTATACAAGAACGGTGGTGAGGGCCTGGAAACTGTTGCCGGGGATGGTAGTGAAGGCAGATACGATAGTGGGAGAAAGATTTACTAGGAACCTGAGGGGTAACATTTTCACACAAAGGGTGGTGGGTGCAACTGTATGGAACGAGCTGCCGGAGGAACTAGTTGAGGCAGTTACTACTGCAACGTTTAAGAAACATTTGGACAGGTACATGGATAGGACAGGTTTAGAGGGATATGGGCCAAACGCAGGCAGTTGGGACTAGTGTAGCTGGGGCATGTTGGTCGGTGTGGGCAAGTTGGGCCAGAGGGTAGACACAAAATGCTGGAGTAACTCAGCGGCACTGGCAGTATCTGTGGAGGGAAGGAATGGGGTACCGCAAGGCTCAGTGCTGGAACCCCAGCCATTTACAATATATATTAATGATCTGGATGAGGGAATTAAATGCAACATCTCCAAGTTTGCAGATGACACGAAGCTGGGGGGGGCAGTGTTAGCTGTGAGGAGGATGCTAGGAGGATGCAAGTTGACTTGGATAGGTTGGGTGAGTGGGCAAATGCATGGCAGATGCAGTATAATGTAGATAAATGTGAGGTTATCCACTTTGGCGGCAAAAGCAGGAGGGTAGATTACTATCTGAATGGTGCCATTTAGGAAAAGGGGAGATGCAACGTGACCTGGGTGTCATGGTACACCAGTCATTGAAAGTAGGCATGCAGGTGCAGCAGGCTGTGAAGAAAGCGAATGGTATGTTGGCATTCATAGCAAAAGGATTTGAGTACAAGAGCATGGAGGTTCTACTGCAGTTGTACAGGGTCTTGGTGAGACCACTCCTGGAGTATTGTGTACAGTTTTGGTCTCCATATCTGAGGAAAGACATTCTTGCCATAGAGGGAGTACAGAGAAGGTTCACCAGACTGATTCCTGGGATGGCAGGACTTCCATATGAAGAAAGACTGGATAGACTCGGCTTGTATTCGCTGGAATTTAGGAGATTGAGGGGGGATCATTTAGAGGCTTACAAAATTCTTAAGGGGTTGGACAGGCTAGATGCAGGAAGATTGTTCCCGATGTTGGGGAACTCCAGAACAAGGGGTTACAGTTTAAGGATAAGGGGGAAGTCTTGAGTTGGATGATCTTGAGTCTTGATACTGAGTTGGATGATCAGCCATGATCATATTGAATGGCGGTGCAGGCTCGAAGGGCCGAATGGCCTACTACTGCACCTATGTTCTATGATTCTATGATTCTATGAATGTGTGACGTTTCGGGTCAAGACCCTTCTTCAGACTAGTCAGAGTAGAATGGTAGCATCTTTATGTGACTGGGTCACATTTGGAGTATTTCGTGCAGTTCTAGTCGCCCTATTACAGGGAGGACAAGGAGGCTCTGGAGAGGATGCAGAGGAGGTTTACCAGAATGATACCTGCCTTTGGGAGTATTATCGACAGGGAGAGGTTGGATAGGCTTGGATTGTTTCCTCTGGGACACCTAATGTTGCGGGGTGACCTGATAGAAGTATATAACATTAGGAGAGGCATAGATAGCGTAGACAGTCTGGACATTTTTCTCAGGATGAAAATGTCAAAGACTAGAGGGCATAGCTTTAAGGTGAGAGGGGCCAAGTTAAAGAGAGGTGTGTGGGGCAACTTTTTTAGACAATAGGGTGGTGACTGTCAATAGACATTAGGTGCAGGAGTAGGCCATTTGGCCCTTCGAGCCAGCACTACTATTCAATGTCACTGCCATTGATCACTTGCACACACTAGTTCTGACCTCCGCACGAGCGACAATTTACAAAGCCAATTAGCCTACAAGCCCGCACCTCTTTGGAGTGTGGGAGGAGACCAGAACACCCAGAGAAAACCCACGCAGTCACAGGGGGAACGTACAAACTCCATGCGGACAGCATCCGTGGTCTATCCGTAATAGACAGTAGACAATAGGTGCAGGAGTAGGCTCTTAGGCCGTTCGAGCCAGCACTGCCAAGGCTGATCATCCCATTCCTGCCTTCTCCCCATATCCCCTGACTCCGCTATCTTTAAGAGCCCTATCTAGCTCTCTCTTGAAAATATCCAGAGAACCAACCTCCACGGCCCTCTGAGGCAGAGAATTCCAGACTCACAACTCTCTGTGAGAAAAAGTGTTTCCTCATCTCCGTTCTAAACGGTTTATTCCTTATTCTTAAACTGTGGCCCCTGGTTCTGGACTCCCCCAACATCAGGAACATGTTCCCTGCCTCTAGCGTGTCCAAACCTTTAATAATCTTATATGTTTCAATAAGATCCCCTCTCATCCTAAATTCCAGAGTATACAAGCCCAGCCGCTCCATTCTCTCAGCATATGACAGTCCCGTCATCCCAGGAATTAACCTTGTAACCTTATGCTGCACTCCCTCAATAGCAAGAATGTCCTTCCTCATATTTGGAACCAAAACTGCATACAATACTCTAGGTGTGGTCTCACTAGGGCCCTGTACAACTGCAGAAGGACCTCTTTGCTCCTATACTCAACTCCTCTTGTTATGAAGGCCAACATGCCATTCGCTTTCCTCACTGCCTGCTGTACCTGCATGCTTACTTTCATTGACTGATGAACAAGGACCCCCAGATCTCGTTTTACTTTCCCTTTGACGGCATTTAGATAATAATCTTCCTTTCTGTTTTTGCTAACTGAGTGGATAACCTCACATTTATCCACATTGAACTGCATCTGCCATGCATCTGCCCACTCCCCCAACCTGTCCAAGCCACCCTGCATTCTCATAGCATCCTCCTCACAGTTCACACTGCCACCCAGCTTTGTGTCATCTGAAAATGTGCTACTGTTACTTTGAATCCCTTCATCCAAATCAATGATGTATATTGTAAATAGCTACGGTCCCAGCACAGAGCCTTGCGGTACCCCATTAGTCACTGCCTGCCATTCTGAAAGGGACCCGTTAATCCCTACTCTTTGTTTCCTGTCTGCCAACCATTTCTCTATCCATGTCAGCACTCTACCCCCAATACCATGTGCCCTAATTTTGCCCACTAATCTCCTATGTGAGACATTATCAAATGCTTTCTGAAAGTCCAGGTACACTACATCCACTGGATGTAGTTGTCCATTTTCCTAGTTACATCCTCAAAAAATGCCAGAAGATTAATCGAGCATGATTTCCCCTTCGTAAATCCATGCTGACTCGGGCCGATCCTGTTACTGCTATCCAAATGTGCCACTATTTCACCGCTGTGCCACGTACCGCCCCCTTATATTCCCTTCATTATGTCCATCTGCTCCTAACCCTCTCTGCCGCTGAAAACTTGATTTTTTTTCCATATTTACCAATCCTGCCATAAGGCCTTGAATACAACACCTGCACTCTGTTTCTCTTTCCACCAATGCTGCCTGATCTGCTGTGTGATTCTGACACTTTTTCCTTTTGGATTTGATATGGTCTTGGAACCTGCAAACTGAAGAAGAAATTTGCGTACATTTTCAAGCTCATCAGCCAGTGGAGCACTATTTTTCAGCGTGGGTGTGAGAAGTTTACTGTAGCAGTGAAGTTTATACAAACAACCTCCCGCAAACACTGTAATGGATAATGTATTTTCCTGTTGACTGGGGGAAATATTGTTCATATTGCTCCCCTGATCAGATCTGAAATATGTGATCCAAAGAAGGGTTTCGACCCAAAGTGGTATCTGGTTCAGTTCAGTTTAGCTTATTGTCACGTGTACAGTGAAAAGCTTTTGTTGCGTGCTAACCACTCAGCGGAAAGACAATCCATGATTACAATCGAGCCATTCACAGTGTTTAGATACATGATATGGGAATAACGTTTAGTGCAAGGTAAAGCCAGATGAAAGATAGTCCGAGGGTCACCAAAGAGATAGTTCAGCACTGCTCTCTGGTTGTGGTGGAATGATTCCGTTGGCTGGTAACAGCTGGGAAGAAACTGTCCCTGAATCTGGAGGTGTGCATTTTCACACTACTACACCCTTTTGCTTGATGGGGGAGAGGAGAAGAGGGAGTGGCCAGGGTGTGACTGGTCCTCGATGATGCTGCTGGGCTTGATGAGGCAGCGTGAAGTGTAAATGGAGTCAATGGAAGGGAGGTTGCTTTGTGTGATGGTCTGGGCTGCGTCCACAATTCGCTGCAATTTCTTGCAGTCTTGCATGGAGCTGTTCCCAAACCAAGCTGTGACGCATCCTGATAAAATGCTTTCTCCAGAGATGCTGCCCGACCTGCTGAGTTATTCTGGCACTTTGTGTCTTTTTTTTGTAGACCAGCATCTGCAGTTCCTTGTATCCATATCTGAAATTTTGCTTGAGATATTTTACATCCATCTTGGAGATGCTTGAGTTTCACGTATGAACGAGTGCACGTGCCAATCACTGACATGATGGAGGGTTAACCAGAGAGATTTATGTTTTAGTTTTAGAGGTGCAGCACGGAAACGGGCCGTTCGGCCCACCGAGTCCACGCCAACCAGCGACCACTAGTTCTATTCTACAGTCTATGGACAATTTACAGAAGGGGGATAACCAGGTGAAAACCCACGTACAACGGGAGAACGTACAAACTCCTTACAGACAGCACCTGTGTTTAGGATCGAACCCGGGTCTCAGGCGCTGTAGGGCGGCAACTCTACCGTTGCGCCACCATGCCGCACAAAGCCTATGACACCCCAGGCGGTCTCCCATCCAAGTACTAACCAGGCCCGAGCCTGCTTAGCTTCTGAGATCAAACGAGGTTGCGTATTTCCACCCAAAGTGGATATCCAAGTTCATCCACATTTTTTTTCATTTTTTTATCATACAAATACTTTTATTCAAAAACAAAAAATAAACATACAAATGAACACAATCAGAGACTGCCTATGTTGACAGTTTTACAAACGATCATCAAATTAACACCAACTTTATCAACAAAACATTCGTCCTTCCACGGCGACCAGCGTTCACGGAAGGCCACCACAGTGTCCGTGGACACCGTTTGTTCCCTCTCCAGGGACACGGGGGCACGGACGTAGGCCCGGAAAAGGGGCCGGCAGTCAATCCTGGTGCGGCCGTCGACTACCCGCTGCCTGGACCCGCGAGCGGCCATCTTGGCCAGGCCCAGCAGACAGACATTGGGAGTGGTTTTGCCATTTCTGGAGTTGGCCTTGATCCCAAAACCTTTGGCTGGCTGCACTTGTAGTACAATTTCTGTGATAACACTAATTGCTTGAATGGAAAAAAAACATCGCTACATGCAATGGGCAAAATATAATGTGCCGGATTTGGCTGTGTGTATTGATCAGATCATCTGATTCAACGCTGCATTACATCTTAACACATTTAATTTTCGCTTTTTATTTCCTTTGTGCCTGTCTGTACAAGTATAGTTTGGTTTTTTAGCTTAGCGATACCACGTGGAAACAGGCCCTTCGACCCACCGAGTCCATGATGACCAATGACCACCCCGAATACTAGTTCTATCCCACACAGTAGGGGCAAATTATAGAAGCCATTTAACCTGCAAATCTGTACGTCTTTGGAGTGTGGCAAGAAACTGGAGCACCCGGAGAAAACCCACGTAGGTCATCAGGGAGATTGTACATAAAACATAGAAAATAGGTGCAGGAGTAGGCCATTCAGCCCTTTGAGCCAGCACCGCCATTCAATATGATCATGGCTGATTATTCTTAATCAGAGCCCTATTCCTGCTTTCTCCCCATATCCCTAAGAGTTAAATCCAACTCTCTTTTGAAAACATCCAGTGTATTGGCCTCCACTGCCTTCTGTGGCGGAGAATTCCACAGATTTACAACTCTCTGGGTGAAACGGTTTTTCCTCATCTCAAATTCGGTACAAACTGTGTACAGATATCACCCGTAATCAGGATCGAACCGGGGTCTCTGGCGCTGTAAGGCAGCAAGTCTGCCACTGTGGCGACCACGAGGTGGTGTCGTTGCGTGCTTACCGCCAAGTGCCTGTGGCCATGCCTATCTCTAAATATCTGCCTGTACAAGCGATGTTAGGATCAGGGGGGGAACGAGTGTGAGTTTCTACATTTATGTGAGGTATATAGAGTCAACCTTTTTCCCAGGGTGGAAAGGTCAATGACTAGAGGGCACCGCTTGAAAAGGAGAGGGGCAAAGATTAAAGGAGATGTGCTCGGCAAGTTTTTTCTAAAGACAAGGTGGTGGGTGCCTGGAACGAGCTGCCAGGCATGGTGGTAGTGGTGGGGGCAGATACGATCACGGCATTCAAGTTCCGGTGTGTGGCGTGACTCTTGTCACAGCGGCCTCTGCAGTCCGTCTGTCTTTTTTTAATTTTTTGTCTCGTTTGAGTGTAGTTAGTGTTTTTTTTTAGCTGGGAATGGGTGGGGGGTTGGGGGAAACTTTTAAAATCTTTTCCCTGTATGGAGGACCCGACCCTTTCTCTGTCGGGTCTCCATTGTCGTTGGGGCCTAGCACCGTGGAGCGGCCTCCAACCGGACCTGTGGCTCCAGTCGTGGAGCATGCGGCCTACTCACCGTCGTGGAGCTGGCCGAGTTCGGAACGTGAGGAGCTGTGGCGGCGCGCTGCTGCTGCCCAACCCCGGAGATTCGGAGGCTCCAACTGCAGGCCGGTGGACGGAAACACCGGGAGCTCGCGGGTCCCTGGTGGGAGACCGCTTTTTGGAGCTCCCGCAACGGCAACTTCTCCCGCCCGAGTTGCGGGGTTGAAAATGACCTGGAGCGGGACCTTACATTGATCGGCGCGGCTTTAATGGCCGCGGGACTTGCTAGCGCCTGCCGGGGGCTCTAACATCAAGACCCGGAGCGGGGCCTTGCATTGCCCGGCGCTGCCTGAACGACCGCGGGACTTATTTACCATCGCCCGCCGGGAGCTTTGACTCTGACATCGGGAGGAGAATGGGGAGTACAGGGGAGAGATAAGACTTTGCCTTCCATCACAGTGAGGAGGAGATTCACTGTGATGGATGTTTGTGTCAATTGTGTTGTGTCTTGGTTCTTTTCGTGTTTGTATGACTGCAGAAACTAAATTTCGTTTGATCCTCAATGATATATAAAGGGGATTATAAGTGCATATAAAGGGGATTAAGAAGTATAGATTACGTGCAGGCAATGATTAGTTTCAAAGAAGATACAAAGTGCTGGAGTAACCTCGCGAGTCAGGCAGCATCTCTAGAGATCATAGATGGATGACGTTTCGTGTCGGGACCCTTCTTCAGACTTCCAACCCGAAAGGTTATTCATTCTTGTGGCCCTTGTGGCTAAGGGGATCAGAGGGTATGGAGAGAAGGCAGGTACGGGACACTGAGTTGGATGATCAGCCATGATCATATTGAATGGCGGTGCAGCCTCGAAGGGCCGAATGGCCTACTCCTGCACCTAATTTCTATGTTTCTACAGAGATGCTGCCTGATCCGCTGGGTTACTCAATGGGGCATTATTTGGCACAAATGCAATTACACAGTGAAATTATTTTTGCATATATTACACACGCGGGCGCCGCCATGTTTTGGCGCCATTAGTCGGGAGTCGGTCCGCGCGCTCGATGTACTGGAGCAGTTCCCGTGAACCGACGTCCCTCTCCTCTTCTCTCCTCGCCCGACCGTCTTTGTGTCCCGGGGGACGCCTCCTGCAGCCGACGGTGAAGGCGCTGGAGGCATTACCCCAGTTCACCCACCCACCGGCCCTCGCTCCCCGCGCCCGACGTCTCCAGCGGCTCCCTGCCGGATTCGCCGAGCGACCGACGAGCCTCCAGTCCAGCACTTTGTGTCTTTTAGTTTAAACCAGCATCTGCAGTTCCTTGTACCCAGTGATTAGTTTTCCCATGGCATCATGTTCGGCACAGACATTGTGGGCCAAAAGGCCTGTTCCTGTGCTGTACAGTGCTATCGAAGATAAACACGAAATGCTGGAGTAACTCAGCGGGTCCGGCAGAATCTCTAGAGAGGAGGAATGGGTGGCGTTTCGGGTCGAGACCCTTCTTCAGACTGAGGAAGTATCTCGACCCGAATCACCATCCATTTCTTCTCTCCGGAGATGCTGCCGGTCCCGCTGAGTTACACCAGCTTTTTGTGTCTATCTTCGATTTAAACCGGCATCTGCAGTTCTTTCCTACACATTCTGTACTGCTCTACGTTCCATATTCTAATATGTGCCGGTGATATGAATGGGATGCAATACACACATTTTAAAAAAAATGAAAGCATCTGCAAATGATATGTTTTCACTGCATGTTGTGAGTCTCAATCTTGGTTAAATGGATGATCAGCAAAACATTTACCATCCAGGTTGGCATGAGCATCAACACTGAGCGTGGCACAACCATTTTAGTGAACCGAGATTGGAATCAAGTTACCGGGAATGTCAAGGCCGTTGAATTATTGTTGACTAAATGCAACTTTTGTGGTCAGTTTATTCCTCGCTGCTATCGGCAGAGTGAAAAGGAAAATCTGATTAAGTGGTTTTTAACCCAAAGGTATTGTGTGGGATTGGTTTTGTCAAAGAAAAATAAAGATTGCAGCCATTGTTCATCAAATCTAAGAGCAGAATTAGGCCATTCGGCCCATTGTGTCTACTCCACCATTCAATCATGGCAGATCTAGCTCTCCCTCTCAACCCCATTCTACTGCCTTCTCTCCATAGCCCCTGACACTCCCACAATCCAGTGTTAAGATTCCTCGAGTTACAGTTTGAAGGTTAACTTTGGTCTGGCTATTGTTGCAACACCTCTGTATAATCATGACTCTTTCAGGCATAGGAGCAGAATTAGGCTATTTGATCCATCGAGTCTACTCTGTCCTTCAATTATGGCTGATCTATCGTTCCCTCTCAACCCCATTCTCCTGCCTTTATCCTGTATCCTTTTATGCCCTTACTAAAATCAAAAATCTGTCAATCTCTGCTTTAAAAATACCCACTGACTTGGCCTCCACAGAGGTCTGTGGCAATGAATGCCACAGATTCACCACCCTCTGATTGAAGAAATTCCTGCTCATCTCCTTCCTAAAGGTGCGTCCGTTTATTCCGAAGATATAACCTCTGGTCCTAGACTCTCCCACCAGTGGAAACATCCTCTCCACATCCACTCTATCCAAGCCTTTCACTATTCAGTAAGTTTCAATGAGGAGACCGCTCATCCTTGCAAACTCGGCATGTCCCCAACAACTCTCACCAGCCTCTACAGATACAGCCTTAGAAAGCATTTTATCGGGATGCGTCACATAATCGTTTTGGATCAGCTTTGGGCCACAAGAAATCGCAGCGATTTGTGGACGCAGCCCAGACCATCACACAAACCAAACTCCATTGACTCCATTTATACCTCACACTGCCTTGTCAAGGCCAGCAGCATAATCAAGGACCAGTCATACCCTGGCCACTCCCTCTTCACCCCTCTCCCAGGAAAGAGGTGCAGAAGTGTGAAAACGCACACCTCCAGATTCAGGGACAGTTTCATCCCAGCTGCTGTCAGGCAACTGAACCATCCTACCAATAACTAAAGAGTGGTCTTGAGCTACTATCTACTTCATTGGAGACCCTCGACCTAGCTTTGATTGGACTTTATTGGACTTTTCCCTTCCATTAAACATTATTTCCCTTTATCCTATAACAGTACATTGTGGATGGCTCAATTGCAATCAACTATTATCTTTACCTGGAAGGTCAAGACCTTTCTCTGGTTGGTGAAAGGATGGTTCAGTTGCCTGATAACAGTCAATAGACAATAGGTGCAGGAGTAGGCCATTCAGCCCTTCGAGCCAGCACCGCCATCCATTGTGATCACGGCTGATCATCCACAATCAGTGCCCCGTTCCTGTCATATAGTCAAACAGTGTGCAAACAGGCCCTTTGGCCCAACTTGCCCACACCAACCAACATGTCCCAGCTACACCAGTCCTACCTGCCTACATTTGGCCCATATCCCTCTAAACCTGTCCTATCCATGTACCTGTCCAAATGTTTCTTGAAGGTTGCAATAGTGCCTGCCTCAACTACCTCCTCCGGCAGCTCGTTCCGTACACCCACCACAGCTGAGAATATTTTTGATTTCCGGTTTTACTTTACCTTTACAGCGTGTCTGTTAACAATCCCTGCATTGGAGGTGGGCTGGAATGTATGGCTGGGCTGTACTCTCAGGTAACTTGTTCAGCTAAGTCAACATACTCAGAAAACTGAGTGCTTTTAAAACAGCAAAGAAAACCATTTCTAACATTTATAACTGAAACTGCAGCTCAAAACTAAAAAGTTCTGCGACGGTAAGAAGCAAGGTAATTTTTCCAGAAAAGGTGGAGGACCGTTGCCTACAAATTAGTGCGTGGATCATTCACGGCCATTAAGATCGCATGAGGGCTCTGACTCAAAACGTCGCCTATCCATGTTCTCCAGGGATGCTGCCTGACCCGCTGAGTTACTTTGTGCCCTTATTACGAGGATGTTTCCTGGACCAGAGGGCCTGAGCTACAGGGAGAGTTGAGGACTTTATTCCTTGGAGTGCAGGAGGATGAGCAGTGATCTTATAAACTCAGGGAAATAGATGGGTTGAAATCTACTCTATTGCACAGAGTTGGGGAATCTTCTTATCGAGTCCACATCACAAGATTAGAAATTGTTCAGCCATAGCTGAACACACTTCCCGGTATCTGCATACAATTGCGTCATACAATACAACGGGATCTCGGGGTCCTTGTTCAAGTTCAAGTGTTCAAGTGAGTTTATTGTCATGTGTCCCTGATAGGACAATGAAATTCTTGCTTTGCTTCAGCACAACAGAACATAGAAGGCATTTACTACAAAACAGATCAGTGTGTCCATATACCATATATAAATACATACACACATGAATAAATAAACTAATAAAGTGCATCTGTCAATGAAAGTAAGCATGCAGGTACAGCAGGCATTGCAGAAAGTGAATGGCATTTTGGCCTTCATAACAAGACGAGTTGAGTATAGGAGCAAAGAGGTCCTTCTGCAGTTGTATAGGGCCCACACCTGGAGTATTGTGTGCAGTTTTGGTCCCCTAACTTGAGGAAGGACTGTCATATACTGAGAGAATGGAGCGGCTGGGCTTGTATACTCTGGAGTTTAGATGGATGAGAGGGGATCTTATTGAAACATGTAAGATTATTAAGGGTTTGGACATGCTAGAGGCAGGAAACATGTTCCCAATGTTGGGGGAGTCCAGAACCAGAGGCCACAGTTTAAGAA
The DNA here is from genome assembly GCA_963514005.1 of Raja brachyura. The sequence goes on from OY740785.1 coordinate 114,866,154, forward strand.
TAAGGGGTATGCCATTTAGAACGGAGATGAGGAAACACTTTTTCACACAGAGAGTTGTGAGTCTGTGGAATTCTCTGCTTCAGAGGGCAGTGGAGGCCGGTTCGCTGGAAACCTTCAAGGGAGAGCTAGATAGGGCTCTTAAAGATAGCAGAGTCAGGGGATATGGGGAGAAGGCAGGAACGGGGTACTGATTGGGGATGATCAGCCATGATCACATTGAATGGCGGTGCTGGCTCGAAGGGCCGAATGGCCTATTCCTGCACCTATTGTCTTGTGCTCCTTGTGCGTGGTGGTGGAAAGATTGGTGGAAACAGGGCCGCGCCGTGAACGCCCTGTCCTTGACCCCAGTAAGGGAATGAAGGGTTTCGTATAGTTTGCAGATACAATGTGCAAAGAGGCCCTTCGGCCCACTGGGTTCCGCGTCAACCAGTGATCACCCCGTGCACCAGCACTATCCCACACACTAGGAACAACTTACAGAAGCCAATTAACCTACAACTCTGTACGTCTTTGGAGTGTGGGAGGAAACCGCAGCACTGGGGGAGAACGTACAAACTCCATGCAGACGGCACCCGTAGTCAGGATCAACTCTACCGCTGGGTCCCATAGAGTTGCTCCACCATTTTGAGTCTTCGTAAATCGGTATCTGCAGCTCCTTGCTTCTATTTCTAGATTCACCATATTCGCCGATTCAATTGTCAAAGTTATTAAGTGTCTCCACAGCTCTAGAACAGCATTAACCATATAACCATATAACAATTACAGCGCGGAAACAGGCCTTCTCGGCCCGCCCAGTCCGTGCCGACCATTTATTTTCCCCTAGTCCCATCTACCTGCAACTAAATACATTGTAACTAAATACATAGATGAGTGAGCATGTCTTCACGGTGAGAGGGGCAGATTTTGAAGGAGACGTGTAGGGAAATTTTGACGAGCACACAGAAAATGACACGTACCTGGAACATTGAGGGTGGCTGAAGAGGCAGATATGTTTGTGACATTTAAGAGGTTTTTTATTTGGGCGTATGAATATGCAGGGAATGGAGGATATGGATCATGTGCTGGAAGAGCAGATTAATTTAACCTGGAGAAATGTGGGAGCAAGGAGCTGCAGAAGCAGGTTTACACAAAGAGACACAAAGTGCCAGAGTAACTCAGCGAGTCAGGCAGAATCTCTGGACAACATGGACAGGTAACGTTACAGGTCAAGACTGAAATCTGAAGAAGAGTCCAGACCTGAAACGTCACCTATCCATGTTCTCTACAGATGCTGCCTGACCCGCTGAGTTACTCCAGCACTCTGTGAAACGTCACCTATCCATGTTCGCCACAGATGCTGCCTGACCCGCTGAGTTACTCCAGCACTCTGTGAAACGTCACCTATCCATGTTCGCCACAGATGCTGCCTGACCCGCTGAGTTACTCCAGCACTCTGTGAAACGTCACCTATCCATGTTCGCCACAGATGCTGCCTGACCCGCTGAGTTACTCCAGAACTCTGTGAAACGTCACCTATCCATGTTCGCCACAGATGCTGCCTGACCCGCTGAGTTACTCCAGCACTCTGTGAAACGTCACCTATCCATGTTCGCCACAGATGCTGCCTGACCCGCTGAGTTACTCCAGCACTCTGTGAAACGTCACCTATCCATGTTCGCCACAGATGCTGCCTGACCCGCTGAGTTACTCCAGCACTCTGTGAAACGTCACCTATCCATGTTCTCAGCAGATGCTGCCTGACCCGCTGAGTTACTCCAGCACTGTGAAACGTCACCTATCCATGTTCTCCACAGATGCTGCCTGACCCGCTGAGTTACTCCAGCACTCTGTGAAACGTCACCTATCCATGTTCTCCACAGATGCTGCCTGACCCGCTGAATTACTCCAACAATTTGTTGTCTTGTTGAATCTCATTGTCTGTAACTAGTTCTCACCCAGCCCACAGCTAACAATGGCCTGTTTCCTTTATCATCGTTACTTATTTGCATATCTTTCATTTGTTATTCCACATCTCTCTTCATCACCGTCTATATCTCTCATTTCCCTTTTCCCAGACTCTCATTCTGAAGAAGGGTCTCGACCCGAAACGTCACCCTATTCTTTTCTCCTGAGAAGATGTCTGACCCGCTGAGTTACTCCACCTTTTTGTGTCCCTCTTTGGTAAATAATTTAACCTTCACTGAACAGGTAAACCTGTCAGACTAAAGATTAATCCTCGGGTTGGTATAAAGGGAAGTCAGTCGTTAAAATCCAAGGCTTTAAAATTCGGTCCCAACTTCCAATAAATTGTCTTGTTCGAACTTTTGTAATCTTATAAACGATTGCATCTTTTTTTACGATTATCTTTAATCGAACTTTATTTTGCACAAAACGTTATTCCCTTTAAGTGTAGGAAAGAACTGCAAATGCTGGTTTACACCAGAGACAGGCGCAAAATGCTGGAGTATCTCAGCAGGTCAGGCAGCATCTCTTTGATGAGAAGAAATGGGTGATGTTTCGGGTCGAGACCCTGCTTCAGTCTGAAGAAGTGGGTCTCGACCCGAAACGTCACCCATTCCTTCTCTCCAGAGATGCTGCCGGTCCCGCTGAGTTATTCCCTTTAGATAGACATATAATGCTGGAGTAACTCAGCGGGCCAGGCAGCATCCCTTTATCTGTATCTGTATACTGTGGACGGCTCAATTGTAATCATGTACTGACTGGATAGCACGCAACAACAAACAAACGCCTCACTGTACCTCGGTATACATGACAATAATAAACTAAACTTAACTTCTCTGTGATTTTTAACCCTTTGAGTACTGAGTATCCTTTGCAGCTTATAAAAAGTAGTTTTTGTTTTTTGCAGCATAACCCCTCCTCTCCACAAAAAAGACAAATCTGTAAATATCTAAATGCTTTGAATTGGACACATGTTAGCATATATAGATGTTTTATTTAATTCTTTGATTAATGATACAAAGATGTTGCAATATATATTTCCTCCTCTTATGTTGATGCAAAAATGCTACTGCAGTCCTCAAAGTGTTAAAGATAAGGTCTATCCTGCAGTCCTTCCAGTAGGTTGAGATTAGAAGTTCAGCAATCTTCCAATTTAGGTTTGAGATACATGATAGGTCATGACTTAAAAATGAGACCGTTGCAGTGCGAGTGTGGCCCAGCTTGTCCATGCCGACCTACATGCCCCATCTACACTGGTGCCATTTGTTCGCCTTTGGCCCATGTCCCTGCAAACCATTTCTATTCATCTACCCATCCAAATGTCTTTTACATGTTATTATAGTACCTGTCTCAACTATCTCCTCTGGCAGCTCGCTCCATATATTCACCACACTCTGTGTGAAACAATTGCCCCTCGGGTTCCTATTAAATCTCCACCCCCTCCCCCCTTCCCCCCTTCCACCCTCCCTCTCCTTCCCCGTTCCCCCCCTCCCCCTCCCCCTCCCCATCCACCTTCACCTTAAACCTACGTCCTTTGTTTCTCGATTCTTCTACACTGGGCAAAAGACTCAGTTTCATGATTCTGTACACTTCAATGAGATCACTCCTTATCCTCCTGCGCTCCAAAATACGAATAGAATCCTAGCCTGCCCAACCTCCCCCGATAGCTCAGGGCTTGAGTCCTGATAACATCTCTGATCTTTTACCCTTCCTATTCCTCTCACGATTTTATACACTTGGTTACTACACTAGCTGGCAACCAATGACACGTTGTGGAGGCCGGGCTGTGTCTTTTGTCACCCAAACTTAGTCGTATTGTCATACAGCACGGAAACCGGCCCTTAGGCCCACTTGTCCATGCCGACCAGGGTGACCCATCTAAGGTAGTCCCATTTGCCCGCATTTGGCCCATATCCCTCTAAACATTTCCTATCCATGCAGCTGTCCAAATGTCGTTTAAATTTAGTACCTCCTCTTGCAGCTCGTTCTAGACACCCACCATCCTCTGATTGAAAATGTTGCCCTTCAGGTTCACATTATATCTTGCACTTATCACCTTAAAAACCCAATGTCTTTTAGACTTTCGAGTTACAGCGCGGGCACAGGCCCTTCGGCCCACCCAGTCCATGACAACCAGCGATCGCCCTGCACAGTAGCACTATCCTACACGTGAGGGACAATTAAATTTTTTTTTTACCGAAGCCAATTAACCTGCAAATCTGTACGTCCTTAGAATGTGGGAGGCAACTGGAGAAATCCCACGCGGTCACAGGTAGCATGTACAAACTCTGTGCAGACAGCACCCATAGTCAAGGTCGAACCCGGGTTCTCTGGCGCTGTGAGGCAGCAACCCTACCGCTGTGCCACCGTGTCCTCTGGTTTTTGATTCCCCAACCCTGGGTGGAAGACTCTACCTATGCCAAACTTATGTGTCAAATTGATCCAAGCTATAGAGTCATAGAGTGATGCAGCGTGGAAACAGGCCCAACTTGCCCACTCCGGCCAACATGTCCCATCTACACTAGCCCCACCTATCTGCGTTTGGCCCATATCCCTCCAAACCTGTCCTATCCATGTACCTGTCTAATTGTTTCTTAAATTGTCCCTGCCACAACTACCTCCTCCAGCAGCTTGTTCCATACACCCGCCACCCTCCGATTCCTATTAAATCTTTCCCCCTTCATCTTAAACCTATGCCCTTTAATGTTACCTTCGCCCTCAGCATTTGGCCTTTGCTGGGTTTGCATTAGACTCCCTTGTGAAAGTGGAACTCCTCATAATAATGAAACACGGTGGACAAATGACCCATATTGTGGTGTCTCGGACGATACACTAATCTGGAATAGGATTGTCAAAAACCCTCATAACCGATCCACTGGTTCAGTGAGTTGTGAGGATGGAATCTCGGAATTAGGAAGTCAAATGTTCCTAGTAAAAATTAAATTAAATGTAGTTAAAATTGCATTCTGATGCGGCCCAATTAAAGAGTCATGTGTTCTATTCTTTTGATTTTTTACAATTTATTTTTTAAAATAGGGCGGCACGGTGGCGCAGCGGGTAGAGTTGCTGCCTTACAGCGCCAGAGACACGGGTTCGATCCTCACTACGGGCGCTGTCTGTATGGAGTTTGCACGTTCTCCCTGTGACCGCGTGGGTTTTCTCCGGGAGCTCCGCTTTCCTCCCACACTCCAAAGACGTGCAGTTTGTAGGTGAATTGGCTTCTGTAAAATTGTCCCTTGTGGCTAGGATAGTGTTAGTGTTAGTGGAGATCGCTGCTCGGTGGGCAGAAGGGCCTGCCCCCACGCTGCACCTCTAAATTAAATTAAATTAGAAAGCCTGATATTCTTTTACTGAACTTTTTTTAATTCTTTCAAGCTTAGCGTTACTCATAACGAGAAATAGTGAAGTTGATTTTAACGCCTCGATTTCCCCCAACTAAATTACTACACCTGGTAACGCACGGGCAGCAAATGGGCAGCAAATGGGCAAACTTGCTGCCTTGTAGCATCAGAGACCCGGGTTCCATCCTGACTTCAGGTGCCATCTGTGTGGAGTTTGCACGTTCTCCCTGTGACCCGCGCAGGTTTCCACAGGGAGCTCCGGTTTCCTCCCGCGCTCCAAAGACGTGCAGGTTTGCAGGCGGATTGGCTTCTGTGCAAATAGTAAATTGTCCCTCGGGTGTATGGAGGTGTTAGTGTGAAGGGATCGTAGGGGTCGGCGCGGGCCGAAGGGCCTGTTTCCACGCTGTATCTCCAAACTAATCTGAACTAAACAGGCAAACCACAGCCATCGCATTTGCTCCTGAAACTAACGGAACAGATTAGAGAGCTTCAGTCAGATCCTATTAGGGCACAGAGTGACCAAGAAATCAGGATTCCCATTGGCAGTGGTCTGTATACAAAAATATAACCTGCATCATATGTACAAAATACACCATTAGATTGAAATATTTGTAAATCCCAGCAGTAGCTTTCCTTTACACTTCATAACAATAATTTTTCAATTAAATGGATATTGAGGGGAATAACCTTTATTGTAAGTAAGCTGAGCTATGAAATCTATACCTGCAGCAACCAAAGCACCATTCCTTATTGAACTAGAAAAGACTTTGAATGCAGGTCTGCATGGAGAAGAGATTCATTCTAATTTCATAAGTTCTAGGAGCAGAATTAGGCCATTCTGCCCATCAGGTCTATTCCGCCATTCTGATCATGGCTGATCTATCTTTCCCTCTCAACCCCATTCTCCTGCCTTCTCCCCATAACCCATGACGCCCGTACAGGGACAGCCATAATCACCGGCTTTATACCCAAAGGTACATCAGCCGTGCATGAGTGGGGTCACAGAGTCATACAGCATGGAAACACATTAATACATCAGTATTCCAACCTTATGTGTGGCAAGTTGATCCATTTGCTGATTTTAAGCAAAGGAGTCACAGAGTGATACAGCGTGGAAACAGGCCCTTTAACCCATCTAGCCCACACTGACCAACATGTCCCATCTACACTAGCGTCACCTGCCCGCTTTTGGCCCATTTCCCTCCAAACCTGTCCTATCCATGTACCTGCCTAAATGTGTCTTAAACAGTACGTTCCTCGACTACCTCCTCTGACAGCTCGTTCCACACACCTTTGTGTGAAAAAGTTACCCATCAGATTCCTATTAGATCTTTTCCCTTTAACCTTAAACCTATATCCTCTGGTCCTCGATTCCCCGACTGGGCAAGAGACTCTGTGCATCCACCCGATCTATTCCATATAACCATATAACAATTACAGCACGGAAACAGGCCTTCTCGGCCCTTCCAGTCCGTGCCGACCATTTATTTTCCCCTAGTCCCATCTACCTGCACTCAGACCATACCCCTCCATTCCCTTCCCGTCCATATACCTATCCACTTTACTTTTAAATGTTAAAATCGATCCTGCCTCCACCACTTCTGCCCGAAGATCATTCCACACAGCCACCACTCTCTGAGTAAATAAGTTCCCCCTCATATTACCCCTAAACTTCTGTTCCTTAATTCTCATGTCATGCCCTCTTGTTTGAATCTTCCCTACCCTCAATGGGAATATTCCTCTCATGATTTTCTACACCTCTATAAGATTCCCCCCTCACCCTCCTGCGCTCCAAGGAATAGAGACCCAGCCTGCTCAACCTCTCCCTGTAGCTCACACCCTTGAATCTTGGCGACATCCTTTCCAGCTTGACAACATCTTTCCTATAACACGGTGCCCGGAACCGAACTCAATGCCTCCACACAATGGTTGCTCGGATATTTTTTTGTTTTCATATTTAACAATTTTAACAAAAAAGTGAATATTATGTTTGTGAATGGTTGATGAAGTCTCTGTGCATTGACCTTGTATTTATATCATTTCATGTGGTGCGGCCAGAGTGTACCATTAACCGCGGATGGTTGTCCGTTTGAAAGTAGTCCTGGCTCCCATCATGTCCAACAGGTGATATTCAATGATCACTTTGATAATATAGAAAGTACTGTTAAGTATTTAACACTGTGACTGAGCATTCGATGACCTACTTGTTAATGTGGAGAGTTAAATTGTGCAGGATGTGTTTTGTTGTTGTTTTTTTTAAATTAGGAGTCCGTAAACATCCTAGATAGACACGAAATGCTGGAGTAACTCAACGAGACAGGCAGTATCTGTGGTGACAAGGAATGGGTGACCTTTCGGGTCGAGACCCTTCTTCGCACATACATTCTGTAAACATCCTTCTCTGCCCACGTTGGGATCTCTGTACACACACAAACGGTTCACTCTGAGTCATAGAGTCATACAGTGACGAAACAGGCCCACTTGCCCACACCGACCAACATGTCCCATCTACACTGCATGCATTTGGCCCTTATTCCCTTCTAGACCTGTCCTATCCATGTACCTATCCATTTGCTTCTTAAACATAGAAATAGAAACATAGAAATTAGGTGCAGGAGTAGGCCATTCGGCCCTTCGAGCCTGCACCGCCATTCCATATGATCATGGCTGATCATCCAACTCAGTATCCTGTACCTGCCTTCTCTCCATACCCTCTGATCCCCTTAGCCACAAGGGCCACATCTATCTCCCTCTTAAATATAGCCAATGAACCGGCCTCAACTGCCCTCTGTGGCAGAGAGTTCCAGAGACCCACCACTCTCTGTGTGAAAATTGCTATAGTCCCTGTAAGCATTGCTATAGTCCCTGTCTCAACCACCTCCTCCGGCAGCATGTTCCATACACCCACCACCCTTTGTGTGAATAAAGTTACCCATTCCGTTCTTATAAAATCTTTCCCCCTTCACCTTCAACCAACGCCCTCTGGTTCTCGATTCCCTACTCTGGGCAAGAGATTCTGTGTGTTGACCTGATCTATTCCCCTCACCGCTATAAGATCATCCTCCTGCTCTCCAGGAGACCTGTTCAACCTCTCCCTATAACTCAGACCCTCGAGTCCTGGCAACGTTCTTGTAAATCCTCTTTACATCCTTTCAAGCTTGACAACAGTTTTCCTATAACATGGTGCCCAAAACTGAACACATTATTCTCAATGCAGCCTCATACAACTGCAACATGTCCTCCCGACGTCGATACTGAAATACTCTGACTGATGAAGGCCAATGTGCCAAAAAGCCTTTTTGACCACCCAATCTACATGTAATGCCACCTTCAAGGAACTATGTGCCGGCACTCCTAGATCCCTCTGCTCTACAACACTCTCCAGAGCTCGACCATTCATTGTGTCGGTCCTGCCCATGTTAGACATTCAAAAATGCAACAGCTTGCATTACTCTGAGGGTGAAGAATGATCAATGGGTTTGACGGGGCAGCAAACTCCCAGGGCTGATACCATAGCTCACAATGCGTTCACTGCCGTCAGCTGAGGTGCTGGGGCAGGCTGGAAAATCAGTTCAAAGATTACAGGGTTGAGGTAAAGGTCAAAGTGTGATCGTCTTTGTCTCGTGACCTTTTAACTTTAGTTTAGAGATACAGCGCGGAAACCGGTCCTTCGGCCCGCTAAGTCTGCGTCGACCAGCGACCCACGCACACTAGCAATATCCTACACACTAGGGACAGTTTACAAATTTACCCAATAGAATTTGTGAAGACACAAGAAACTAATCTGCAGATGCCGGTTTACAAAAAAGGACAAAGTGCTGGAGGAACTCAGCGGACGAGGCTGCATTTTGAGTGACAGACACCAGCATAATCTGCTGCTTTTTCAAGCAATAGGTTCTAGAGATACAGCGTGGAAACAGGCCCTTCGCCCCACCGAGTCCGCACCGACCAGCGATCACGTTGTACGCTAGCACTGTGCTACACGCTGGGGGTAATTCACAATTTTTACTGAAGCCAATTAGCCTACAAACCTGTATTGTCTTTGGAGTGTTGGAGGAAACCAGAGCACCCGGAGAAAACCCACGCAGGTACAGCCAGCACCCGTAGTCAGGATCAAACCTGGGTCTCCAGCGCTGTCAAGCAGCAACTCTACCGCTGCGCCACCGTGCTGGCAACTCTCCAATGCAAAAACACGGAATAAGACAGTAGAAACATAGAAACATAGGTGCAGGAGTAGGCCATTCGGCCCTTCGAGCCTGCACCGCCAATCAATCATCCAACTCAGTATCCCGTACCTGCCTTCTCTCCATACCCCCTGATCCCTTTAGCCACAAGAGCCACATCCAACTCCCTCTTGAATATAGCCAATGAACTGGCCTCAACGACCCTCTGTGGCAGGGTCGCTGCAGTATGAAGTCGAATATCAGGAAAGTAAGAAAATAAAAGAAAGGAAATTCATAAAGAAAAGTGTGCTTACTTCATAGTTTAGTTTAGTTAAGAGATGCAGCGTGGAAACAGGCCCTTCGCCCCACCGAGACTGCACCGGCAAGCGATCCCTGCACATTAACAATATCTACACACACTAGGGACAATTTTATACTTGTACCAAAGCCAATTAACCTACTAACCTGTACGTCTTTGGAGTGTGGAAGGAAACTGAAGATCTCGGGGAGAAAGCCGTATAGACAGCACCCGTAGTTAGGATCATATCCGGGACCAGGGGCTCTGGCGTTGTAAGGCATCAAGTCCACCACTGCGCCACCGTGACGCTTACTTGAGAGTTTACTGGACTGGATTGCTCCTGACAGGTTGGTTACTTTGGTGCCTTCACACTCCTGCCTTGCCCAGCCATTGGAACTTTAGAACATAGAACAGCACAGCACAGGTACAGGCCCTTCGGCCCACTATGTCTGTGCCGAACATGATGTCACGACCATCGCTTATCTACCTGCACATAATCCACATCCCGCCATTCCCTGCATATCCATATGTGCCTATCCAAAAATCTCTTAAGAACCAACATTGAATCTGCATCCAACACCCGCCCTGGCACCCACGACTCTCTATGTTAAAAAAAAAATGCACGTCTCCTTTAGTCTTTGACCCCCTCTTTTTAAAGCTACCCCCTCTTGTATTGCATTGTTCCTTCCTGGGGAACAAGCCTCTGACTCTTTACCATGTCTTTATCCAATACTGGACTACACCCATTTACGATATTTTTATACGGTTTGGTTGAATTTGTCATGAATAAAGCACAAAAAGTACAGCACAGAAACACATGTTTAAGTCCACAATATCCAATTTTCTTTGAAAGAATGAATGAATGAACGAATAAATAAGTTTGTGAATGAATAAGTTTATTGGCCAAGTATTCACATACAAGGAATTTGCCTTGGTGCTCCGCCCACAAGTGACAACATGACTTACAGTGACAGTTAAGAATGACACATAAAACATTAAACATTAATAATGAAACGTTATCAATTAACCTCTCTCGTGAAAGTGATCTTTGTAGGGTTTTCACAGACCACACAAACGAACAAACACATACAAAACAGCAAGGAGCAGTGCACCGTGGCAGCCATCGTCGGCGCCAGCAGTAGCTACACTGCCAGTGGTGCCAGAGGTAGATTGGATGGTCAAGAAGGCATTTCAATACCTTGGCCTTCATCGATCAGGATATTGAGTACAGAAGTTGGGATGTTAGGCTATGGTGGTACAAGATGTTGGTGAGGCCACATTTGGAGTTTTGAGTTTGGCTATTGGCCTCCGCGCTTTCGAAAGGATGTGAAGCTGGAAAGAGTGCAGAGATGATTTACGAGGATGTTGCTGGGCCTTGAGGGTCTGAGCTACAGGGAGAGGTTGAGCAGACTAAGACTCTATTCCTTTCAGAGCAGGAGGATCAACAGTGATCTAATAGCGGTGTATAAAATCATGAGAGGAATAGATAGGTTGAAATCATAGTTCCTTCACCCAGAGTAGGGGAATTGAGAATCAGAGGACATAGGTTTAAGGTGAGGGGGGAAGATAGAATAGGAACCTGAGGGGCGATCATTTTACACAAAGGGTGGTGGGTTTATGGAACGAGCTGCTGGAGGAGGTAGTTGAGGCGGGTACTATCGCAACATTTAGGTTTAGAGGGAACAGGAAGGACGGAACTGCAGATGCTGGTCTACACCAAGTAACTTCTGCTGGAGTAACTCAGCAGGCCAGGCAGCATCTCTGGAGAGAAGGAATAGGTGACGTTTCGGGTCGAGACCCTTTAACCTAAAACACTCACCTATTCCTTTTCATCCAGAAATGCTGCCTGATACTTTCAAGAGGGAGCTAGATACGGCTCTTAAAGATTGCGGAGTCAGGGGATAGGGAGAGAAGGCAGGAACAGGGTACTGATTGGGGACGATCAGCCATGATCACGTTGAATGGCGGTGCTGGCTCGAAGGGCCGAATGGCCTACTCCTGCACCTATTGTCTATTGTCTATTGATCCGCTGAGTTACTCCAGCATTTTGTGTCTTAAGGTTTAGAGGGATATGGGCCAAATGCAGGCAGGTGGGATTGGTGGGATTTTGGTGAGGCCACACCTGGAGTATTGCGTACAGTTTTGGTCTCCAAATCTGAGGAAACACATCCTTGCCATAGAGGAGGTACAGAGAAGATTCACCAGACTGATTCCTGGGATGTCAGGACTTTCATATGAGGAAAGATTGGATAGACTCGCTGGAATTTAGAAGATTGAGGGGGGATCTTATAGAAACTTACAAAATTCTTAAGGGGTTGGACAAGCTAGATGCTGGAAGATTGTTCCCGATGTTGGGGGAGGCCAGAACAAGGGGTCACAGTCTAAGGATAAGGGGGAATTCCTTTAGGACCGAGATGAGGAACACATTCTTTACACAGAGAGTGGTGAGTCTCTGGAATTCTCTGCCACAGAAGGTAGTTGAGGCCAGTTCATTGGCTATATTTAAGGGGGCGTTAGATGTGGCACTTGTGGCTAAAGGGATCAGGGGGTATGGAGAGAAGGCAGGTACGGGATACTGAGTTGGATGATCAGCCATGATCACATTGAATGGCGGTGCAGGCTCGAAGGGCCGAATGGCCTCCTACTGCACCTATTTTTCTATGTTTCTATGTGTACATGGGGCATGTTGGTAGGCAAGTTGGGCCGATGGGGCTTATTTCCACGCTGTGTGTGACTCTTATGAATCTGGCTTGAATCTCCATTCCCCGTCTTCGCCTCCTCCCCTCCCCCCCCCCCGCCCCCCCCTCACTGCGTGACGTTCTGCCCTTATTTTTTTCCGGAGCGGATAAAATCGGTGGCAGAGGGCCAGGAAATCGACATATTTATGCATCGCAAGAAGGGAATGAGTATAATTACTGTATGTGCGTGCCATGTGCGAGCGAAGCGGCCATCCTTCCGGCTGGTGGAGAGAGGGACTCTACGGGGATTAGGTGAAGTGATTACAGTCGCAAGCGCAAATGTCAACAACGCTGGGAGAACACATTAATGAGCCTGTCACTGCCGAACCTCCCCTCGCACCACTCCCAGCCTCCAAATCGTCACTCAGAATTAGCCTGCTCGGTCGGGGCTGAGCAATTGACTTTTTTTTTTCCCTCTAATAAAAGACAGTGTTTTTAACCTAAGATAAGACACAAAATGTTGGAGGAATTCAGCAGGACGGGCAGCATCTCTGTCGAGAAGGAATGGGCCTCGACCCCGAAACGTCTCCTGTTCCTTCTCTCCAAAGATGCTGCTCGTCCCGCTGAGTTTGTGTGTTTATCTTTGGTGTAAACCAGCATCTGCAATTCCTTCCTACACACAGGGGTTTTAACCCGTTCAGTGCCACCCCCCTGAGTGTACTCGGTTCATGGTCGATAAGAGGAAAAAACTTGGCAGTGAACAGGTTAAAGCAAGTGTATTGACAATGGATAACAGTCTGTGCCTCAAATGTTTCACTGTAATTATATTTTAAGATGTTCTTGTGCACAGCTGTAACTTCAGTACAAGAAAGCTACACCCACAGACGATTTAAATACGCTTTATTTAAAAAAATATATAAAGTTATCCTTGCAAACCCGCCTAGCAGCTGTTCAGGCTAACAAAGCTGATTAACCCTTTGGGCTCTGAACGAAAGTCAGTCACACAGAACAGAAACAAGGCCCCTTTGACCCAACCCCATACCATAGAAACATAGAAAATAGGTGCAGGAGTAGGCCATTCGGCCCTTCGAGCCTGCACTGCCATTCAATATCATCATGGCTGATCACCCTAAATCAGTACCCCGTCCCTGCCTTCTCCCCATATCCCTTGATTCCGTTAGCCCTAAGACAGGGGTTCCAAACCTTTTTCCGTCCCGTTTACCCCTGGCAACGTTCATAGCACATAACAATGTTACATCACTTAGTTATGAACAACTAATGATGAATAGATACTGGTATACCAGAACCAAACACAGTCAGTCAATGAGAAAAATGATGTACAAAATCCAGAATCAACAAATTTACCCCCTGGGTACGCGAAATGTACCCCAGGATCTTATAGAAAAATTATAAAAGGACTGGACAAGCTAGATGCAAGAAAAATTTTCCCAATGTTGGGCGAGTCCAGAACCAGGGGCCACAGTCTTAGTGCTGGGGTACCGCAAGGCCCAGTGCTAGGACCCCAGCTATTTACAATATACATTAATGATTTGGACGAGGGAATTGAATGCCATCATTCAACATCTCCAAATTTGCAGATGACATCAAGCTGGGGGGTATAGATAGGTGTGAGGAGGATGCTGGGAGGCTGCAGGGTGATTTGGATAGGCTGAGTGAATGGGCAGATGCAGTATAATGTGACGGTGTGGAATGAGCTTCCAGTGGAAGTGGTGGCGGCAGTTTCGTTGGTATCATTTAAAAATAAATTGGATAGGCATATGGATGAGAAGGGTATGGAGGGTTATGGTATGAGTGCAGGCAGGTGGGACTAAGGGAAAAAAGTTGTTCGGCACGGACTTGAAGGGCCGAGATGGCCTGTTTCCGTGCTGTAATTGTTATATGGTTAATGTGGATAAATGTGAGGTTATCCATTTTGCCGGCGAAAACATGAGGGTAGATTATTATCTGAATGGTGGCAGATTAGGAAAGGGGGAGATGCAACGAGACCTGGGTGTCATGGTACACCAATCATTAAAAGTAGGCATACCTTGTCTCGACCCGAAACGTCGCCTATCTCCTTCGCTCCTTAGATGCTGCTGCACCCGCTGAGTTTCTCCAGCTTTTTGTGTAACCCATTGAAAGTAGGCATGCAGGTGCAGCAGGCAGTGAAGAAAGCAAATGGTATGTTAGCATTCATAGCGAAAGGATTTGAGTATAGGAGCAGGGAGGTTCTACTGCAGTTGTACAGGGTTTTGGTGAGGCCACACCTGGAGTATTGCGTACAGTTTTGGTCTCCAAATCTGAGGAAAGACATCCTTGCCATAGAGGGGGTACAGAGAAGATTCACCAGACTGATTCCTGGGATGGCAGGACTTTCATATGAGGAAAGATTGGATAGACTCGGCTTGTACTCGCTGGAATTTAGAAGATTGAGGGGGGATCTTATAGAAACTTACAAAATTCTTAAGGGGTTGGACAAGCTAGATGCTGGAAGATTGTTCCCGATGTTGGGGGAGTCCAGAACAAGGGGTCACAGTCTAAGGATAAGGGGGAATTCCTTTAGGACCGAAATGAGGAAAGAATTCTTTACACAGAGAGTGGTGAGTCTCTGGAATTCTCTGCCACAGAAGGTAGTTGAGGCCAGTTCATTGGCTATATTTAAGAGTGTGTTAGATGTGGCACTTGTGGCTAAAGGGATCAGGGGGTATGGAGAGAAGGCAGGTACGGGATACTGAGTTGGATGATCAGCCATGATCACATTGAATGGCGGTGCAGGCTCGAAGGGCCGAATGGCCGACTCCTGCACCTATTTTTCTATGTTTCTACCTTCTAATAAAGGGGAAGCCATTTAAGACTGAGGTGAGAACAAAACTTTTTCACCCAGAGAGTTGTGAATTTATGGAATTCCCTGCCACAGAGGGCAGTGGAGGCAAAATCACTGGATAGATTTAAGAGAGAGTTAGATAGATCTCTAGGGGCTAGTGGAATCAAGGGATTTGGGGAGAAGGCAGGCACGGGTTATTGATAGCGGACGATCAGCCATGATCGCAATGAAGGGCCGAATGGCCTCCTCCTGCACCTATTTTCTATGTTTCTATGTTGGAAACCCTTTTACCCTAAGAGCTAAATCTAACTCTTGAAAACATTCAGTGAATTAGCCTCCACTGCCTTCAGCGGCAGAGAATTCCACAACTCTCTGGGCAAAAATGATTTTCCTCATCTGAGCCCTAAGTGGCCTACCTCTTATTCTTAAACTGCGACCCCTGGTTCTGGACTCCCCCAAACATCAGGAACATATCTCCTGCATCTACCCTGTCCAATCCCTTTAGAATTATTTTTGTTTCTAAAGTTCCAACCAAGATGCCCCATCTGAGATTGTTCCTTGGTCCATATCCCTCTAAACCTTTCCCATCCATTTACCTGTCCAAGTGTCTTTTAAATGCTAAAGATAGACACGATGTGCTGGAGTAACTCAGTTTAGTTTATTGCCACGTGTACCGAGGTACAGTGAAAAGCTTTTGTCGCGAGGTAACCAGTCAGCGGAAAGACAACACGTGAATTTGTCGAGCCATTTACAGTGTTTAGATACATGATAAGGGAAGAAATGTTGCTGTAGGAGTAGAGATTTAAGTGTGTGGAGCGACACTTAATACACAAAAGGACACAGAGTGTGGCGGGTGTATGGAACGAGCTGCCAGAGGAGGTAGTTGAGGCAAATTTCAAAGGACATTTAGACAGCTACATGGATAGGGAAGGTTTGGAGGGATATGGTCCAGATGCAGGCAGGTGAGACTAGTGAAGATCGGACATCTTGGTCGGTATGGGCAAGTTGGGCCGAAAAGCCTGTTTCAACGCTGTGTCACCCTAACGGTACAGAACAGGACTTTCTTCCCACAGTCCGTACTGAACATGATGCCAGGTTAAACTAATCTCTGCCTGTATGTGGTCCATTTCTTTAAATTCTCTGCATATCCATGTACCTATCTGAGAGTCTCTTAAAAGCTGCTATTGTATCTGCCTCCTCTACCATCCCTGGAAGGTATTCCAGGCCCCTGCCACCTGCTGTATACAAAACCTGCTCCACCCATCTACTTTAAACGTTACTCCTCAAAACTTAAAACTCCTTAAAACTCTGTCAATTGGTCTTTGATATTTCCACCCTGGGGAAAAAGTATCTGACAGTCTACCCTACCTTTAAGTTTAGTTAGAAGAAATGTTGCTGCAGGAGTAGAGATTTAAGTGTGTGGAGCGAATGTACATGAGTATGTCGATCTGCTTCTGTGGCTAGCACACTAATGGTGGCTGGCATTGGGCGCCATCTTGGAAGCTCAACGGGTCAGGCAGCATCTCTGGAGAAAAAGAATAGGTGACGTTTCGGGTCGTGCCCCCTCTTCAGCTGGTTCGGCTGGTTTATGCCGAAGATAGACACAAAGTGCTGGTGTAACTCAGAGGCTCAGGTAGCGCATCCCTGGAGAAAAAGAATAGGTGGCGATTCGGGTCGAGACCTTGCAGCATTTTCTGTCTATCTTCGGTGTAAACCTGCATCTGCAGTTCTTTCCTACACATTTCATGTTTTAATTGATGTTACTATACCTGCCTGAACTACCTCCTCTGGCAGATCGGTCCATATCCCCCCCACCTTCTGGGTGGAAAAATGCCCTGTAGGTTACATAGACAATAGGTGCAGGAGTAGGCCATTCGGCCCTTCGAGACGGCACCCCCATTCAATGTGATCATGGCTAATCATCCACATTCAGTACCCCGTTCCTGCCTTCTCCCCATATCCCTTGATTCTGCTAGCCCTAAAAGCTCTATCTAACTCTCTTTTGAATGCATCCAGTGAATTGGCCTCCACTGCCTTCTGAGGCAGAGAGTTCCACAGATTCACAAAACTGTGTGAAAACGTTTTTCCTCATTTCCGTAAATGGCCGACCCCTTATTCTTAAACTGTGGCCCCTAGTTCTGGACTCACCCAACATCGGGAACATATTTCCTGCCTCTAGCGTGTCCAATCCCTGAATAATTTGATATATTTCTATAAGATCCCCTCCCATCCATCTAAATTCCAGTGAATACAAGCCCATTTTTTCATCATATGACAGTCCCGCCATCCCGGGAATTAACCTGGTGAACCTACGCTGCACTCCCTCAATAGCAAGGATGTCCTTCCTCCAATTAGGAGACCAAAATTGCACACAGTACTCCAGGTACGGTCTCACCAGGGCCCTGTACAACTGCAGAGGGACCTCTTTGCTCCTGTACTCAAATCCTCTCATTAATTTTTTTTCCTTCTCACCTTCACCCTGTGCCCTCTGGTTCTTGATTCCCCAACTCTGCGAAAGAGACTGTGCATTCGCCCTTTCTATTCCCCTCATGATCTTATACACCTCTGTAAAATCACCCCTTAGCTTCCTGCGCTCCAAGTCCTCACCTGCCCAACGTTTCTCAGGCCCTCAAGACCTGGCAGCATCCTTGTAAAAGGACAACAGAGTGCTGGAGTAACTCAGCGGGTCACGCTGCATCTCTGGAGAACATGGATAGGTGACGTTTCGGGTCTGGACCCTTCTTCAGACTGAAGAAGTGAACCACCCAAATGAAGGAGAGTCTAGTTTGATTGCAAGATGGTCACCCTGCTGTAAGATGGATGTTGTTCAGCTGGAATGAGTGCAGAAAAGAGTTATGACGATATTGAAACAAAGAACTGTAGGTGCCCAGTTAATACACAAAAGGACACAGTTCTGGAGGGAAAAGATTGACTAGGAAGATTGAATGGAAGGGCAACCGTTGCACTCAGAGTGTTTAAGAAGGAACTGCAGATGCTGGAAAATCGAAGGTAGACAAAAGTGCTGGAGAAACTCAGCGGGTGCGGCAGCGTCTATGGAGCGAAGGAAATAGGCAACATTTCGGGCCGAAACCCTTCTTCAGGTAGGGGGAGCGGGGAAACGAAAGGAGAAAGAAAGAGGAGGAGCACGAGGGCTGAGGGGGAACTGAGAAGGGGAGGAGACAGCAAGGGCTACCGGAAATTGGAGGTCAATGTTTATGCCGCTAGGGTGCAGACTGCTCAAGCAGAATATGAGGTGCTGCTCCTCCAATTTACGGTGGTGCTCACTCTGGCCATGGAGGAGGCCCAGGACAGAAAGGTCGGATTCGGAATGTGGCGGGTGTATGGAACGCGCTGCCAGAGGAGGTAGTTGAGGCAAGTTTCAAGAGACAATTAGACACCTGCATGGATAGGGAAGGTTTGGAGGGATATGGTCCAGATGCAGGCAGGTAAGACTAGTGAAGATCGGACATCTTGGTCGGTATGGGCAAGTTGGGCCGAAGAGCCAGTGTCAGAACAGGACTTTCTTCCCACAGTCCGTACTGAACATGATGCCAGGTTAAACTAATCTCTGCCTGTATGTGGTCCATATCTTTAAATTCTCTGCATATCCATGTACCTATCTGAGAGTCTCTTAAAGCAGCTATTGTATCTGCCTCCTCCACCATCCCTGGAAGGTATTCCACGCCCCTGCCACCCGCTGTATACAAAACTTGCTCCACCCATCTACTTTAAACGTTACTCCTCCCACCTTAAAACTATGTCCATTGGTCTTTGATATTTCCACCCTGGGAAAAAGTATCTGACTGTCTACCCTACCTTTCAAGTCTAGTTTAGTTTAGAGATACGTGCAGAAACAGGCCAGTCGGCTCACCGAGTCTGCGCCGAATAGCGTTTCCCGCACACCAACAATAGACAACAGGTGCAGGAGTAGGCCATTCGGCCCTTCGATCCAGCACCGCCATTCAATGCGATCATGGCTGATCATCCCCAATCAGTTCCCTGTTCCTGCCTTCTCCCCATATCCCCTGACTCCACTATCTTTAAGAGCCCTATCTAGCTCTCTCTTGAAAGTAGCCAGAGAACTTGCCTCCACTGCCTTCCACAGATACTCTCTGGGTGAAAAAGTGTTTCCTTGTCTCTGTTCTAAATGGCCTACCTATTATTATTAAACTGTGGCCCCTGGTTTCTATCAATCTCCCGTCAAGGGCCGAATGGCCTACCCTTGCACCTATTGTCTATTGTCTAATCTCCAATGCACCAGAGAAAACAGTTCCAAGTTTTTCCAAACTTTCCAAATAGTTAATACCTCTGATCCAGGCAGCATATTAAGTTTAATTCATGGTTCTTGCCTTTCATCTTGCTCTCGGGTCATTATGACATTGTAACATGCATCCACCTTCAATCGTTTAGGCAAGCATTTCTCAGCACTTTAGGGGATCACAACGACACAGAAACTAAGCAGAAACACTGCAAGTAATATTACGAAAGGCATTTTAAACTTTGCTTAGTTGAGTTTATTGTCACGTGTACTGAGGTACAGTGAAAAGCTTTTGTTGCGCGCTAACCAGCCAGCGGAAAGGCAACACATGTGCCGTCCACAGTGCACCGATACAGGATAAGGGAATAACGTATAGTGAATGCACGGCGGATTAATGGGACAGCACGGTGGTGCAGCGGTAGAGTTGCTGCCTCACAGCACCAGAGACCCGGGTTTGATCCTGACTGCGGGTGCTGTCTCTGTACGGAGTTTGCACGTTCTCCTTGTGACCACGTGGGTTTTCTCCGGGTGCTCCATTTTCCTCCCACACTCCAAGGACATGCAGGTTTGTAGGTTAATTGGCTTCAGTAAAATAATTGTAAATTGGCCCTAGGACAGTGCTAGTGTGTAGGATAGTGCTAGTATGCAGGGTGATCGCTGGTCGGCACGGACTCGGTGGGTCAAAGGACCTGCTTCCGTGCTGTGTCTCTAAAGTGTAAAATCTAAATGGCAGCAACTCTACCGCTGCGTCACTGTGCCGCCTAGAACGATGTGTTTGTATTATAGTTCTATGTGTATTATAGATCTCTGTGCTGCTCCACTAAAGGATTAAGTGATGCTAATTCCTTAACATTGTCTACTTATAACGCACGCTTTTTAATGAACAGTTTGGATAGGATAATAACCATATAACCATATACAACCATATAACAATTACAGCACGGAAACAGGCCTGCTCGGCCCCTCCAGTCCATGCCGACCATTTACTTTCCCCTAGTCCCATCTACCTGCACTCAGACCATACCCCTCCATTCCCTTCCCGTCCATATACCTATCCACTTTATTTTTCAATGTTAAAATCGATCCTGCTTCCACCACTTCTGCTGGAAGCTCATTCCACACAGCCACCACTCTCTGAGTAAAGAAGTTCCCCCTCATGTTACCCCTAAACTTCTGTCCCTTAATTCTCATGTCATGCCCTCTTGTTTGAATCTTCCCTACCCTCAATGGGAAAAGCTTATCCACGTCAACTCTGTCTATCCCTTTCATCATTTTAAAGACCTCAATCAAGTCCTCCCTTAACCTTCTGCGCTCCAAAGAATAAAGACCTAACTTGTTCAACCTTTCTCTGTAACTTAGTTGCTGGAACCCAGGCAACATTCTAGTAAATCTCCTCGGTACTCTCTCTATTTTGTTGACATCCTTCCTATAATTAGGCGATCAAAATTGTTCACCATTCTCCAGAATTGGTCTCACCAATGCCTTGTACAATTTTAACATTACTTCCCTACTCCTATATTCAATGCTCTGATTTATAAAGGCCAGCACACCAAAAGCTTTATTTACCACCCTATCTACATGCGATTCCACCTTCAGGGAACTATGCACAGTTATTCCTAGATCCCTCTGTTCCACAGCATTCCTCAATTCCCTACCATTTACCATGTATGTCCTATTTTGATTTGTCCTGCCAAGATATAGATAAACTTATAGATATAAGAACCTGAGGATTACAAAAAATTAATTGCTAAAGTTTTGATTCTGATGTGTTTCTTACTATAATTATTATTTTATTTTGTTCCTTGTTGATGGCACGATAACATTTGTAGAAACAAGGAGCTGCAGGTGCTGGTTTACCAAGGAAAGACACAAAGTGCTGGAGTAACTCAGCGGGTCAGGCAGCCTCTGTGGAGGACGTGGATAGGTGACGTTTCAGGTTGGGAGAAGGGTCCCGACACCAAACGTCACCTATCCATGTTCTCCAGGGATGCTGTCTGACCCACTGAGTTACTCCAGCACTGTGTGACACACAATCACATATTGTTTGCATATATTAAACGTATTAAGTCTGCCTTTCCTGTTTGCACCACTCTCTATTTTCCTATCCTTTCTCGGTCCGCATTTATTCTGGGCTTAGATTAGGAAATGTTTTCTCCAGGTCATAGAGTCACACAGTGTGGAAACAGGCAATTCGGCCCTACTTGCCCACACTGAATAAACATGTCCCATCTACACTAGTCACACCTGCCTGCGTTTGGCCCAAATCCCTCCAAACCTGCCCTATCCATCAACCTGTCTAATTGTTTCTTAAACGTTGCCGTAGTCCCTGCCTCAACTACCTCCTCTGGCAGCTCGTTCCATACACCCACTACCCTTGGTGTGAAAAAGATTACTATTAAATCTTTTCCCCTTCACCTTAAACCTATGCCCTCTGGTCCTCAATTCCCCTCCTCTGTGCGTCTACTCGACCTATTCCTCTCATGATTGTATACACCTCTATAAGATTACCCCTCATCCTCCTGCGCTCCATGGAACAGAGCCCTAGCCTGCTCAACCTCTCCCTGTAGCTCAGTCAGACCCCCTCGAGTCCTGGCGACATCCTCGTAAATCTTCTCTGTACTCTTGACAACATCTTTCCAATAACATCTTTGAGTCAATGGATATTGTGGACCCGAGGTTCCCTAGATTTTCTGAGATTGTTTCCAGGAGTTTGATTTTCTGATGACATTTTCTTGGCAAAGAAGATATCAAACACCCAACATAAAACTCTTGTGAGGAAATTGTAAGAAATTCTATTTTAAAATCGTAATTAGCTAAGTTTAATGAATGTAAAGAATTTAAAGCGAATGATAATTACTGTTTGGTAAGTTTATGTAGGTTTTGCATTATTTATTCTGAACTAATTGTAATGGAGATGCATAATTGTTATTTAAAACACAAATTGCTGGAGTAACTCAACTGGTCAGGCAGCATCTGTGGAGGACATGGATAGGCGACGTACGGGACTCTTCTTCAGAGGATGGATCAATGATCTGTGGAATTCATTGGCGCAGGCGGCTGTGGTAGCCAAATCAATGTATATTTTTAGCACAGACATTGACAGGTTCATGATTAGAAGATGTCAGGGGTTATGGGGAGAAGGCAAGAGAATGCAAACGAGAGGGAAAGATAGATCAGCCATCATGGAATGGTGGAACAAACTTGATGGGCTGAACAGCCTAATTCTGGTCCTAGACCTATATGCCTTATAAATTAAGGCAGGTGTTCGGCACGGACTGGAAGGGCCGAGAGGGCCTGTTTCCGTGCTGTAATTGTTATATGGCTATATGTTATATGGTTATAGGTGGGCTATCACATTCAGTGGCGTCATATAATGGGCGGCACGGTGGTGCAGCGGTAGAATCCTCTCTACGGGTGCTGTCTGTACGGAGTTTGTATGTTCTCCCTGTGTCCGTGTGGGTTTTCGAGATGCGCCAAGTGGGCTAATTCTGCTCCTATATCTTATAAACACAAGCTTGCGACATGTAGAATGAGCAAGTCTCTTACATCTTGCTTCATTTTACCTCTTAACCCTGCTTCAGTTTAAAATAAAGTGAGTCCATAGTTCCTTGGGGTCATGGTCTTGGAAAATCACATATGAATCTATTAAAATTTCATCTCGCTTCTCTCAGAGATTTCTATTATGAATTCATGCATGCACATTTATAATGGGAACAGCTCATGTAAACTTGTCACAGTGTAATTAGCCTCCTCCCCCAACAGAATTACTATAGTGCCATAATTGGCCTGAACATGCAATTATAGTTTGTCGTGTGCTTGGCCTGTTTCCATGAACACATATGGACACATGTTTTACGAGGATGTTGCCAGGACTCGAGGGTAGAAACATAGAAACATAGAAAATAGGTGCAGGAGGAGGCCATTCGGCCCGTCGAGCCAGCACCGTCATTCATTGTGATCATGGCTGATCGTCCCCTATCAATAACCCATGCCTGCCTTCTCCCCATATCCCTTGATTCCATTATCCCCTAGAGCTCTATCTAACTCTCTCTTAAATCCATCCAGTGACTTGGCCTCCACTGCCTTCTGTGGTAGGGAAATCCATAAATTCACAACTCACTGGGTGAAAATGTTTTTTCTCACCTCAGTCTTAAATGGCTTCCCCTTTATTCTAAGACTGTGGCCCCTGGTTCTGGACGCGACCAACATTGGTAATATTTTTCCTGCATCTAGCTTGTCCAGTCCTTTTATAATTTTATATGTTTCTATAAGATCCCCCCTCATCCTTCTAAACTCTAGTGAATACAAGCCTAGTCTTTTCAATCTTTCCTCATATGACAGTCCCGCCATCCCAGGGATCAATCTCGTGAACCTACGCTGCTCTGCCTCAATCACAAGGATGTCCTTCCTCAAATTAGGAGACCAAAACTGGACTATGAGCTGTAGGGAGGGAAAAGTGAAAGGCCTGGATAGAGTGCATGTGGAGAGGATGGTTCCACTAGTGGGGGAGTCTAGGAACAGAGGTCATAGCCTCGAAATTAAAGGACATTCTTTTAGGAAGGAGATGAGGAGAAATATCGCATCAGAGGGTGGTGAATCTGTGGAATTCTTTGCAACAGAAGACTGTGGAGGCCAAGTCAGTGGATATTTTTAAGGGAGAGATAGATAGATTCTTAATTTGTACGGGTGTCAGAGGATATGGGGAAAAAGCAGGAGAATTGGGTTAGGAGAGATAGATCAGCCATGATTGAATAGCAGAGTAGATTTGATGGGCTGAATGGCCTAATTCTACTATTCCTCATGACCTTGTGTATGAAATCATGAGTGGAATAGATCAGGCAGACATACAGAGTCTTTTGCCCAAAGTAGGGGAATCGAGGACAAGAGGACATAGGTTTAAGGTGAAGGAGGTTTAAGGTGAAGAATTATTTGCCACAGAAGGCTGAGGAGGCAAAGTCAATGAGTATATTTAAAGAAGGGATTGTTAGGTTCTTGATTAGTACAGGTGTCAGAGGTTATGGGGAGAATGGCGTTAGGAGGGAAAGATAGATCAGCCATGATTGAATGGTTGATGGGCCGAATGGCCTAATTCTGCTTCTATCACTTATGAACATTAATTAATTGCTTAAGGCCCTTGCTCTTTTGCTGGCTACACCTTTAGTCAAAGATTCATAGAGCATGGAGACCGGCCCTTCAGCCCACTTGTCCACGCTGACCAAGATGTCCCATCTACGCTAGTCCCATCTGCCAGCATTTGGCCCAGATCCCTTTAAATGTTTCCTAACTACAGCGCCCTCCATAATGTTTGGGCCAAAGATGTATCATTTATTTATTTGCCTCTGTACTCCATAATTTGAGATTTGTAATTGAAAAAATCACATGTGGTTAAAGTGCACATTGTCAGATTTTAATAAAGGCCATTTTTACACATTTTGTTTTCACCATGTAGAAATTACAGCTGTGTTTATGCATAGTCCCCCCCATTTCAGCGCACCATAATGTTTGGGACACATGGCTTCACGGATGTTTGTAATTGCTCAGGTGTGTTGAATTGCCTCCTTAATGCAGGTACAAGAGAGCTCTCAGCGCCTCGTCTTTCCTCCAGTCTTTTCATCACCTTTGGAAACTTTTATTGCTGTTTATCAACATGAGGACCAAAGTTGTGTCAATGAAAATCAAAGAAGGCGTTATGAGACTGAGAGACAAGAATAAAACTGTTAGAGACATCAGCCAAACCCTAGTCTTACTAAAATCAACAGTTTGGACCATCATTAAGAAGAAAGAGAGCACTGGTGAGCTTTCTTATCACAAAGGAACTGACAGGCCAAGGAAGACCTCCACAGCTGATGACAGAAGAATTCTCTCTATAATAAAGAAAAATGCCCGAACACCTGTCTGACAGATTAGAAACACTCTTCAGGAGTCAGGTGTGGATTTGTCAATGACCACTGTCTGCAGAAGACTTAATGAACAAAAATACAGAGGCTACACTGCATGATGCAAACCACTGGTTAGCTGCAAAAGTAGGATGGCCAGGTTACAGTTTTTCCAAGAAGAGTTCTGGAAAAAGGTCTGTGGACAGATGAGACGAAAATTAACTTATATCAGAGTGATGGCAAGAGCAAAGATGGAGGAGCGAAGGAACTGCCCAAGATCCAAAGCACACCACCTTGTCTGTGAAACACGGTGGTGGGGATGTTATCGCCTGGGCATGTATGGCTGCTGAAGGTACTGGCTCACTTATCTTCATTGATGATACAACTGCTGATGATAGCTTAATGAATTCTGAAGTGTATAGACACATCCTATCTGCTCAAGTTCAAACAAATGCCTCAAAACGCATCGGCCGGCGGTTCATTCTACAGCAAGGCAATGATCCCAAACATACTGCTAAAGTAACATGTTGTTTGGAGTTTTTCAAAGCTAAAAAATGGTCAATTCGTGAATGGCCACGTCAATTCTTGAGTGGCCAAGTCAATCACCCGATCTGAACCCAATTGAGGATGCATTTTATATGCTGAAGAGAAAACTGAAGGGGACTAGCCCCCAGAACAAGCATACGCTAAAGATGGCTGCAATACGGGCCTGGCAGAGCATCATCAGAGAAAACACCCAACAACTGATGATGTCCATGAATCACAGACTTCAAGCAGTCATCGCATGCAAAGGATATGCAACAAAATACTAAACATGACTGCTTTCATTTACATGACATTGCTGTGTCCCAAACATTATGGTGCCCTGAAATGGGGGCACTATGTATAAACACTGCTGTAATTTCTACATGGTGAAACCAAAATGTATAAAACCAACATTTATTAAAATCTGACAAAGTGCACCTGGACCACATATGATTTTTTCTGTTACGAATCTCAAATTGTGGAGTACAGAGGCAAATAAACAAATGATGGGTCTTTGTCCCAAACATTATAGAGGGCACACTGTGCTTACCTGTCCAAATTTATTTTCAATGTTGTTCAGGTACCTGTCTCAACTACCTCCTCTGGCAGGTTGTTCCATACATCCACCAACATCTATGTAAAAACGTTGCCCCTCAAATCTTCCCCCTTCACCTAATAGTTGCTCATCATTTTAACTCCCCATCCCATTCCCATGACTCATTTGTTCTTTATCTCTCCATATCCATTGTGTAGGAAGGAATTGCAGTTGCTGGTTTAAACCGAAGATAGACACAAAAAGCTGGAGTAACTCAGCGGGACAGGCAGCATCTCTGGAGAGAAGGAATGGGTGACATGTTGGGTCGGGTCTGAAGAAGGGTCTCGACCCAAAAACGTCACCATTCCTTCTCTCCAAAGATGCTGCCCGTCCCGCTGAGTTGCTCCAACTTTTTGTCTCTCAATATCCATTCATTTGTTCAATATCTCTGGATATCGCCATCTACAGTATGTCACGTTTCTCTTTCCCCTGACTCTCAGTCTGAAGAAGGGTCTCGACCCAAAACGTCAGCTCTCCCTTTTCTCCAGAGATACTGTCTGACCCGCTGAGTTACTCCAGCATTTTGTGTCCATCTTTGGTTCAAGTTCACATTTATTGCCACATGCACCAATTAAGGTACAGTGGAACTAGCATCTGCTGTTCCTTCCTGCAGCATGAATATTGAATTCCTCAGTTTTAAGGATCAACCCTCCTCCCCCTCTCCCTTTTCTGCGTCCCCGTTAGTGCTCAACCATTTATCCCACTACACTGTCTCTCTTCCCCCTCCCCCCAACTTCCCCCTCCCATCCACCTCTTTCACCTCAATTTTACATTCCGTTCCTCTTCTCTCCTTATCCGACACCCGTTTGTCTCCTTTTTACCTCCAGCTTTTGTCATTTAGACTTCACAGATACAGCGCGGAAACAGGCCCTTCGGCCCACCGAGTCCGCGCCGGCCAGCGATCACCCCGGGCACTGACCCACACATGCTAGGGACATTTTCATTATTTTACCGAAGCCAATTAACCTACAAACCTGCACGTCTTTGGAGTGTGGGAGGAAACCAGAACACCCGGAGAAAACCCACAGGGTCTCAGGGAGAACATACAAACTCCGTACAGACAGCATCCATGGTCAGGACCGAACTCGGGACTCTGGCACTGCGAGGCAGCAACTCTACCGCTGTGCCACCGTGCTGCCCCAAACTCCACCCATCTATCAATCACCCTCCACCCCTTCACCTGTATCCATCTATCACTTGCCAGGCTTTGTCCCACCACTGCATGTCTTTTACAGCTTTCTCCCCCCCTATTATAATCAGTCTGAAGAAGGGTCCTGACCTGTAATCAAGGGATATAGGGGAAAAGCAGAAACCAGATACTGATTTTGGATGACCTACTCCTGCACCTATTTTCTATGTTTCTATGAAATGCCGCCTGTTTATTCCATCTATAGATGCTGCTTGACCTGCAAAGTTCCTCCAGCACTTTGTGCTTTTCTCTAGATTCCAGCATCTGCAGTCTCTGGTGGTTTCCCCCAAAAAGTACCTGTTTCAAAAGCGATTTTCCTTGTGTCATGCCAGAAGTGAATGACTAACAGATGCTAATGGTGCCTATGTTAAGTACAGATTGCGGAGTGCACTGCCTGTCCTTAAATCACTCTAATTATAGAAGAAAGACTATATAAGTTGAGACCTTTTGCCCTTTGGCTTTGAAAGCTTTTCAAAATTGGTTCTTCAGACCGCAAGAAATCACAGAGAATTGTGGACGCATCCCAGACCATCACACAAACCAACCTCCCTTCTATAGACTCCATTTGTACCTCACGCTGCCTCGGCAAGACCAGCAGCATAATCAAGGACGAGTCGCACCCTGGCCACTCCCTCTTCTCCTCTCTCCCATCAGGCAAGAGGTACAGAAGTGTGAAAACGCACACCTCCGGATTTAGGGACAGTTTCTTCCCAGCTGTTATCAGGCAACTGAACCATCCTACCACACCCAGAGAGCAGTCTTAAACTATCGATCTCGTTGGGTTGGACAAGCTAGATGCTGGAAGATTGTTCCCGATGTTGGGGGAGTCCAGAACAAGGGGTCACAGTCTAAGGATAAGGGGGAATTCCTTTAGGACCAAGATGAGGAAAACATTCTTTACACAGAGAGTGGTGAGTCTCTCGAATTCTCTGCCACAGAGGGTAGTTGAGGCCAGTTCATTGGCTATATTTAAGAGGGCGTTAGATGTGACACTTGTGGCTAAAGGGATCAGGGGGTATGGAGAGAAGGCAGGTACGGGATACTGAGTTGGATGATCAGCCATGATCACATTGAATGGCGGTGCAGGCTCGAAGGGCCAAATGGCCTACTCCTGCACCTATTTTTCTATGTTTCTATGAGATACACGGACTGCCTTTAATCGGACTTTACTGGACTTTATCTTGCACTAAACGTTATTCCCTTTATCCTGTATCTGTACACTGTGGACGGCTCGATTGGAATCGTGTACAGTCTTTACGCTGACTGGATAGCGTTCAACGAAAAAAGCTTTTCACTGTACCTCAGTACACGTGACAATAAACTAAACTCATCTAAACACTTTACTAGAAGTGAAATGGAGGCGCTTGCTGCTTGGGCGGTAAAGCATTTTGGCAGCCCGTGGTTATGACGTGAAGATTGACTTTATTCAAAATCATTATGATCAAAAGAAGCCCTGCACTTGCCAGATTTAGATCCACCACACAAGGATTGGGGAACAGCTAACGCTTTGAGTCTTGCAGTCGTATTCTGCGCACTGCCAAAGTTAACCCGATTGAATTATGGATCCAACTGCCTTGTTAACGCTAGGCCTCTTGGGGTAGCGTTACGTACCAGATGCCACTCACACAACACGTTGCACGTAGAAGTGTGAGAAATTCTCCGTCATTTCAGTCTTTAAGAGATGTAGTTTAGAGATACACCCTCCTCGGCGAACCCAGTCCGCCCCGCTCAGTGACCCCGCGTACTAACGCTATCCTACACGCACGAGAGACACTTTACAACTGTTTTACAAAGCCAATTAACCTGCAACCCTGTACATCCATCTTTGGAGTGTGGGAGGAAACAATGGACAATAGACACTAGGTGCAGGAGTAGGCCATTCGGCCCTTCGAGCCAGCACCGCCATTCACTGTGATCATGGCTGATCATCCCCAATCAGTACCCCATTCCTGCCTTCTCCCCATATCCCCTGACTCCGCTATCTTTAAGAGCCCTATCTAGCTCTCTCTTGAAAGCATCCAGAGAACCTGCCTCCACCGCCCTCTGAGGCAGAGAATTCCACAGACTCACCACTCCCTGTGAGAAAAAGTGTTTCCTCCTCTCCGTTCTAAATGGCTTACTCCTTATTCTTAAACTGTGGCCCCTGGTTCTGGACTCCCCCAACATCAAGAACATGTTTCCTGCCTCTAAACAAACCCTTAACAATCTTATATGTTTCAATGAGATCCCCTCTCATCCTCCTAAACCGGAGCATCCGGAGAAAGCCCACACGGTCACAGGGAGAACGTACAAACTCCGTACAGACAAGCACCTGTAATCAGGATCGAACCCGCGTCGCAGTAACTCCACCGTTGTGCCACCGTGCAGCGGTTGCAGTGCAGATGTTGCATAACTTGAATGCGCGTGGGTTTTCCAAAGAGTGAACGACCACTCGATAATCAGCTAATCCCAATGCAGACAACCAAATGTGGTTATCTCTGCAGATCAGCCACTTAGGTGTTTAGTTCAGTTTGGTTTACAGGTAGCGCAGAAACAGGCCCCTCGTCCCACCGAGTCCGCACCAATGAGCGATCCCCGCATATTAACACTACCCTACACATTAGGGTCAACTTTACAATTACACCAAGCCAATTAACCTGGAAACCTGTACGCGTTTGGATTGTGGGAGGAATCCGACGATAGAAACATAGAAAATAGGTGCAGGAGTAGGCCATTCGGCCCTTCGAGCCTGCACCGCCATTCAATATGATCAAGGTTGATCATCCAACTCAGTATCCTGCACCTGCCTTCTCTCCATAACCCCTGACCCCTTTAGCCACAAGGGCCACATCTAACTCCCTCTTAAATATAGCAATGAACTGGCCTCAACTACCTTCTGTGGCAGAGAATTCCACAGACTCACCACTCTCTGTGTGAAAAATGCTTTTCTCATCTTGGTCCTAAAAGACTTCCCCCTTATCCTTAAACTGTGACCCCTTGTTCTGGACTTCCCCAAGATCGGGAACAATCTTCCTGCATCTAACCTGTCCAACCCCTTAAGAATTTTGTAAGTTTCTATAAGATCCCCCCTCAATCTTCTAAATTCTAGCGAGTACAAGCCGAGTCTATCCAGTCTTTCTTCATATGGAAGTCCTGCCGTCCCAGGAATCAGTCTGGTGCACCTTCTCTGTACTCCCTCTATGGCACGAATGTCTTTCCTCAGATTTTGGATCTCTGAGAAAACCCATGCGGTCACAGGGAGAACGTACAAATTCCGTATAGACAGCCCCCGTAGTCAGGTTTGAACCCAGGTCCCTGACACTGTAAGGCTTCAAATCTACCGCTGTGCCACCTTGGCACCAGTGGTCTAAAGTGTTGGAAGATTAACGTGAGCCTTGACAACCATGACTCCCGCTCAAAGTTATTTTTTGCAAATAAAACTGCCAGTTGCATAGCAATCATTCTCTATATTTTAAACTCCTTTGACAATGTATTAAATCATGTTCATAAGTTCTAGGAGCAGAATTAGGTCATTCAGCCCCATTGAGTCCACTCCGCCATTCAATCACGGCTGATCTATCTTTCCCTCTCAACCCCATTCTCCTGCCTTCTCCCCATAACCCCTGACACCCGCACTAATCAAATACCTGTCAACCTCCACTTGAAAAGTACCCTAATGGCTTGTGGCAATGAATCCCACAGATTCACCACCCTCTGACTGAAGAAATTCCTCCTTATCTCCTTTTAACGGTGCCTTCTTTATTCTAAAGCTATGCTCTCTGGTTCTATATTCTCCCACCAGTGCAAACATATATGTATATGCATGTACGTTTGTGGATCATCTACTGATTAGCCCCCTCAACTGAACCAACAGGGTGGCACGGTGGCGCAACGGTAGAGTTGCCGCCTCACAGCACCAGAGACCCAGGTTCGATCCTGCCCACGGCCGCTGTCTGTGCGGAGTTTGTACGTTCTCTCCGTGACCTACCGCTTGGGTTTTCTCCGGCTGCTCCGTTTTCCTCCCACACTCCAATGACGTGCAGTATCGTAGGTTAGCTGGCTCTCTGGGAGTTGTCACTTGTGTGTGGGATAGCGCTGGTGTTCAGGGTGATCGCTGGCCGGCCTGGACTCGGTGGGCCGAAGGGCCTCTTTCTGCGCTGTATCTCTGAAATCATCACGATGTGGGTTCCGCATGAGCTTGTTGATTGAAACCAGCATTCGTTTCCCGAGCTGTCTCTCTGCTCCACATCACACAGCACCTATTAATCTCATATTTGCCTCGAGGCTTATGAATTTTAAACTACTTTTCCAAGTTAGCATTCCCAACGCAGCTGACAAAGCGACTAAAAATGGGCAATGGTGGTTGATAGTTGCTCATTATGCTTCTCGGTCTATTGATTCTTCGTGTCTGCAAGTTGTGACGCCCTTTGATACCTCCAGTTTGCAGTTTTAAACTTTAGAGATAAAGCACAGAAACAGGCCCTTCGGCCCACCAAATCTGTGTCGACCAGCGATCACCCCGTACACTAGCAGTATCCCACACACGAGGGACCATTTACAATTTTGCTAAAAGCAGTTAATGTGCAATCCTGTACGTCTTTGGAGTGGAGGGAGTAAACCGGAGCATCGAGAGCAAACCCACGCAGGTCACGGGGAGAACGTACAAACTGCGTACAGACAGCACCCGTAGTCAGGATCGAACCCGGGTCTCTGGCGTTGTGAGGCAGCAACTCTACCGCTGCGCCACCGCATCCCTGTGTGTATGCTTGCCCTTAGATGGAAATTCATCACTATATAAATGCATTTTAATTTTGAAAACTGGCCAATCTCTGTCAGTCTGGAGGACATAAAGTGCCGGAGTAACTCAGCGGGCCAGGCAGCATCTCTGGAACTTGGATAGATGATGTTTCAGGTCGCGACCCTACTTCACACCCAAGATTCGTCTATACCTGTAACTTTGCCTATCCATGCTGCCTGACCCGCTGAGTTACTCCAGCACTCTGTGAAACGTCACCTATCCACGTTCTCCACAGACGCTGCCTGACCCACTGAGTTACTCCAGCACTCTGTGAAACGTCACCTATCCATGTTCTCCACAGATGCTGCCTGACCCGCTGAGTTACTCCAGCACTCTGTGAAACGTCACCTATCCATGTTCTCCACAGATGCTGCCTGACCCGCTGAGTTACTCCAGCACTCTGTGAAACGTCACCTATCCATGTTCTCCACAGATGCTGCCTGACCCGCTGAGTTACTCCAGCACTCTGTGAAACGTCACCTATCCGTGTTCTCCACAGATGCTGCCTGACTCGCTGGGTTCCTCCAGCACTTGTGTAGTAACCAGCATCAGTATTCCATGTTTCTACTCATTGTCAGTCTGACTGTAGTCATCCATTTAGTGCTAGTCTGAACAGGAAGATGAGCACTTTTGTCTTCAGCCTGCCTGAAATGGTAAAATCTTGAACCCTGCACATTAACACTATCCTACACACACTAGGGACATTTTTAAAATTATACCGAGCCAATTAACCTACAAACCTGTACAGCTTTGGAGCGTGGGAGGAAACTGAAGATTTTAGAGAAAATCCACGCAGGTTACGGGGAGAACATACAAACTCCATACAGACAGCACCCGTAGTCAGGGTCGATACTCGGGTCTCTGGTGCGGGAGGTTCTACTGCTGTGCCATCATTTCTTCACACTTGGAGGCTACAAATGGAAAAAGGTGTAAAGAGACGGGCACAAATAGCTGCAGTAACTCAGCGGGTCAGGCGGCATCTCTGGAGAAAAGGAATAGGTGAGGTTTTGGGTTGGAATCCTTCATGCCCTTTGCTGTCTGCATTTAAATACATTATGTGCAATATCAGATTCACAGATTCAGATTCAATTTTAATTGTCATTGTCAGTGTACAGTACAGAGACAACGAAATGCATTTAGCATCTCCCTGGAAGAGCGACACAGCAAATGATTTGAATAAATAATAATAAGTGTCCGGGGGGGGGGAGGGGGTGATTGGCAGTCACCGAGGTACGTTGTTGAGTAGCGTGACAGCCGCCGGAAAGAAGCTGTTCCTGGACCTGCTGGTTCGGCAATGGAGAGACCTGTAGCGCCTCCCGGATGGTAGGAGGGTAAACAGTCCATGGTTGGGGTGAGAGAGGTCCTTGGCGATGCTGAGCGCCCTCCACAGACAACGCTTGCTTTGGACAGACTCAATGGAGGGGAGTGAGGAACCGGTGATGCGTTGGGCAATTTTCACCACCCTCTGCAATGCCTTCCGGTCGGAGACAGAGCAGTTGCCATACCAAACTGTGATGCAGTTGGTAAGGATGCTCTCGATGGTGCAGCGGTAGAAGTTCACCAGGATCTGAGGAGACAGATGGACCTTCTTCAGTCTCCTCAGGAAGAAGAGACGCTGGTGAGCCTTCTTGATCAGAGTTGAAAATATCTTCCTTGAAAATGTGCAGACTGAATAAGCAGAGCTGGTGAGCCTAGCTGTCAGATAAACCTGCTGGTTTTGAGAAACAATGCTGCCAATCATTTAAAATCGGCACTCAGTTTAGCTTTGTTTACTGTCACGTGTACCGAGGTACAGTGAAAAGCATTTGTTGCGTGCTATCCACAGCGGAAAGACAATACATGATTACAATGGATCCATTTATAGTGCACATGATAAGGGAATAAGAAGGCAGGAACGGGGGGTACTGATTGGGGATGATCAGCCACAATCACATTGAATGGCGGTGCTGGCTCGAAGGGCCGAATGGCCTACTCCTGCACCTATTGCCTATTGTTTAGTGCAAGGTAAAGCCAGCAAAGTCCGATCAAAGATAGTCAGAGGATCATCAATGAGGTAGATGGTAGTTCAGGACTGCTCTCTAGTTGTTGATAGAATGGTTCAGTTGCCTGATAACAGCTGGGAAGAAACTGTTCCCGAATCTGGAGGTGTGCGTTTTCACATTTCTGTACCTTTTGCCTGATGGGAGAGGAGAGAAGAGG
The DNA here is from genome assembly GCA_963514005.1 of Raja brachyura. The sequence continues at coordinate 114,900,818 of OY740785.1, forward strand.
GAGTGGCCAGGGTGTGACTGGTCCTTGATGATGCTGCTGGCCTTGCCGAGGCAGCGTGAGGTGTAGATGGAGTCGATGGAAGGGAGGTTGGTTTGTGCGATGGTCTGGGCTGTGTCCACAATTCGCTGCAGTTTCTTGCGGTCTTGGATGGAGCTGTTCCCAAACCAAGCTGTGATGCATCCTGATAAAATGCTTTCTGCGGTGCATCGCTCTGCCTGTGATGGCATTGTCTCTTGAAATGCCATTTATGCTTTAATTATCACAGGCTTGGCCCAGCTCCAAGACTGCCGTGCCTGTTTCCTCATGATGCCGCTTTCCTTCAGAGCGCCAGTTCAGCTATGCCTCTGCATTGGGTGGCAATTTACTCCCGGGTGATGTGGCCTCCTGGGCCGAGGATGTCATTTTCGGACAGCGGTGTTGGCGTTATAAAATACAAATCTGTCTCAGCTTTGCTTTCCCCGTCACGGAGGAAGCTGCCAGCAATGCTGGGGAGAGGAAACCTGGATGTGTGATATTATAGTCAAATATTAATCGCGGTCACGGTGGCGCAGCGGTAGAGTTACTGCCTTCCATTGAATGCCGCGCCAAAGGCCCAGGTTCGATCCCGACTACGGGCGCTGGCTGTATGGAGTTTGTACGTTCTCCCCGTGACCTGCGTGAGTTTTCTCCAAGATCTTCGGTTTCCTCCCACACCACAAAGACGTGCAGGTTTGTAGGTTAATTGGCTTGGTTTTAATGATGGTGTTATTGTGCGGGGATCGCTGCAAGGACCCGGTGGTTTCCGCGCTGTCTCTCTAAACTAAACATTTGTTTTTAATTAGCATTGACCAAACACACATTTGGCTTGCAGTTGCACTAACCATCAGTTCAGACCGTCATCTTAGGATGGCACTGTAGCACAGCGGTAGAGTTGCTGCCTCACAGCGCCAGAGACCTGGGATCGACCCTGACTACAGGTGCTGTCTGAATGGAGTTTCTACGTTCTCCCCGTGACCTGCTTGGGTTTTCTCCGAGATCTTCGGTTTCCTCCCGCGCTCCAAAGACGTGCAGGTTTGCAGGTTTAAGCCACGGTTGCCCAGCCAGATGCAACTAAATTTAAAGTGGCACTTTCTTCCCAATAACCCTCTCTTGCTAAACCCCTCCCTTCGCCACCTCCAGTTTAAATTCCAGTTGGAATATTTTGGAGGACCAAGTAACCAAGAGCCGAGAACCAAGAATTGGCCGCGTGTAGGATACACACTGGGAGATAGCTGGTCAGAATAAAGGGCCTGTTGTGCGCTGTATCACTAAACTAAACTAAATCGGCCTGTTTCCACATTGTGCTCCGGTTTCATCCCACATCCCAAGGATGTACCGATTTGTGGGATAACTGGACCTCTGTAAATTGCCCCTAGTGTGTGGGGAATGGATGGGAAAGTGGGATAACATAGAAACATAGAAACATAGAAATTAGGTGCAGGAGTAGGCATTCAGCCCTTCGAGCCTGCACCGCCATTCAATATGATCATGGCTGATCATCCAACTCAGTCCATCCCGTAGCTGCCTTCTCTCCATACCCTCTGATCCCCCTAGCCACAAGGGCTACAAACATGGAACAGGAGATCGCAAAAGGACCTAAAGTACTGGAGTAACTCAGTGGCAGCCGCTGTGCTGCCCTGAAAAGATTTGATGTAAATCAAATTTATTAACGGCAGTAGTTTCAAACATTTTTTAATTGTACAAAGGAGCATAGAGTTGTGCGGCACGGTGAGTTACTGCCTTACAGCGCCAGAGACCCGGGTGCTGTCAGTACATAGTTTGTACGTTCTCCCCGTGACCGTGTGGGTTTTCTCCGAGGTCCTCGATTTCCTCGCCCACTCCAAAGACGTACAGGTTTGTAGGTTAATTGGCTTGGTATAAATGTAAATTGTCCCCTAGTGTGTGTCGGACAGTGTTAGTGTGCGGGGATCACTGGTCGGTGCGGACTTGGTGGGCCGAAGGGCCTGTTCCCGCGCTGTAAACTAAACTAATCTGAAAAATGATGGCTTGTTGGGGGAGAAACCAAATTAGAAGGGTAGCAAGGTGAATTTTGATTTCATATTAGTGAGACCTGAGAACAAGTTTGTTCGATGACAGGTTGAAAGATTTAAAGGCAACGATTCTGAACTCCCTCGTGGCTCTGACCTACATTGCTATCGTAGATAGACATAATTAAGACTGCAATAGAGGTGACGATGATTGAAAATTGTGCCATAAATCTTTTCTAATCTGTCTATAATGGAAGAAAAATGCTGTTTTAAAGGTACAGCATTTATGTGTTAGAAACTTTAGACACACAGCTCGGAAACAGGCTCTTCGGCCCATCGAGTCTGCACCGACCAGCGATCCCCGAACATTAACACGGACCTACACACAACATGGACAGTTTACATTTATACCAAGCCAATTAGCCTACACACATGTACGTCTTTGGTGTGTGGGAGGAAACCGAAGATCTCGGAGAAAACCCACACTGGTCCGGGGAGAACTTACAAACTCCGTACCGACAGCATCCGTAGTGGGTCTCTGGTGCTGTAAAGCAGCAACTCTACTGCTGCTCCACCGTGCCTTCCGATGAAGGGAAAATAATAAAATAGGTAAGGAGGAGTTTTAATAGTGAACGGCCTGGATAGAGTGGATGTGGAGAGAACGTTTTCCACAAGTGGGAGAGTTTGGAAACAGAGGCCACAGCCTCAGTATTAAAGGACGTGCCTTTAGGAAGGAGATGAGGAGGAGTTTCTTTAGTCAGAGGGTGTTGAATCTGTGGAATTCATTGCCACGGACGTCTGCGGAGGCTGTCAATGGATATTTTTAAGGCAGATTATTACGGGTGTCATGGGTTATTAGCAGAAGGCAGGAGAATGGGGTTAGGAGGGAGAGATAGATAAGCCATGATTGAATGGAGGAGTAGACTTGATGGGTTGAACGGCCTAATTCTGTTCCTAGACTTTGTGTACCTTATATATTAAGTCTGATGGGTTATCACATTCAGTGGTAGAATTGCTGCCTCACAGCGCCACAGACCAGGATTCCATCCTGACTATGGGTGCTGTCTGTATGAAGTTTGTATGTTCTCCCGATGATCTGTGTGGATTTTCTCCGGGAGATCTGGTTACCTCCCACACGTTCATGTTTGTAGGTTAATTGGCTTGGGATAATTGTTAATCGTCCCTAGTGTGTGTAGGATAGTGTCAGTGTGCGGGGATCGCTGATTGCCACGGACGCTGTGGGTGGAAGGGCTTATAACCAATAAACTGCTTTATTGCACAGTAAGATGAACACGCAGGCTGGGTTTAAATTGCAGAATTTATCTTTGGTTAGTGAATAGTGAAAATCAGCGGCTCGTCCTGCTTGGTTTCAACAAGGCTACTCCAGCACTTTGGAAGGGCCGCACGGTGGCGCAGCGGTAGAGTTGCTGCCTTACTGCGCCAGAGACCCGGGTTCGAACCTGACTTGTCTGTACAGAGTTTGTACATATTTACAGATTACAATTACAAATGCATATTCGGTAATATTGGAAATTGTCACTAATGTGTGTAGGATAGTGCTAGTGTGCGTGGATCGCTGGTTGGTGGGCCGAAGGGCACGTTTCCATGCTGTGTGTCTAAACTAAACTGCATTTTTAAACCTCGTAAAAAGCTGTTTTGTTTTCTGTTGAGAGGCTTTTACAGAAGCATGTGGACATGCAGAGAATGGCAGGATATGGATCATGTGCCAGCAACGAAGATTAGTTTAACTTGGTATCATGTTCAGCACAGGTATTACGGGCTGAAGTGCCTGGTCTTGTGCTGTACTATTCTATGTTATATTAAACTTTCAAAATTCTTAAGGGGTTGGACAGGCTAGATGCAGGAAGATTGTTCCCGATGTTGGGGAGGTCCAGGACAAGGGGTCACAGCTTAAGGATAAGGGGGAAATCCTTTAGGACCGAGATGAGAAGGACTTTTTTCACACAGAGAGTGGTGGGTCTCTGGAACTCTCTGCCACAGAGGGTAGTTGAGGCCAGTTCATTGGCTATATTTAAGAGGGAGTTAGATGTGGCCCTTGTGGCTAAGGGGATCAGAGGGTATGGAGAGAAGGCAGGTACGGGATACTGAGTTGGATGATCAGCCATGATCATATTGAATGGCGGTGCATGCTCGAAGGGCCGAATGGCCTACTCCTGCACCTAATTTCTATGTTTCTATATATCTTCTTTGTAAAACTGGCCTGCTTCCCAGAATCCTATTTTTTAGAACCCTTCTCCCTTCATTTCTGCCTTATTATCGCTCCTTGTTCGCAGTAAGAAATTGGGGTTATGAGCATTTCAGTGCAGTTGAAATGTTTTCAATTCCTGAGACACGACAAGACTTATTAACTGCGCTATTCAGTGTGGAGAATTTCAGAGACAGCCCAGTGTCTTGTCTTCTCATAGTTTCGAGATACAGCGCAGAAACACCCCCTCGGTTCACCGAGACCACACCGACCAGCGATCACCCTGTCCGTACACTTGCACTGTCCGACATGCTAGGGACAATGTACAGAAGCCCATTAACCTGCATGTCTTTGGAGTGTGGGAGGAAACTGGAGCACCCAGAGAAAACCCACGCAGGTCACAGGGAGAACGTGCAAACTTCATACTGACAGCACCCGTAGTCAGGATGGAACCCGGGTCCCTGGCGCTGTAAGGCAGCAACTCGACCGCTACGCCACCGTGCCGCCCCGATTGGCAAAGTAATTCTTCAGGACTCTGCTCTCCTTCGCATACAAGACTGAATCACTCAGCTTCGTGAGAAGGGAAGATGGAATGACAAGGAACTGCAAGTGCTGGTTTACAAAAAAAGACACAAAGTGCTTCCTATGCTTTCCTACCCTTGCCCGATTTACTCAATAGCCATAATTACCACAATTTTGCCTGAGCAAACTATGAACGTCACGCCGGCCAAAAGCTTTTGTTTCATTCCACACTCTACAAGGTCATCTGTACCAAAGGCTGCAGGTAGCGAAATTTAAATCGAGAACAGTTTCGGGGGATACTAAAGTCGTTGTCCAGGATCAGAGCCAGAGACATGGGTTCAATCCTGGCTGCAGGAGCTGTCAGTACGGAGTTTGTACGTTCTCCCCGAGACCATGTGAGTTTTCTCCGGGTGCTCCGGTTTCCTCCCACGCTCGAAAGACGTCCAGGTTTGCAGGTTGATTGGCTTTGGTAACATTGTAAATTGTCTCTAGTGTGTGTAGGATAGTGCTAGTGTGCAGCAATCGCTGGTCGGCGCGGATTCGGTGGGCCGAAGGGTCTGTTCCAACAATGTATCTCTAAACTAAACTAAACATTTATTTGCAAGTTGTATAGAATACAATTTGTTCCATATTTTAGGGTAATTGTAGGTTTAAATTTATCCCCTTGGTGCCAGCTACCAGCAGTGCTTATTGCATCTAACAGTACTGTGAATTATTGAAGAATCCGTGGATTGTCACCTTGTCGTGGTGGAGAAGCTTGTGTGGACCTGATACTCTGAGAGCGATGCCGTCTGGAGCTGTGCTCCTGGTAGGGCCACCCATGGCGGTAAGGTCGAGGGGGAGGTCTCTTACAAGGAGCAATCCAACCAAGACCTCAACGGTGGAACAGGCGGAGGATGATGGCTGACCTTAGTGGAGCGTCACAACGGCTGGGAAGGCGGATGAAGGCTGCGGCAGAAAATGGTCTCCGGTCGTCTTGGACTCCATGCCACTGGATCCTGACCCAGATCTGTCAAGGACCGTGGGGTGGCTGTCTGTGCACCAGTCTCCCCACGTTAAACAAAGTCACGCACAGGCGTCCTCCATATAGGGAATAGCACCCTGGAGACACCCATGGTCAGCCATGACTGAAAGAAGAAAGCTCATTCAGTAATGATATCCAAGACTAGGACAACTAAGGGCATCTTGATTGGTAAGGCGGTGAGATTGGGAGGAATGTCCATGACCTTCAAGGATCATCAACTACCTCTGTCTGCTCTCCCATCTCTCATCGGGCAATGGCACAGAAGTGTAGAAATGCACACCTCCAGTTTCATCCCAGCTGTTATCGGGCAACTGAACCATCCTACCACAACCAGAGAGCAGTGCTGAACTACTATCGGACTATCTTTGATCGGACTTTGCTGGCTTTACCTTGTACTAAACGTTATCCCCTTATCATGCATCTGTACACTGCAAATGGCTCGATTATAATCATGTACTGTCCTTCCGCTGACTGGATAGAATGCAAACAAGCTTTTCACTACACGTGGCAATAAATAAAACTGAATTGATTATTGATTGATTGATTGATTGAAGGTTATAGCATGGAAGCAGGCCCTTCGGCCCATCGAGTCTACGTCGGCCATCATGTGGCCCCGTTCACACTGTCTCTACACTGTCCCAGTTAATCATCCACTCCCAACACACTATGGGCAATTTACAGAGGCCAATTAGCCCACAAACCGACCAGTGATCGGCATGTACGCGAGTTTATCCTGCACACGAAGGAAAACTTACAATTTTTACCGAAGCCAATTAACATACAAATCTGTGCGTCTTTGGGACGTGGGAGGAAACTGGAGCATCCGGGAAAAACCCACATGGTCACAGGGAGAACGTGCAAACTCCGTACAGACAGCGCCCGTAGTCAGGATGGAACCCGGGTCTCTGGCGCTGTGAGGCAGCAACTCTACTGCTGCGCCACCCTTCCTTCTTGTTCAGTATAACATTTTGGAAACCAGAGGGGCAGCAACAATATATATCAATCTAAATTCTTTGAACAGAACAGAGATAATGAGAAATACCTGTTAGGTATGCTGTCCATCAAATCACACCAGGAGTAAAATAGAGTGTGCAGGAAGGAACTAGTAGATGCTGGCTTATACCGACGATGTACACAAAAAGCTGGAGTAACTCAGCGGGTCAGACTGCATCGCTGGAGAAAATAAATAGGTGACGTTTCGGGTCGAGACCCTTCTTCAGACCAATAGATCCCCATTCAGAGCAGCGCACAGAGTCTCCCAAAGACATACATGTTCGTAGGTTAATCGGCCTCTGTAACTTGCCTCTAGGGTGTAGACCTAGGATGGAGGCTTGTATACTCTGGAGTTTAGACGGATGAGAGGGGATCTTATTGAAACATATAAGATTATTAACGGGCAGGACACATGTTCCCAATCTTGGGGGAGTCCAGAACCAGGGACCACAGTTTAAGAATAAAGGGTAAGCCATTTAGATGGGAGACAAGGAAACACTTTTTCTCACAGAGTTGTGAGTCTGTGGAATTCTCTGCCTCAAGAGGGCGGTGGGGGCCGGATCTCTGGATACTTTCAAGAGAGAGCTAGATAGGGCTCTTAAAGATAGCGGAGTCAGGGAAAATAGGGAGAAGGCAGGAATGGGGTACTGATTGGGGATGATCAGTCATGATCACATTCAATGGCGGTGCTGGCCCTACTCCCGCACCTGTTGTCTATTGTCTATTGATGGTCCGAATGGCCTAATTCTGCTCCTGTTTACGAACTTACGAAACATCGTTTGTCCATTCCCTCCACAGATGATGCCTGTCGCCACTGAGTTCCTCCAGCACTCTGTTTTCTGCTGTTCACACTTTGTTTAGGTCTGCCAACTGAGAACATGGTTGGAAGATGTGGGCAAGACTAAATATAGAGAGCAACCCAACACAACACACCTACCCCTACACAAACTCACTAGCTTAACAGAAGTCTTCATTTGCCTAGATTCAGTCCAGCAATTTCTAATTTTAACTTTACTTTAAAAACTATTAAAGGGCAAAGTTCATTGCATTTGTCATTAAAACTTTTTTTTCTTTTCTTTTTTTTAGGATAGAATAAAAGACACAACAGTAAGAATCTTTTTTTTTATTATTATGATAGAATATATTTACTCTTTTTAATTTATTTATAATTCTGCTTCACAATGGCACCGTAATTCCCTGATTGTATCCACTTGTCAATAAGTAGCATAACTTGACAGCACAAACGGCCACGTTTAGGATGCGGTAATTTCTGCTTTACAACAATTGTCAGTAACATATATAGAAACGTGGAGAAAATGTGACAGAATACTGTAGGCAAGGGAGCATGAATCTACAGGGCAATACGCCTGTCTTACCTGAACAGAGATAATGTTAAATACCTGTTAAGTATGCTGTCCATCAAATCACACCAGGAGTAAAATAGAGTGTGCAGGAAGGAACTAGTAGATGCTGGCTTTTAAGCCATTTAGATGGGAGACAAGGAAACACTTTTTCTCACAGAGAGTTGTGAGTCTGTGGAATTCTCTGTCTCAGTTGCTGCCTTACAGTGTCAGAAGCCCGGGTTTGATCCTGACTACGGGTGCTGTCTGTACAGAGTTTGTTCGTTCCCCCCGTGACCCCGTGGGTTTCCACTCCAAAGATGTTGCGATTCTGCTGTGGAATAACCAAAGTCTCACACCGTGTTTAAGGTCCAAAGACTTTATTAACGTTACAGCACAGGTGACTTCATACTAGAACGACACTCTATAAGTGTGAGAACAAGGCAGGGAAGCTTTCTGTTAAACTAGTGGACGTAGCTACAAAGTATGACTCATAGCATGAGTGACACTGATCTACAAAAGACGTACACGTATGTAGGTTAATTAGCTTGGTGTGACCGTAAAATTGTCCCCAGTGTGTGTAGGATGGGGTTAGTGTGTGGGGATCGCTAGTTGGGCTGAAGGGCCTGTTTCCGCGCTGTATCTCTAAACGAAAGTGAACTAAAGAGAGCATGAATAATGGGGATCTACAGGACAGCGTGGTGGCGCAGCGGTAGAGCTGCTACCAGCGCCAGAGACCCAGGTTTGATCCTGACTACGGTTGCTCTCTGTGTGGAGTTTGTACGTTCCCTCTGAGACCGCAACGATGTAATGGAGCAATGAATCAGAGATAGACACAAAATGCTGGAGTAACTCAGCGGGACAAGCAGCATCTCTGGAGAGAGGGAACGGGTGACATTTCATGCCGAGAGCCTTCTTTAGACTGGCTTTGATCAATACACACAGCCAAATCCTGCGTTTCTTACATTTTCCCCACACCTTATAGCAATGGGTTTTTTTCTATTCGAGCAATTAAATCCCTTCCACACTCGATGTGCCAGATAGATCAGTGTTATAACAGCAATAGTACTACAAATGCAGCAAGCCAAAGGTTTTAGGATCAAGGCCAACTCCAGAAACGTCAAAACAACTCCCAATGTGTGGATGAACTTAGATTTCCGCTTTGGGTGAAAACACCCAACCTCGATTGATCTCAGAAACTAAGCAGGCTCAGATCTGGTTAGTACTTGGATGGGAGGCAGCCTGGGGAGTACAGTGGCGAAGCTACCTTCCACTGTCAGAGACCCCGATTCGATCCTGACTACTGGCGCTGCCTGTACGGAGTTTATACGTTCCCCCTGTGACCGCGTGGGTTTTCCCCGGGCCCTCCGGTTTCCTCCCACTCTCCAAAGACGTACAAGTTTGTGCGTCAATTAGCTTCTGTAAATTGTCGCTGGTGTGTAGGATAGTGCTAGTGCAGTGCTGCTTAAACTATTTCAGTGTCATTCACCCTTGAGTCTTTGTCACAACATTTCACTCACCCTCGACTACATTTTCTCATGTTTCTTTGGTGATTTTCGTCTTATTCTCCCTTGTGTCACATGAGCAAAAAACATCAATTAACTCATTCACCCCAAAATAATTTCATTCACCCTTGGGTGAACCATTCACCAGTTTAAGAAGCACTGTGCTAGTGTACGGGGTGATGGTTGGTCGGCACGGACTCGGTGGGCCGAAGGGCCTGTTTCCGTACCGCATCTCCAAAGTCTGAAGTTAAAATCTAATATCTGGCCTGAAATCAGTGCTCTTTCTCTCCTCATTTTATATGGCACTTTTTTTTAAAGGAGTAGCAATTCAATTAAGTTTTTGTATGAAGGAAAAACTTCCTGACTGTCACTGATTAGTTTAGAGTTACAGCATAGAAACAGGCCCTTTGGCCCACCGAGTCCACGCATACCAGCTCACGAGGTCATCTAAACTACAAACCCGCACGTCTTTGGGATGTGGGAGGAAACCGGAGCATTCGGTCTAGATGTGGGAATAAATCAGAGCACGTCCTCACAGTCTCAGGGAGAAGGTGCAAAGTCCACACAGATAGCACCCAAGGTCGGGATTGAACCTGGGTCTCTGGCGCTGTGAGGCAGCAGCTCTACCTGCTGCCCCACTGTACTTCCCTTGTTACACAGTGGACGCAGCTGAGGCCAGGGGTTATGGGGAGAAGGCAGGAGAATGGGGTTGAGAGGGAGAGATAGATCTGCCATGACTGAATGGCGGAGTAGACTCGATGGGCCGGATGGCCTAATTTCTGCTCCTATCACTTGTGAACATACTCGAGAGCTGATTTCTGTGGGGTTAATAATGTGGCCGTCAGCATTAACCAATTGACAGCATTCTGGTGCAAGCAACATACAGTTAAATGCAGAAACCCTGAAGTTGCAGTGGATGAATTCCCCGCTCCTCTGTACTTTGCTTTTGTTGCCTCCTTCTGTGCATTTGAACTGCAGCTTTCCAAATATTTACCAGAGACACAAATAACTGCAGATGCTGGACTGCTGAGCAAAACACAAAGTGCTGGAGTGATCCAAGATGGCGCCCAAGCCAGGCGACTCTTGATGGGCTGGTGACAGAAGCAGATCTGCAATCACGCATTACAGTCGCTCCACTCTTTTAAGCCTCTACTACGACAGCTGCATTTCTTGCTTTAACTCTGCTTCTTATGCCCCTGTCCCACTTAGGAAACCTGAACGGAAATCTCTGGAGACTTTGCGTGGATCTCTGAAGGTTTCCGTGCGGTTCCCGGAGGTTTTTGTCAGTCTCCCTAATGGTCGAAAGTGGTTTCCGTTTTAAAAATCGGTAATTTTTTAGTCGAAGCCAGTTGCGATGCTAGTTGAAGGTGGTTGCCGGAGGGCAAAAACCTCCGGGAACCGCACAGAAACCTTGGGTGGGACGCGAAGTCTCCAGAGGTTTCCGTTCCCGATGTTGGGGAGGTCCAGGACAAGGGGTCACAGCTTAAGGATAAGGGGGAAATCCTTTAGGACCAAGATGAGAAGGAATTTTTTCACACAGAGAGTGGTGGGTCTCTGGAACTCTCTGCCACAGAGGGTAGTTGAGGCCAGTTCATTGGCTATATTTAAGAGGGAGTTAGATGTGGCCCTTGTGGCTAAGGGGATCAGAGGGTATGGAGAGAAGGCAGGTACGGGATACTGAGTTGGATGATCAGCCATGATCATTTTGAATGGCGGTGCAGGCTCGAAGGGCCGAATGGCTTACTCCTGCACCTAATTTGTATGTTTCTATGTTTCTATTAATCTCCTCTCAGAACTGTCTTTAGTCAGGCTTTACTGGACTTTATCCTGCACTAAACATTATTCACATTATTCCCTTTATCATGCATCTGTTCACTGTGGACGGCTCGATTGTAATCATGTATTGTCTTTCCGCTGGCTGGTTAGCACGCAACAAAAGGTTTTCACTGTACCTCGGTACACGTGACAGTAAACTCAACTCAACTTAGCGGGTTAGTCTGGTGAAGCGTTCCGACTTGAAACTTTGCCTGTCCAATTATTCCATCGCTGTTTAGGTTTACGTTTATTCATATCACGTGTACCGAGGTACAGTGAAAAGCTTTGTTTTTCATGCTGTCCACACAGATCAGATAATACATTAATACAATCAAGCCAAAGTCAAGTACGTCAGGTAGAACGAGGAGAAAGATAAAGAGTGTGCAGAATACACTGCCCTAATTTGACAAAAGGAAGCAACTGACAGTGTTGTCAAAATTGAGTTCTTGCTTGTTCCAGGGTATTTGAGAGATGCTCTACGCAATGGTGAACAAAATAAGTCTTCTCTGAGTACAGTTTGAATATATTTATACCAGAGAAGTAAGAAATTCCATCTCAGAGAGCTGAAAGAAAAACACGTTTTCCTCACTTCCAAGGAAACGCCTTTCTGTCAGTTGCTTCCTTTTGTCAAAGTAGGGCAGTATAGCTCTCAGCAAGTAGCAGTTCCAGAGAAAAAGTCAAATGTCTGCAATGAAGTAGAGGTGAATCGGACTGTACCGTAGCTTAAGGAAGGACCATTCAGAACTCTGATATCATAGGGTGGCATAATGGTGCATTGGTAGACTTACAGCGGCAGAGACCCGGGTACAATCCTGACTACAGGTGCTGTGTCTGTACCGAGTTTTCGTTCACCCCGTGACCTCGTGGGTTTTCTCTGGGTGCTCCGGTTTCCTCCCACACTCCACAGACATGCAGGTTTATAGGATAATTGGCTCTGTAAATTGTCCCTGGTGTGTAGGATAGAACTAGTGCACGGGTGATCATTGGTTGGCGAGGACTTGATGGGCCAAAGGGCCTGTTTTCGCATTGTATCTCTGAACTAAACTAAACAGAGGGGATGATGTTGCCTGACCTGCTGAGCTCCTCCAGCATGTTGTGGTTTGCTCCAAATATTTAATAATGGGGAGATACAGCATGATAACAGCAATAACTCAATTTTGACAAAACTGTCAGTTGCTTCCTTTTGTCAAATTAGGGCAGTGTATTCTGCACACTCTTTATCTTTCTCCTCGTTCTACCTGACGTACTTGAGTTTGGCTTGATTGTATTAATGTATTATCTGATCTGTGTGGACAGCATGAAAAACAAAGCTTTTCACTGTACCTCGGTACACATGCCAACCATCAATGAGGAATAGATCGGGTGGATGCACAAAGTCTCTTGCCCAGGGTGGGGAAATCGGGAACCAGAGGACATAGGTTTAAGGTGTCTATCTCTGCCTTAAAAATATCCACTGATTTGGCCTCCACAACATTCTGTGGCAATGAGTTCCAACTGATCAACTGTCGTCTAACTAAAGAAGTTCCTCCTCGCCTCCTTTCTAAAAGAGCACCCTTTAATTCTGAAGCTATGACCTCTGGTTCTAGATTCTCCCACCAGTGGAGACATCCTCTCCACATCCACTCTATCTGTGCCTTTCATTGTTCTGTAAGTTTCAATGAGGCCCCCCCTCAACCTTGTAAACTCCAGCGAGTACAGGCCCAGTCCTGTCATACGCTCATCATATGCTAACCCACTCATTCCTGGAATCATTCTTGTAAACCTCCTCTGGACCCTATCCAGAGCCAGCACATCCTTCCCTCGATATGGGGCCCAAATCTGCTCACAATATTCCAAATGCGGCCTGACCAGCGCCTTATAGACTCTCAGCTCTACACCTGTCCTCTCCATGCACGTCCAAATGTTTCATAAACGTTGTGTTAGTCCCTGCCTCAACTATCTCCTCTGGCAGCTTGTTCCATACACCCACCACCCCATTGTATGTAAAAGTTACCCCTCAGATTCCTATGAAATCTTTTCCTCGTCACTTTAAATCTATGTCCTCTGGTCCTCGATTTCCCTACTCTGGGCAAGAGACTCTGTGCGTCTACCGGATGCATTCCTTATGATTTTGTACACCTCTATAAAATAAAGCATGTTCATAAATTCATGTGATAGGCCAAACGGCCTAATTCACTCCTATCAAGTCTACTCCGCCATTCAATCATGGCTAATCTATCTCTCCCTCCCAACCCCATTTTCCTGCCTTCTCCACATAACCCCTTAAAGCCCTGTCCCACTGTACGAGTTCATTCAAGTGCTCTCCCGAGTTTAAAAAATAAATCAAACTCGTGGAAGCATGTAGAATGTACGTAGCGGGTTCGTCAGAGCTCGGGGACGTCTCCTAGCGGCTCGTAACGCTAACGGCAGATACTCGGGAAGACTCGTGAAGATTTTTCAACAGGGTAACTTATACACACAATGGGGTGGTGGGTGTATGGAACAAGCTGCCAGAGGAGATAGTTGAGACAGGGACTAACACAACGTTTATGAAACATTTGGACGTACATGGAGAGGACAGGTGTAGAGCTGGGAGTCTACATGTTGAAAAATGTCCACGAGAGCCCCTAGTACCTACGAACGGTCATTACCGTAAATCTCCGAGTTCGAATCAGGGGAAACTCGGGAGAACTCTTGAATTAACTCGTACAGTGGGACAGGGCTATTACATACCTGCTAATCAAGAATCTATCTGTCTCTGCCTTAAAAATATCCATTGACTTGGCCTCCACAACCGTCTGTGGCGATAAATTACACAGATTCACCACCCTCTGACTGAAGAAATTCCTCCTCATCACTAAGTTGAGTTGAGTTCAGTCTATTGTTATGTGTAGCTAGATACAGTGAAAACCTTTTGTTGCGTGCCATCCAGTCAGCAGAAATACAATACCTGATTAAGATCGAGCTATAAAGTGTAGAGTGTATTTACCGTGCATTACAGTACATTTACAGTACAGTACAAAGGAACGTCCTTTGATTCTGCGGCTATGACCTCTGGTCCTAGACTCTCCCACTGGTGGAAACAATGTGGCAATCAACCATTTTAAATGAAATTAATTGACTTGCACGTTTTGGAGGTGATATTTTTGTTGGCGATTAGATAATTTTGTGAGTGAAACAGCTAGTCTTCCTGCACTGACTGGGTCAGACTGCGCTGATCAGCGGGATGATATCTAAAGGGGCACAGCATTCACACCCCACGCTAACCTAAGCACTTGTGAGATAATGAATTATTGACAATGGCTGGAAACGCTGGAGGCTTTCACAGAGCTCTCGGGAATCGGTTTGGGTTAGCAAGTATTTATTTATGTAGTTGTATCTGACATTGAGGGTTGCAAGCCAAACAGATCAATAGGGAAGTAAAAGATGTATTTTAAGCAATGTAAATCAAGTGAAACAAGGTTTAAAAAAACCCAATAAGAGACACAATGCGCTGGAGTAACTCAGCGGGTCAGGCAGCATCTGTGGAGAACATGCATAGGTGACGTTTCACAGAGTGCTGGAGTAACTCAGCGGGTCAGGCAGCATCTGTGGAGAACATGGATAGGTGACGTTTCACAGAGTGCTGGAGTAACTCAGCGGGTCGGGCAGCATCTGTGGAGAACATGGATAGGTGACGTTTCACAGAGTGCTGGAGTAACTCAGCGGGTCAGGCAGCATCTGTGGAGAACATGGATAGGTGACGTTTCACAGAGTGCTGGAGTAACTCAGCGGGTCAGGCAGCATATGTGGAGAACATGGATAGGTGTCGTTTCACAGAGTGCTGGAGTAACTCAGCGGGTCAGGCAGCATCTGTGGAGAACATGGATAGGTGACGTTTCACAGAGTGCTAGAGCAACTCAGCGGGTCAGGCAGCATCTGTGGAGAACATGGATAGGTGACGTTTCACAGAGTGCTGGAGCAACTCAGCGGGTCAGGCAGCATCTGTGGAGAACATGGATAGGTGACGTTTCACAGAGTGCTGGAGCAACTCAGCGGATCAGGCAGCATCTCTGAAGAACATGGACAGGCGGTGGTGGATGCCAGGTCTTTGGGTATTTTATAAAGCAGCGGTTGATAAGTTATTGATTAGTAAGGGCGTCAAAGATTATGGGGAGAATGCCAGCACGGTGGCGCGGCAGTAGAGTTGCTGCCTTACAGCGCCAGAGACCCAGGTTCCATCCTGACTACGGGTGCTGTCTGCACGGAGTTTGTATGTTCTCCCCGTGACGGGCGTAGGTTTTCTCCGGATGCTCCGGTTTCTACCCACATCCTAAAGACGTGCAGGTTTGTAGGTTAGTTGTCTTCTATGTGTGCAGAATGCAAAACTGGGATAACAAAGAACTAGTGTACGGGATAATCGCTATTTGGCGCAGATTTGGTGGGCTAAAGGACCCGTTTCATTGAAACATAGATAATAGGTGCAGGAGTTGGCCATTCGATCCTTCGACCCAGCACCGCCATTCAACATGATCATGGCTGATCATCCAAAATCAGTACCCCGTTCCTGCTTTCTCCCCATATCCCTTGATTCCGTTAACCCGAAGAGCTATGTCTAACTCTTTCTTGAAAACATCCAGTGAATTGGCTTCCACTGCCTTCTGTGGCAGAGAATTCCACAGATTCACAACTCTGGATGAAAAAGGTTTTCCTTATCTCAGCCCTAAATGGCCTACCCCTTATTCCTAAACTGTGACCCCTGGTTCTGGACTCCCCCAACATCGGAAACATATTTCCTGCATCCACCCTGTCCTATCCCTTAACAATTTTATATCCCTTAAGAAATTTGGAATCGTCTGTCCATTCCCTCCACAGATGCTGCCGGACCTGCTGAGTTGAAGTTTGACGGCCTGGACATTTTTAATTTCCTTTTATTTTGCCATTGTATCAGTATGTCTTTATTCTTATCCGCTGATGGTTGCACAATTTTGCCATCTGTGGAGACTGACGTACATAGTTTGAACCTCATGATATTTAGATTATTGTCTCAGGTCCATTGAAAAACTTTTGCTGTGTGCTAACCAGTCAATGGAAAGACAATGCATGTTTACACTCAAGCCATCCACAGTGCAGTGATATAGGATAAAGGGAATTACATTTAGTGCGAGAACGTCCGATTACAGATAGTCCAATGAGGCAGTTTAAAGATGTGTGGGGTGGTGGGTGCCTGGAACGCGCTGCCAGGGCTGGTGACGGAAGCCATTTAAGAGACTTTTGGCACATGACATTTGGCCCATATCCCTCAAAACCTTTAGCATTCACGTACCTGTCTGAATGTCTTTCGAATGAGTTTAGTTTAGATACAGCACGGAAACCGGCCCTTCGGCCCACCAAGTCCGCACCGACCGGCAATCCCCAAACGTAAACATTATCCTGGGTACCAAGCAAATTAACCTACAAACCTGTACGTCTGGGGAGTGTGGGAGGAATCCCAACATCTCGGAGCAAGCCCACGCACGTCACGGGGAGAACGTACAAACTCCGTGCAGACAGGCTTCCTCTGGCAGCTCGTTCCCGATCCCCAACCACTTAAACTTAACAGGCGAGATGGGTTCCCAAGGAAGGATTTTTGTGACCACTTTGGTCTCTCACTTCTCCCGTTAACGCTGCAAACGTTCTAACTGTGCAAGGAACATTATGACTTCTGCAGCACTGTGTGTATCGCATTCACACTCTCTGCAATTAAAGTATTGCGTTTCGGCACTGGGGTGATGGGAAATACAGCTGCTTGGCTGCATGTGCAATGTGTGTGTGAGTGCCGGACCGATGTAGTCTCCCACTCTAACCATAGATAGATGGATCTCACAGCGCGTGGCACATATTGTTCGCTTTCCTTTCCCCTGACCAGTCTGAAGAAGGGTCTCGACCTCGAAACCTCACCCATTCCTTCTCTCCACAGATGCTGCCTGTCCCGCCGAGTTACTCCAGCACTTTGTGTCTGTCTTTGGTTTGTGCCGACACTTTACTGTCACATGTACCACGAAGGTACTGCAAAATTCTTCACAGTACACAAAAGAGTCGCCACGATGCACCAACAAGGTTACGAAAGTACCCTTAAATATTGTTTAACAAGGAACTGCAAAAATCGAAGGCAGACAAAAATGCTGGAGAAAGTCAGCGGGTGAGGCAGCATCTATGGAGCTTAAATATTGTTGGTCCCTTCTTCGTCCCCCCCACCACCCCCGGTCCCGCTTGTTGTCAGCACAACTGTGGGACACTGTAGAAAGGGTGCAATTGCTCTGGAGAGGATCCAGGGGCGATTATGAAGATTTTGGCAGGGCTGGAAATTTGTTTTCACTTTGAATAAAGACTTGATAACTGGGATTGTATTCTCTGCAGCAACTGAGGTGAAGAAAAGACTTAGTTGAGATGAATAATATTATGAGAATAGGACCTGTTTCGCTTAACAAAGAGTGTAGGAAGGAACTGCAGATGCTGGTTTAAACTGAAGATAGACACTAAAAACTAGAAAAACTCAGCAGGACAGGCAGCATCTCTGGAGAGAAAGAATGGGTGATGTTTCGGGTCAAGACCTTCAGACTGAAGAGGTTGAAAACCAGCCAGAAAACACAATGACTGGAGATGTGTGTTATCCAACTAAGGGCAGAAATCAGAATCATGTGTTCATCTTTATTGACGTGACACCATAATAGATCAATTACAGAAAAAAAACTTTAATGGGGTGGCACAGCGGTAGAGTCGCTGCCTTACTACCACATGGGCTTTCTCTGGATATTCCGGTTTCTCCCACATCCGAAAGAAGTGCAGGTTTGTAGGTTAATTGGCTTCTGTAAATTGTCCCTGGTGTGTAGGATGGAACTGGTGTATGGTAGATTGCTGGTCGGTGTGGACTTGGTGGGCTGAAGGGCCTGTGTCCATATATATGTTTTACATATATCTTAATTTCATTGAACCATATACGATTGAATATGTGGCATTTTTCATCTTGTTTCTATAGTCAGAGGGTAGGGTTGATTGATTTATTTGTGCAGAACAGTGATGTCCGACTTGCCTTGTTTCTCTGGTTTTTTTCTCCATATATACGCATAACAGCATGAATTATAACCTGATTTCCATACATGAATATAGTAATTCATGTGCTGCACCTGTTGAGCCTGGCACTACTGTGGAATGTAATTAGGAAGGTAATTTAGCCTAACCTTATTCATACCTAATCCAATTTAAAGCATAAATGTTGCATTCAAGTGTAAGTTAAAAGACTCACTACAGTAAGCACCAGATTGCACAATTTCAAGCTGAAAAATGCAAAAGCTAACGACCGTGGAAGTGGGGACACCCCCCTCCCACACCCTCCCCCCCTAGGTTGCTACGCTCCCTCGCAATTTCTCACTCTCAACTCTTACCGAACGTTAGCAGCCCTGGTATATGGTTCCTGTATGTATTCTTATTAAAGTACTTATTTTGAAGTTGTAAAGCTCAGTGTCGCCTATCTCCTTCGCTCCTTAGATGCTGCTGCACCCGCTGAGTTTCTCCAGCTTTTTATGTAACCCTTAATCAAGCATATGTCCAGTTAAGAGCAACGTTAATACAAAAAGAGACAGTACTGATATAGAGACGTACAACATGGAAACAGGCCTTTCCGCCCAACTCGTTCATGCCGATCAAGATAACCCTTCTAAGCGAATAACATTTGCCGCCGTTTGGCCCATATCCCTCTAAACTAGGGGTTCCCAACCTATTTCGTCCTGTTTACCCCAGGCAACTTTAATAGCACATAACAATGTTATATCACTTATTTATGAACAGTTAATGATGAACAGACACCGGTATACCAGAACCAAACAGTCAATCAATGAGAAAAAAATGTACAAATCCAGAATCAACAAAGTTACCCCCTGGGTAAGCAAAATTTACCCCAGGTTGGGAACCCTTGCACTAAACCTTTCCAATCCATGTTTCTGTCCTGGTGTCTTTTAAATCCTGTTACGGTCCCTGCCTCAACTTTGAGTGCAAAGGTTGCCCCTCGGGTTTCTGTTAAATCTTTCCCCTCTCACCTTAAACCCATGTTCTCGGGTCCTTCGTTCCCCAACTCTGTGCATTCATCCTATCTATTCCCCTCGTGATTTTGCTCTGTAAGATAAACCCCTCATCCTCCTGCGCTCCAAGGAATAAAGCCCTCGCCTGCAGAACCTTTCCCTGTAGGACAGGTCCTTAAGTCCTGGCAACATCCTCGTAAATCTAGAAACCAGGATCTGCAAATGCCGGGTTACAACAAAAAAGACACAAAGTGCTGGAGTAACTCAGCGGGTCAGGCAGCGGGTGAGTGACGTTTCAGGTCAAGACCCTTCTTCCGACTGATTGTAGTAGGGGGGAGAAAGCTGGAAAAGAGAGGTAGACAGGACAAAGCCTGGCAAGCGATACAGAGGAGGAGGGGGTTTATTCGCAGATGGGTGGAGGAAGTGACAATACACTATAGGTGCAGGAGTAGGCCATTCGGCCCTTCGAGCCAGCACCGCCATTCAATATGATCATGGCTGATCATCCACAATCAGTACCCTGTTCCTGCTTTTTCGCCATATCCTCCGACTCCGCTATATTTAAGAGCCCTATCTAAATCTCTCTTGAAAGCATCCAGAGAATTCGCCTCCACTGTCTGCCGAAGGGCAAAATGGCCTGCTCCTGCACCTATTGTCTATAGAAGCAGAGAATTCCAGATTCACAACCCTCTGAGTGAATATACTTTTCCTCATCTCCGTTCTAAATGGCTTTCCCCTTATTCTTAAACTGTGGCCCCTGGTTGTGACTCCCCCAACATCGGGAACATGTTTCCTGCCTCTAGAGTACCCAAACCCTTAATAACCTTATATGCTTCAATAAGATCCCCTCTCATCCTTCTAAATTCCAGAGTATACAGGCCCAGTCGCTCCATTCTATCAACATATGACAGTCCCGCCATGCCCGGAATTAACCTCATGAACCTACGCTGCACTCCCTCAATAGCAAGAATGTCCTTCCTCAAATTTGGAGACCAAAACTGCACACGATACTCCAGGTACGGTCTCACTCGGGCCCTGTACAACTGCAGAAGGACCTCTTTGCTCCGATACTCAACTCCTCTTGTTGTGAAGACCAACATGCCATTCGCTTTCTTCACTGCCTGCTGTAATTGGCCTCTGAAAAATTTCCCCCAATGTATAGACAATAGACAATGAGTGACTTCATATTCTATTCATCCTATTATTGTGTAATGACTTGCAAAATAATTCTTCAGGACTCTGCTCCCCATCGCAAATAAGCCAGGGTCACTCAATTACAGGAACTGGAGATGCTGGTTTACAAAAAAAAGACACAGAGTGCTGGAGTACCTCAGGCCACATCTCTGGAGAACATGGATGGGTGACGATTCAGGTCGGGACTCCTTCTCTGAAGAAGGATCTTTGTGGCTTTTGTGGCAACAATGGATTTAGCTTGTGTGAAAGCAAGGATTCGTTTTGGTAGAATCTTTGCATTCACACAAACTAAGTTTATATTTGTTAGTACAGGTGTAGCAAAATTAAATTGGTGCTCATGTACTCTGTGAAGATATCGCTCATTCTGTCTAGACTGATGCAGCAGGGAAACGGGCCCTTCAGCCCACCAAGTCCACGCCCGTTCACACTAGTCCTATGTTCTCCCACTTTTTCATTCATTCACTTCTATACTCTGGAATTTAGAAGGATGAGAGGATTTCTTATTGAAATATATAAGATTATTAAGGGTTTGGACACGCTTAAGGGCGTAAGGGCAGGAAACATGTTCCCGATGTTAGGGGAGTCCAGAACCAGGGGCCACAGTTTAAGAATAAGGGGTAGGCCATTTAGAACGGAGATGAGGAAATACTTTTTCACACAGAGAGTTGTGAGTCTGTGGAATTCTGTCTCAGAGGGCGGTGGAGGCCGGTTCTCTTCACTTTCAGTACCCCGTTCCGGCCTTCGCCTCATATCCCTTGACTCAGCTATCTTTTAGAGCTCTATGTAACTCTCTTGAAAACCTCCAGCCAATTGGTCTCCACTGCCTTCTAAGGCAGAGAATTCCACAGACTCACAACTCTCTGGGTGAAAATGTTTTTCGTCATCTCCATTCTAAATGGCCTGCCCCTAATTCTTAAACTGTGGCCCTGGTTCTGGACTCTCGCAACATGGGGAACATGTTTCCTGCCTCTAGCGTGCCCAATACCTTCCCCTCTCATCCTTCTAAATTTCAGTGTGTACAAACCCAGTCTCTCCATTCTTTCAACATATGACAGTCCCGCAATCCCGGGAATTAACCTGGTGAACCTTTGCTGCATCTCTCATTTGCATTGCCTGCTGACCTAACTGCATAAGGGAGTGTGTGCAGACTGGCTAATGTAACCCGAGAGCAAATTACTCCCGAGGAATAGTATGTCACTTAAAAAAGGTGAATTGTGTAACCTGAGCTTTCATATAATCTCCAGTGGGTCAAACATATTGATTCGTTTGTCCTGAAAACTATAACGAGAAACCAGTAGCGATGATATTTATCGGTGTGTCATGTTGAAGTGTTTCTGGAGCGGGGAATTCAGCTGTTCCTGTTCTCTACCCAGAATTAGGCCATTCTGCCCATCAGGTCTTCTCCACCATTCAACCATGGCTGATCTATCTCTCCCTCTCAACCCCATTCTCCTGCCTTCTCCCCATAACCCCTGACACCTTTACTGATCAGGACTCTGTCAGTCCCCACCTTAAAAATATCCATTGACACAGATTCACCATCCTGTGTCCAAAGAAATTCCTCCTCATCTCCTTCCTCCTTTTATTCTGAGGCTATGACCTCCTTGTTTCTCCAGCATTTTTGTCTACCTTCGATTTTCCCAGCATCTGCAGTCCTCCACAAATCACTTTTCTTTTTTTTTTAAATTGCCCCGCATGAAGAAACAAGGAACTGCAGACACTGGTTTACCAAGGAAAGACACAAAGTGCTGGAGTAACTCAGCGGGTCAGGCAGCATCTCTGGTGACGTTTTGACACAGCGGCTGTGGAAAGCATCTTGTCCGGTAACATCATGATCTGGTTTGGGAATTGCTCTGCCCTGGACAAGAAGGCTCTGCAGAGAGTAGTGCGTTCGGCCGAACGCACTATGGGGACTTCACTCGCCCCTCTGCAGGAACTATACATCAGAAGGTGCAACTCCAGAGCCAATAAGATCGTGGGAGACCCCTTCCACCCCTGCAACGGACTGTTCCAGCTGCTACGGTCAGGCAAACACCTCCGTTGCCGTGCTGTGAGAACGGAGAGGATGAGAAGGACTTTCTTCCCAGAGGCCATTAGGACTGTAAACTCCTATCTCACCAGGGACTAACTCTACTGAACCATTCTACAGGTTTTTTTAAATTGCTGGGTTTTTTTCCTTTTTCTTTTCTCCCACAATATGTAATATGTAAAAGAATATGTGATTCTGTTCCATTCTGTTTGTAGTTTGTTTTTTGCACAAAGTCCGCGAGCACGGCCACTTTTCATTTCACTGCACATCTCGTATGTGTATGTGACGAATAAACTTGACTTGACTTGACCCTAAACATCACCCATCCATGTTCTCCTGACCCGCCGAGTTACTCCAGCATCCTGTGTCTTTCCACAGCACTGCATGTACCTAGTATACGGGTGTCAGGGGACCTGGGGAGAAGGCAGGAGAATGTGGTTAAGAGAGCCGGACAGGTCAGCCTGTCAGATTGAATGGCGGGGTAGACCTGATGGGCTGAATGGCCTAATTCTGCTCCTTTCACTTATGAACTCAGGACTTTTACCTGTTGGAACTTTTGTATTGTAAGATCTTCATGAATTAAATTCTAAAAGTGCATAAACTTTGCAAGGTTCCATTGATGCTAAACTGGTTCCCCTTCCTAGACGTCGCTGTGTTCTAGCGTAAACTGAATCAGCAATTATGAGGGGCTAGGAGTCATAGTCATAGAGTGATACAGAGTGGAAACAGGCCCTTCAGCCCAACTCGCCCACACCAGCCAACGTGTCCCAGCTACACTAGTCCTACCTGCCTGCGTTTGGTCCACATCCCTCCAAACCTGTCCTATCCATGTACCTGTCTAACTGTTTCCTGCACAAGATCACTCTGCTCTACCCCTTCCGGCAGCTTGTTCCATACACCCATCACCCTTTGTGTGAAAAAGTTATGCCACAGATTCCTATTCAATCTTTTCCCTTTCATCTTAAACCTATGTACTCTGGGCAAAAGTGCATTTACCCGATCTACTCCTCTCAGGAATTTAGACACCTCAATAAGATCACTCCTCATCCTCCTGCTCTCCAAGGAATAGAGTCCCAGCCTACTCAACCTCTCCCTTTAGCTCACAACCTCTAGCTCTGGCAACATCCTTGTAAATCTTCTCTGCACCCTATCCAGCTTGACAACATCTTTCCTGTAACATGGTGGCCAAAATGGACACGATAAACTGAATGCGGCCACTCCAACGTCTCATACAACTGCAACATGACCTCCCAACGTCCATACTCAATATTCTGACTGATGAAGACCAATGTGCCAAATGTCACTTTGACCACTCTATCTGCCTGTGATGGACGTTGCCAGGGCTTGAGGGTCTGAGCTACAGTTTATTGTCATGTGTACCGTGGTACAGTGAAAAGCTTTTGTTGCGTGCTTACCAGTCAGCGGAAAGACAATACATGATTGCAATCGAAGGTAGACACAAACTGTTGAAGTATCTCAGCGGGACAGGCAGCATCTCTGGAGAGAAGGAATGGGTGACGTTTCAGGCTTGGCCGTTCCATCTCTCCAGTCCCGCTGAGTTACTCCAGCATTTTGTGTCTATCTTCGATTTAAACTAGTATCTGCAGTTCTTTCCTCCATATGATTACAATATAGCCGTCCACAGTGCACAGTTACATGATGAAGGGAATAACATGACTAACGGGAAAGGTGGAGTTCTTCAGAGATTAAATATCTTCTTGAGTTACTGATAATAACGTTTGTGCTTACTGCCATATGTTGATAGAATGGAGCGACTTGGGCTTGTATGCACTGGAATTTGGAAGGATGAGGGGATGTTATTGAAACATATAAGATTATTAAGGGATTGGACACGCTAGAGGCAGGAAACATGTTCCCGATGGTAGACAAATGTGCTGGAGAAACTCAGCGGGTGCAGCAGCATCTATGGAGCGAAGGAAATAGGCAACGTTTCGGGTCAAAACCCTTCTTCAACTGAACATGTTCCCGATGTTGGGAGAGTCCACAACCAGGGGCCACAGTTTAAGAATAAGGGGTAGGCCATTTAGAACGGAGATGAGGAAAAAACTTTTTCACGCAGAGAGTTGTGAATCTGTGGAATTCTCTTCCTAAGAGGGTGGTGGAGGCCGGTACGCTGGATGCTTTCAAGAGAGAGTTAGATAGAACTCTTAAAGATAGCGGAGTCAGGGGATATGGGGGGAAGGCAGGAACGGGGTACTGATTGTGCATGATCAGCCATGATCACAGTGAATGGCAGTGATGGGCCGAATGGCCTACTCTTGAGCCTATTGTCTATTGCTTTGAATTGGTTGTGCGTTCTAACGTGCTTTCATTTCTTCCCTACCACAGGTGTGTGACTGGTGTAAGCACATACGACACACTAAGGAGTACCTGGACTTTGGTGACGGGGAGCGCCGCCTGCAATTCTGCAGCGCCAAATGCCTCAACCAGTACAAGATGGACATTTTTTACAAAGAGACGCAGGCCAACCTCCCCGCGGGCTTGTGCGGCACCATGCACCCGGCGGCGGTGGAGAAGAAGTCCGAGCACACGGGCGTGCAGCAGCTGTTGACTCCAGAGTCGTGGAACATGTCGCTGTCTGACCTTCGCAGGAAGCCGCCGTCCCCGGTGGCTCCTTGTCCGCAGAGCCAAGTCACCGTCCCCCCCTCCTCATCCTCCTCCTCCTCCTCCTCCACGGCCCTCTCCCCTTCCGACCACGCGGGCAAGCTGCACACCCCCGTCTCCAAGGCGGGCGGGACGATGGATGGCCCCGGCGTCCAGGTCCAGCAGCAGCAGCTGCAGCCGCCGCCCGGGCTGGGGGGAGTAACCGGCGGCGGCAACCCCCCCTCCATGGTGATGACCAGCCGCGGGCCCGTCCCTCTGCCCGTCTTCATGGAGCAGCAGATGATGCAGCAGATGTGCCCGCCGCCGTACATCAGGGGGCCGCCGCCGCCGCAGCCGCACACCCCGAGCCCCAACAGCCCGCTCTCCAACCACCTGGTCCCGGGGCTCGGCCCCAGGTCCATGGGCCCCAACTCCAGCCCCTCCATGCACCGCTCCATGCTCTCGCCGCATCCCCACCACCCTCACCCGGGTCCGGTGCCGGTGCCTCAGGGCCTGCTGCCGCCCTCAGCCCCCCCCAACGTCTCCTTCCCCCCCCACAACCTGATGGCCAACAACGGCCACATGCACCTCCCGCACCTGATGAACTTCGGCGTCCCTTCGCTGGCCCCCCTTGTGCCCCCGCCTACCCTGCTGGTGCCCTACCCCGTGATCGTGCCGCTGCCCGTCCCCATCCCCATCCCGATCCCCATCCCCCACGCCTTCGGCTCCCGGGGCGGCGGCGGCTCGAGCGGCCTCGTGGGCCCGAGCGGGCAGTTGGGCTCGAGGCCCGGCGAGGACGTTGGCAAGGAGCCCGCCAATTCCCCGGGGTCCACCGGCGGGCAGCAGGGGCACTCCAAGCCCCCGACCATCAAAAGCCCGAGCTCCCCCTTCAACCACCTCCTGCTGCTGCCGCAACCGCCGCCCACCTCCTCCTCCTCCCTCCTCCTGGACGCCAGCCGGGGCGACATCGTCGACCTCACCCTCAAGCTGAACGGCCCGGCGTTTCGAGGCGACTTCCCGCCTTTTTTCCCCGACGCGTCGGACTTCCCGCACAACGAGGTGATCGACCTGACCATGAGCCGTCGAAGCAGACTCAACCACGCCGCTCACACGCCTCTGCGGGCGTCCGTCAAGGTGGAGAACGAGAACGAAGGCCGCAGCGTGGTGGACTTGACCCTTCCCAGTCCGGACAAACGGAACTGCTTCGACTGTAGGGACTCGAACCCTCTTGAGCCCAAGGTGTTGGCGGGCAGTGGTGTCGATCTGCACTGCCTGCACACGGGAGACTCGGACACCACCACCACCATCACCACCACGCCGCCTTGCAAGCCGCTCACCAACGGCACCAAGGACCTGGATAGTCCCCACTGCTTGGAGAGCCCGTCAGACCAACAGCAGCAACAAGCCAACAACCAAGAACCACAGTCGCCGCCCACACCGCAGTCGCCGCCGCGGCTACCGCAGCAACAACAACAACAGCAACAACAGCAGGCGCTGGAGACGATCGCTGCCAACGAGCTGGAGTCAGTCAAAGAAAACAACTGCTCGTCGAACTGTGCGCTGGAGGTGGTAGAGGCAGGTAAGAAGGCCTCCGTTGCATCACCCCTGGGTGGGGTGGACAGGCAGGATGTGAGTCACAATCCTGCAGATGAGGACCATGCATATGCCTTGAGAGTAGTGCGCAAGACAGGCTGCTTCGTACAGCCTGTGCCAAAAGCCACCGAAAAGACTGCCATAGCACCCTGCCTAACCTCCACGCCAATACTCAACACAGGCCCCGACGACAGTCCGCCGCCCGCCAAACGCAGATGTCTCCGGATTCGAAACCAGAACAAGTAAAGGTTTGTTTTCAAAAAAGTGTTTACCAAAACAAAAAAAAAAAACCCGAAGGCAACACACACTTGAGGACAACAGAGAGAGAGAGAGAGAAACCGACACTCACTCCCACCACAGCATTGCCACAGTCACTTCTTGTTAAGCTTTGGTTTTAGAGATACAGCGTGGAAACAGGCCCTTCGGCCCACCGAGTCCCACCACCCTGTGCACTAACACTATCCCACACACTAGGGACAATTTACAGAAGCCCTATTAACCTGCAAATCAGTTCAGCTTCAGTTTGAGTTCAGTTTATTGTCACGTGTGCCGAGGTACAGTGAAAAGCTTTTTGTTGTGTGCTAACCGGTCAGTGGAAAGACAATACATGATTACAATCGAGCTACTCGCAGTGTGCAGTACAGTATGCGGATTTGGGACGTAACCGGAGCACCCGGAGAAAATCTACGTGGTCACAATTAAGTATAGTTTAGTTTATTGTCACGTGTACCAAGGTGCAGTGAAAACCTTGCGTGCTATCCAGTCAGCGGAAAGACAATACATGATTACAATCAATTGTGCTGGTGGGCTTGCCAAGGATAATGCGTTAGCAAAGGTTCACCAGTGACAGGAGCAGAATTAGGCCATTCGGCCCATCAAGATAACTCCACCATTCAGTCATGGCTGATCTATCTCTCCCTCTCAACCTCTTCCTCCTTGCCTTCTCCCCATAACCCCTGACCCCCGTACTAATCAAGAATCCGTCAATCTCCGACTAAAACTTCTCCGTTGACTTGGCTTCCTCAGCCTTCTGTAAAACGTTATTACAACTTGTACTGTTGAGTGCAGGTGGACAATAATTACATTGTTTACAAGGTTCTCTTTGAGTTTGCTGATTAAAACTGTCCACATTTCAGAAGGATTGAATTGGTAAAGAATGCTCTACAGTTGAATAGTTTTCTGTTCAATTCGCATGGGAGTATAAAAAAAATAAAAGTAAGCGTTAGTATTGCTGCACTGAAATAACATATTCCGTAAGTTCATCCCTCTTTCTCCTGCGTTCCAAGGAATAAATCCTAGCCTGCTCAACCTTTCCCTATAGCTCAGATCCTCGAGTCCTGGCAATCGTGAATCCTCGTGAATAGTGGGGTACCGCAAGGCTCGCTGCTGGGACCCCAGCTATTTACAATATATATTAATAATTTGGACGAGGGAATTGAATGCAACATCTCCAAGTTTACAGATGACACAAAGCTGGGGGGGTAGTGTTAGCTGTGAGGAGGATGCTAGGAGGCTGCAAGGTGACTTGGATGGGTTGGGTGAGTGGGCAGATGCATGGCAGATGCAGTATAATGTGGATAAATGTGAGGTTATCCACTTTGGTGGCAAAAACAGGAAAGTATTATTTGAATGATGGCAGATTAGGAAAAGGGGAGATGCAACAAGACCTGGGTGTCATGGTACACCAGTCGTTGAAAGTAGGCATGCAGGTGCAGCAGGCAGTGAAGAAAGCGAATGGTATGTTAGCATTCATAGCAAAAGGATTTGAGTATGGGAGCAGGGAGGTTCTGCTGCAGTTATACAGGATCTTGGTGAGACCACACCTGGAGTATTGTGTACAGTTTTGGTCTCCTAATCTGAGGAAAGACATTCTTGCCATAGAGGGAGTACAAAGAACGTTCACCAGACTGATTCCTGGGATGGCAGGACTTTCATATGAAGAAAGAATGGATAGACTCGGCATGTACTCGCTAGAATTTAGAAGATTGAGGGGGGTTCTTATAGAAACTTACAAAATTCTTAAGGGGTTGGACAGGCTAGATGCAGGAAGATTGTACCCGATGTTGGGGAAGTCCAGAACAAGGGGTCACAGTTTAAGGATAAGAGGGAAGTCTTTTAGGACCGAGATGAGAAAAACATTTTTCACACAGAGAGTGGTGAATCTGCGGAATTCTCTGCCACAGAAGGTAGTTGAGGCCAGTTTATTGGCTATATTTAAGAGGGAGTTAGATGGCTCTTGTGGCTAAGGGGATCAGGGGGTATGGAGAGAACGCAGGTACGGGATACTGAGTTGGATGATCAGCCATGATCATATTGAATGGCGGTGCAGGCTCGAAGGGCCGAATGACCTACTCCTGCACCTATTTTCTATGTTTCTATGAATCTTCTCTGTACCATTTCCAGCTTGACCACACGGTGGCTCAGCGGGTAGAGCCGCTACCTCTCAACGCCAGTGACCCGGGTTCAATCCTGACCTCGGGTACTGTCTGCGTGCTTCTGCAGTATCTTCCCTGATCGCAGAGACAAGTGGCTTTGTAAGTTAATTGACCTCTGTGTCGCGAGACTATTTATCTAGTGTGCAGGGAGTGGATGAGAAACTGGGATAGCATCGACAAAGTGTGAGGCCAAATCAATGGATATTTTTAAGGCAGAGATAGATAGATTCTTGATTAGTACGGGCGTCATGGGTTTAGTTTAGTTAGAGATACAGTGCGGAAACAGGCCCTTTCTGCCCACCAGCGATCCCCGCACATTGACACTATCCTACACCCACTAGGGACAATTTTTACATTTTACCAAGCCAATTAACTTACACACCTGTACATCTTTGGAGTGTGAGAGGTAACCGAAGATCTCGGAGAAAACCCACGCAGGCCACGGGGAGAACGTACAAACCGTACAGAAAGCACCCATAGCCAGGATCGAACCCGGGTCTCCGGCGCTGCATTCGCTGTAAGGCAGCAACTCTACCGCTGCGCCACCGTGCCTCCCTCTACGCCACCGTGCCACCTACATGGGTTATGGGGAGAAGGCAGGAGAATGGGATTGAGAGGGAAAGATAGATCAGCCGTGATTGAATGGCAGAGCAGACTTGAAGGGCCTAATTCTGCTCCCGTCACTAATAAACTTGTGAATGGGTGATCAATGGTCGGCACGGGCTCGGTGGGTCGAAGGGCCTGTTACCCTACTGTATCTCTAACCTAAACTGACCTAAACAGGTTTGCTGTAATAGGGTGATTGAAACTGAACACAATACTCCAAACTTCTGAATACAATGTGGCCTCACCAATACAACTGTACAACATGGAGAAAACATAAATCTGAACAAGGTTCTCAACCCAAAGCGTCACTTATTCCTGTTCCCCAGAGATGCTGCCTGACCCGCTGAGTTACTCCAGCGCTCTGTGTCTGTCTTCACATTCACATATAAGTATCTATATAAAACATGTTGAAGAAATAACTGCAGATGCTGGAAAAATCGAAGGTAGACAAAAATGCTACCACTCCCATTTCGAATCCGACCTTTCTGGCCTGAGCCTCCTCCATGGCCAGAGTTTGAGTCCCACCACAAATTGGAGGAGCAGCACTTCATATTTCGCTTGGGCGGTTTACACCCCAGCAGTATGAACATTGACTTTACCAATTTCAGGTAGTCCTTGCTTTCTCCCTCCTTTCCCTCCCCTTCCCGCCCCCCCCACATCCACATCAGTCTGAAGAAGGGTCTCGACCCGAAACATCACCTATTCCTTTGCTCCATAGATGCTGCCTCACCCGCTGAGTTTTTCCAGCATTTTTGTCTACCTGTCATATAAAACATGACTTCCAAATTTCTGTATTACTTTTAGTTTAGTTTAGAGGTACAGCGTGGAAACGGGCCTTTCGGCCCACCAAATCCGTGCCGACCAGCGATCCCCGCACACTCGCAGTATCCTACACACACTCGGGACAATTTAAAAATACACCAAGCCAATTAACCTACAAACCCGCACGTCTTTTGAGTGTGAGAGGAAACCGGAACGCCTGGAGACCCGAACACGGGGTGAACGTACAAGCTCCGTACAGGCAAGCACCCGTGGTCAGGATCCAACCTGGGTCTCTGGCGCTGTAAGGCAGTAACTCTACCGATGCGCCACCGTGCCGCCCATGTTGTTGAATATCAGGAGAGGTAATTAGACTAGAACTTGCTGAGATGTGAAATAACATTGTCCATGTTTCCATGCCTCCATTCTCTCTCCCTCCCCTCACTTAACCTTCACAGATGTTAGACATTAGTGTTTTCAGCTCAATGCAGATGTTAATATATTTCTCCCTATTCTATTTAAAGTGCAGCTGCTTGGGTCTGCGTTTTCTGGTGATCCTCCTTTGGGATCTTGGCAAAATTATTCCTCCTCTGGGCCACGGATCATGAGTGGATTGACTTGTGATAACTAACAGCCAAGTACCTAGCTAATGTCAGGCAGTCGGAACCAGTGCTTTAGACTCTAGACTTTATTGATACAATGCGGATACAGAGGGGCACGGTGGTGCAGCGGTAGAGTTGCTGCCTCACAGCGCTAGAGAACTGGGTTCGATCTTGACTGCCGGTGCAGTTTGTCCGGAGTTTGTACGTTCTCCCAGTGACCACGTGGGTTTTCTTCAGGTGCGCCGGTTTCCTCCCACACTCCAAAGATGTACAGGTTTGTAGGTTAATTCGCTTGGTATATTTGTGTGTAGACAATAGACAATATGTGCAGGAGTAGGCCATTCGGCCCTTCAAGCCAGCACTGCCATTCAATGTGATCATGACTGATCATCCCCAATCAGTATCCCGTTCCTGCCTTCTTCCCATATCCCGTGACTCCGCTATCTTTAAGAGCCCCATCTAGCTCTCTCTTGAAAGTATCCAGAGAACCGGCCTCCACTGCCCTCTGAGGCAGAGAATTCCACACTCACAACTCTCCGTGTGAAAAAGTGGTAGTGTTAGTGTGCTGGTCTGCGCGTACGGTGGGCCGAAAGGCCTTTTTCTGCACTGTATATCCAAAATAAACTAAACTAAAAACTAAACGGAACCTCTGGCCCATTGAGTACCCGCCAACCAGCGATCACCCCGTACACTAGCACTATCCTACACACTAGGGACAATTTACAATTTTTAGTGAAGCCAATTAACCTACAAATCTGTAAGTCTGAAGTGTGGGAGGAAACCAGAGATCCCGGAGAAAACCCACGCAGGTCACTAAAGAACGTAAAGAAAGAAAGGTTTCAAAGGTCTTTTAGTGTCACATGTACCAATTAAGGTACAGTGATATGCGAATTACCATACAGCCATGCGATAAAAAGCAACAAGACACACAACTATATAAAAGTTAAGTAAACATCCACCACAGCCATCCGCAGCCGTAGCGATCGCAGCTCCCGCGTCGGGGCAATCGAAACCCCCACGTCGGGGCGGTCGAAACTTCCACGGCTTGGAGTTCCTGATGTTGGTCTCTGACCAGAGACCGCGGTCTCCGTGATGTAAATCCGCAAGCACCCACGGGTGGAGCTCCAGAACGATCCCAGGCAAAGGGATCGTGGGCTCCGCGACGGTAAGTCCCGTAGGCTCCCCGCGGTGGAGCTGCAAAAGTCGGTCTCCTGCAAAGGCCGCCGATGTTAGGCACAGTGCGGACGGAGATACGATACAGGAAAAAATTGCATCTCCATCGAGGTAAGACATTAGAAAAAGTTTCCCCCAAACCCCCCCCCCCCCCCCACACATAAAACAAGCTAAAGAACACTAAAAACATACATTTAAACACAAAGAAGGAAAGGACAGACAGACTGTGGGCGAGGCGCCACCCGGTGGTAGTTAGGATATAACCTGGATCTTTGGCGCTGTGAGGCAGCAACTCTGCTGCTGCACCACTGTACAGCCCCCCACATAGAACTAGTGTTGGTTGGTGCAGACTCAGTGGGCCAAAGGGCCTGTTTTCATGATCGATCTCTAACAAAAAAGTACTGGAGGAACAAAGCTGGTCTTGCCATTATCAAAGGGCGGGAGGGGGGAGGGGAGGACAGACAACGTTTGGGGTCAAGACCCTTCTTCAGAATGAGGGAACAATTGGTGTCTGGTGCTTCTGTTGGTTGGTTTAAATGTTGGTCAGAACATTGGAAAGTCATGATTTGAATACCTTGACACGATCTTTAATTTTCATTGAATTAAAAAGATAAAGAAAGCATCAGAGGGAAGCACTTCGTCTCATGGGCCTGCTCTTCCATTCATTAAGACCATGGACAATCTTCTTCCCGGTTGCCAGACAGTTTAACTCCCCTTCCCATTCCCACACTGTCCTTTCTGTCCTGGGCCCCCTCCATTGTCAGAGTGAGGCCCAGCGCAAATTAGAGGAACAGCACCTAATTTTGCTTGGGCAGCTTGCACCCAGCGGTATGAACGTTTGGTGTAGGAAGTTACTGCAGATGCCGGTTTACACTGAAGATGGACACAAAATGCCGGAGGAACTCAACGGGACAGGCAGCATCTCTGGAGAGAAGGAACAAGTGACGCTTCGGGTCGAGACCCTTCTTCGGACTGTGAAGTTTGTTCAAACTGAGAAGTCTGAAGAAGGGTCTCGACCCGAAACGTCAGCCATTCCTTCCATCCAGGCATGAATGTTGATCTCACTAACTTCAAGCAACCCTTGCTTTCCTTCTCTCTCCCCACTCCCCCACCCTAGCCATCCTACCAGTTCCACCGATCGCATCCTTCTATCCCTCTCGTTAGCACATCTACTCCAGCCAACAATGGGCCATTATGGACTCCACCCTTCCTGACGTCATCTGTTGCCGCCCCCGATCTGTTCTGGTCTTTTCCCGACCCACTTCCTCCCCCCACTTCTATCTTTCAGTGTGAAGAACGGTCTCGACCAAAAACGTCACCTATTCCCTTTTCTCCAGAGAAGCTGCCTGACCCGCTGGGTTACTCCAGCATTTTGTGTCTATCAATGGATAATCTTCTATCCTAGTGCCACTTTCTGACACTAGGTTTATATTTAGGTTTATTATTGTCACGTGTAGCAAGGTGTTAAAACAGATATAAGCATGCAGGTACAGCAGGCAGTGAAGAAAGCGGATGGCATGTTGGCCTTTAAGAGGAATCGAATATAGGAGCAAAGAGGTCCTTCTGCAGTGTACAGAGCCCTAATGAGACCACACCTGGAGTATTGTGTGCAGTTTTGCTCCCCTAATTTGAGGAAGGACATTCTTGATATTGAGGGAGTGCAGCGTAGGTTTACAAGGTTAATTCCCGGGATGGTGGGACTGTCATATGCTGAGAGAATGGAGCGGCTGGGCTTGTACACTCTGGAGTTTAGAAGGATGAGAGGGAATCTCATTGAAACATATAAGATTGTTAAGGGTTTGGACATGCTAGAGACAGGAAACATGTTCCCGATGTTGGGGAACACTTTTTCTCACAGAGAGTGGAATTATCTGCCTCAGAGGGTGGTGGAGGCAGGTTCTCTGGATGCTTTCAAGAGAGAGCTAGATAGGGCTCTTAAAAATAGCGGAGTCAGGGGTTATAGGGAGAAGGCAGGAACGGGGTACTGATTGGGGATGATCAGCCATGATCACATTGAATGGTGGTGTTGGTCGAATGGCCTACTCCTGCACATATTGTCTATTGTTTATTGTCTATAATCAAACCAAACTCAAGATAGAGCAAAGGACGAGATGCAGAGTGCAGATAATAGTTCTCAGCATTGTAACGCATCAGTTTCAATGTCCATAATGAATTGGTCGGTATCCTTGCTTATGGAAGGGACCATTCAGAAGCCACCTGAGAAGCTACCTGACCTGCTGAGCTACGCCAGCACTTTGTGTCCGTTTGGAGTTTGAAGGTCTCTGTAAATCACCCTTGGTGTGCAGGGAGTGGATGTGAAAGTGGGATAAAGTAGAACTGACGTGAACGGGTGATCAAACATCGGCGTGGGGCGGCACGTTGGCGCAGTTGTGGAAACGCTGCCTCACAGCGCCATAGGCCCTGGTTCGCTCCTGACCACAGGTGCTGACTGCACTGGGTTTGTACGTTCTCCCTATGACCACGTGGATTTTCTCCTGGCGCTCTGGTTTCCCCCCCTACACTCCAAAGACATGCAGGTAAGTAGGGTAATTGGCTTCAGTAAAATTGTACGTTGTCCCTGCTGTGTAGGATAGTACTAGTGTTTGAGGCGATCGCTGGTCGGCACAGACTCGGTGGGACGAAGGGCCTGTTTCTGCGCTGTATCTCTAAACCAAACCAAACTAAGACTCAGTGGGCAGAAGGGCCTGTTGTATTTCTAAAAGTGAAATATTTAATTTGCTCCTTAATGGTATTCCTTAACATTTTTGACAAGTAGTTATTTTCCTTAGCATTATTTAAAATAATAATATGCTAAAAATGGACACGGTAAGTCGCACTTTGTGACCTACTCATTTAATCAGTTGGCAGGAGTTTTATAAACACTAAAATTAATTTCATTTACAGCCCACGCTGAAACAAAAGGCCCATTTTGTGTGACACATACTCCCCTCTCCATAATGCATTATAAATAATACCAGATGCCTCACAGCTAATTATGCCAGTAGTCAGAATAAGAGGTTTAAAATGACAAACGTAAACTAGCATCTGCAGTTCCTTGTTCCCACTGTTTATACAGTACTCACGCTTTGCCAATGAGGTTTATCATGTATGTGAACCCTTTGGTTATATCGCAAACAGGTCATATAACAGGAGACACTCCGTCTCCAGCGAGGGGGAAGACTATCTCTCGTGAGTGCAGACTATAGTTCTCAACGTTGTAGCGCACCAGTTCCACAGGACCAATGTCCGCAATGGGGTGAAGGTGAATCGGACAGTACCCTGGCTTAGAGAAAGACCGTTCAGAAGCCTGGTAACATGGAAGAAACTGAGTCTGGTGGTGCGCACTTTCAAGCTTCTGTACCTTCTGCCGGACGGGAGCGGGGAGAAGAAGGAATGACTGGGGTGGGACAGGTTTTTGATTACGTTGGCAGCTTTTCCGAGGCAGCGTGAAGTGTAGATGGAGTCGATTGTGGGGAGTCATAGAGTCATATAGTGTGGAAACAAGCCCTTCGGCCTAAACTTGCCCACACCGGCCAACAAGGTCCCAGCTACACTAGTCCTACTTGCCTGCGCTTGGTCCATATCCCTCCAATCCATGTACCTGTCCAACTGGTTCTTAAACGATAGGATAGTCCCAGCCTCAACTACCTCCTCTGGCAGCTTGTTCCATACACCCACCACCCTTTGTGTGAAAAAGTTACCACTCGGATTCGTATTAAATCTTTTCCCCTTCAGCTTGAGCCCGTGTCCTCTGGTCCTCGATTGCCCTACTCTGGGCAAGATACTCTGTGCATCTATTCCTCATGGTAGGCTGCTCTGGAAGGTTAGATCACATGGGATCCAAGGAGAGATTGCTGAAAGGATAGCAAATTGGCTCCATGGAAGAAAACAGGTGATCTATTCCTAATCTATTCCTCTCATAATTTTGGAACACCTCGATAAGATCACCCCTCATCCTCCTGCGCTCCCAGGAATAGAGACCCAGCCTAGTCAATCTCTGCCTATAGCTCACACCCTCCAGTCCGGGCAACATCCTCGTAAACCTTCTCTGAACGCTTTCAATCTTGACAATATCTTTCCTATAACATGGCGCCCAGAAGTGAACACAATATTCGAAATCAGACATAAATCTGAAGAAGGGTCACGACACAAAATGTCATCCATTCCTTCTCTCCAGAGATGCTGCTCGTCCTGCTGAGTTACTCCAGCATTCTTAAGCCAGCATCTGCAGTTGATTCCGACATAATATTCTGAATGCGGTCTCACCAACGTCTCATACAACTGGCAACACGATCTCCCAACTTCTATACTCTGATTGGTGAAGGACAAATTGCCAAAAGCCTTTTTGACCACCTTATCTACCTGCGACTCGATCTTCGAGGAACCATACACCTGCAGATCCCTCTGCTCTACAATACTACTCAGAGGTCTACCATTTACTGTGTAGGTTCTGCCCTTGTTCGACGTGCCAAAATGCAGTACCTCATACTTCTCTGTATTAAATTCCATCAACCATTCCTCCGCCCACCTGGCCAATCGATCCAGATCCTGCTGCAATCTTTCACAACCACCTTCACTATCTGCAAAACCACTCACTTTTGTATCATCAGCAAACTTGCTAATCTTGCCCTGTATGTTCTAATCCAAATCATTGATGTAGATGACAAACAGTAACAGGCCCAGCACCGAACCCTGAGGCACACCACTAGTCACAGGCTCCCA
This sequence comes from Raja brachyura, assembly GCA_963514005.1. Next base: position 114,937,961 of record OY740785.1, read on the forward strand.
GTCCGTGAAGCAACCTTCCACCATCATCCTGTGCTTACTTCCATGGAGCCAATTTGCTATCCTTTCAGCTATCTCTGCTTGGATCCCATGTGATCTAACATTCCACAGCAGCCTACCATGCGAAACCTTGTCGAATGCCTTGTCTAATCCATGTACACAACATCTACAGCTCTGCCCTCATCGACATTTTTGTTCACGTCTTCAAAAAACTCAATCAGATTTGTGAGACACGACCTCCCACGTACAAAACCATGCTGACTATCCCTAATCAGCCCTTCCCCGTCCAAATGCCTGTACAACCTATCCCTCAGAATACGCTTGAGTAACTTTCCAACTACAGATGTTAGGCTCACCGGCCTATAGTTCCCAGCATTTTTCCTGCAGCCCTTCTTGAAGAGAGGCACAACATTTGCCACCCTCCAGTCGTCCGGCACCTCTCCTGTATTGAAGGACGACTCGTACATTTGTTTGGTCAGTGTGATAGACTGGGCTGCATCCACAACTGTCTGCAATTTCTTATAGTCTTGGCTAGTGCTATTCACAATCAAGCTGTGATGCAACCCAATAGTATGCTTACTGTAGAAACAAGGAACGGCAAGTGCTGGTTTAAAAAAAAAGACATAATGTGCTGGAGTAACGCAGCAGGTCAGGCAGCATCCCTGGAGTTCATGGATAGGTGATATTTTGGGGCAGGGCACTTCTTCAGACTAGCACATGTATAGTACAGATAGTACAGATAGTACAGATAGTACACTAGCACTATCCTAGCTATTAAGCTACAAATCTGCATGTTTTTGGAGTGTGGGATGAAACTGAAGCCCCCGGAGAAAACCCACGCAGGTCACAGGGAGAATGTACAAACTCCAAACAGACAGCACCCGTAGTCAGCACGAAAGGGCACATGCGCCAAGCTGCGGCGCTGCTGCTGTCTCTATTTGTTGTCGTTCGCCCGACTGAGGTCAGTTGACAGGGCTCACCACGGGGAGGTCGACAACATGAACCCCACTGGCACTGTGGGGCAGCAACTCTACCGCTGCGCCACCGTTGCGCCTTATTTCTGGGCTCTGATGTCTCGTCATGCTTTTGAATGTTGCTGACAGATATTAGTCAACAATGCTACCATGTATAGTGTTAGGTAGGCAAACTACGTGGAGATTCACTCAGTGAGACAGCTGTCCGGTTTTGCTGTCACCTGGCAGAGCTGGCATGCTGCACGGGAATTACCTGAACCTCATCACTATATCTGGCACTCTTCCATCGCATTGGTTTTGAATCCTAAAGGGCCTGTCCCGCGGTACGAGCTAATTCAAGAGTTCTCCCGAGTTTCCCCTGATTCGAACTCGGAGGTAAATGTTGAAAAATCTTCACGAGTCTTCACAAGCTACCCGCGTTTCCCGAGTACCTGCCGTTAGCGTTACGAGCCGCTAAGAGACGTCCCGAGCTCCGACGTACCCGCTACGTACATTCTACATGCCTACCACAAGTTTGATTTTTTTTTTAAACTCGAGAAAGCACTTGAATGACCTCGTACAGTGGGATAGGCCCTTAAGGGTGGCACAGTGGCGCAGCTGTAGCGTTGTTGCCTCATGGCGTCAGTATCGGTGAGAGCAATAAACCTAATCCTAAACCCTAAACTTGACATCGTGTTCGGCACAAACATTGTGCATGTCTATATTGCGTGGGTTTTCTCCAGGATCTTCGATTTCCTCCCACACTCCAAAGATGTACAGGTTTGTAGGTTAATTGGCTGGGTATAATTGTAAAGTTATCCCTAGTGTGTGTTGGGGTAGTGTTAATGTGTGGGGATCGCTGGTGGGCATGGTGTGCCGAAACTCCGTGCAGACGGCACCCGTAGTCAGGATGGAATCCGGGTCTCTGGCGCTGTAAGGCAGCAACTCTACCGCTGCGCCACCGGGCCGCCCGAGGGAGAATTTACAGCCAAAGGACCTACAAACTTGCACGTCTTTGGAGTGTGGGAGGAAACCGGAGCACCCGGAGAAAACTTACGTGGTCAAAGGGAGAAGGTACCTAATCACAATAAACCAACACAAAAAACAACTATTTCAGTTTTCATGCAGGCATCTTGACCTGAAACATCTAGGCTGTTTTTCTCCTGGATGTTATTTGGTCTGTTGAGTATTTCCGCCATTCTCTTTGTTTGTTACCTTTGCTGATATTCAGCAAAGTGACTGTCAGTAATATTGCTTATCTAGTGCGCTAGAGGGTTAGGTGTAGTCATTAGACAATAGGTGCAGGAGGAGGCCATTCGGCCCTTCAAGCCAGCACCGCCATTCAATGTGATCATGGGTGATCATCCACAATCAGTAACCCGTTCCTGCCTTCTCCACATATCCCTTGACTCCGCTATCTTTAAGAGCTCTAGGTAACTTGAAAGCATCCAGACAACCGGCCTCCACCGCCCTCTGAGGCAGAGAATTCCACAGACTCACAACTCTCTGTGTGAAAAAGTATTTCCTCATCTCCGTTCTAAATGGCTTACCCCTTATTCTTAAACTGTGGCCCTGGTTCTGGACTCCCCCAACGTAGGGAACATGTTTCCTGCCTCTAGCGTGTCCAAACGCTTAATAATCTTATATGTTTCAATAAGATCCCGTCTCGACTATCTAAATTCCAGAGTATACAAGCCCAGCCGCATTCTATCAACATATGACAGTCCCGCCATCCTGGAAGTCCCACTATGACAAATAATGAAAGTGTTTATTAATATTTTCTTTTAGTTAAGAGATCTAATCTGGAAACATGCCGACCAAGTCCTCGCCGACCATTGATCGCCCCTTCACACTAGTTCTATGTTCACATCCACGCCCTACACACTAGAGGCAATTTACAGAGGGCCAATTAACCTCCAAACCCACGCATCTTTGGATGTGGGAGGAATCCGGAGGAAACCCCTTGCGGTCACAAGGAGAACATACAAACTCCACACGGACAGCACCAGAGGTCAGGATTGAACCCAGGTCCCTGGAGCTGAGGCAGCGTCTCTATCCGCTGCGCCACAGCACCGCCCACTCATTTATCATGGTCTGCAGTGGAGTATACGAACAATAATGACTTGCCTGCCAGTAGAATATAAGTAGCAACATTGTGGAATGATTAACCAGGTATATAAAATCTCTAGCTGCTGTGCCACCATGATGCCTGTAAATCTGGAAGTTATTAAACTAAGAAAACCGCCCATGACCGCACCTGGAGTATTGTGAGCAGTTTTGGGCCCCATATTTGAGGAAGGATGTGCTGGCTCTGGAGAGGGTCCAGAGGAAGTTTACAAGAATGATCCCAGGAATGAGTGGGTTAACATATGATGAGTGTTTGACGGTACTGGGCCTGTACTTGCTGGAGTCTAGAAGGATGAGGGGGAACCTCATTGAGACTCACTGAATAGTGAAAGGCCCGGATAAAGTGGATGTGGAGAGGATGTTTCCACTAGTGGGTGAGTCTAGGACCAGAGGTCATAACCTCAGAATAAAAGGACATTCCTTTAGAAAGGAGATGAGGAAGAATTTCTTTAGTCAGAGGGTGGTGAATCTGTGGAATTCATTGCCACAGACGGCTGTGGAGGCCATTGGGTATTTTTAAGGCAGAGATTGACAGGCTCTTGATTAATAAGGGTGTCATGGGTTATGGGGAGAAGGCAGGAGAATGCGGTTGACAGGAAAGATAGATCAGCCATGATTGAATGGCGGATTAGACTTGATAGCTCGAATGGCCTACTTCTACTCTTATCACTTATGAACATGAAAGCTGCTGAATTATTGTAAAGGCTCAAATTTATGTACAGTCATAGAGTGACACAGTGTAGAAACAAGCTCTTTGGCCCAACTTACCCACACCGACCAACATGCCCCAGCTACACTAGTCCCACCTGCCTGCGTTTGGCCCATTATCCCTCCAAACCTGTCCTATCCAAGCACCTGTCTAACTGTTTCTCAAACATTGCGCTAGTCCCTGCGTCAACTACCATCTAAATGGAAAATAAAAACTCCTCTGCCAAGGCCTATGTGTGGCACTAGTCCCATCTTGCAGGTTGTCCCATGACCCCAGGGAGAGGTCATGCATTCTGCTTTGCTAGCGCTTTCCTTGTTCCCAAGATCAGGTAAAGAAAGGTAAGGCATTCATATATTGTGGCATGCTTGCTTTTGAATACTGCAATTTCTTTATTCTTGACACTTTCAATTCCATATTTTTGCATCTGTTAAAATATTTGCACGTTCTATTGTAAAACATGTTTTCTTTAGATTACTGTTGGTGAGTATTGTACGGTGGGATTTTAAAGACACGTGTGTGTGTGTGTGTGTGTGTGTGTGTGTCTGTCTGTGCGTGTGTTTGTATGTGTGTCTTGGTGAGTGTGTGTGTATATGTTTGTCTGCATGCCTGTGTCTTTGTATCTATGTATGTATGTATGTGTGTGTGTCTGAGTGTGAGTATATATGTGTCTGTCTGTGTGTATAAGTGTGTGTGAGTATAGGTGGGTGTGGCTAAGTGTATGTGTGAGGGTGTGT